>CM069905.1:112138352-112691253 GCA_036172215.1 Camellia granthamiana | reverse complement strand
TTTTGGTCATGCATGCCATGCTTTGTATAGCTATAGTGCATTTTAGCTTGTTAGCTTTGTGTATCAAGTCCACTAGCATGCATTGCTTGGCCTATTTGAATGATTTGGCATCATTTGTTATGTGATTTCAGTCCATGTTTCATGGTCACACACTTGCATTTATCACTTATTCAATGCGTTGGAGGGTTTGCCCCTTTATGCCTTAACATGAATCATTGCGTATGCCTTCATGCCTAAGCTTGTGAGCTATCATGTCAATGTGTTTTTGGGGTTATTATGCCATGATATAACTCTGATTTTTGTTGCTTATGTCATTTCATGCTTGGTCTTAATAGGTGTAGTGTAATCCACCATATTTGCCTTGCATGCATTGTGCCTTATGCCCTTCATGTTAGCTTGTTTTGGCTTTCTTCCATGCATGTTTTAATATCACTTTAACACGTTTTAGGACTGTTTTGGGTTGCCTTTGCCATATGCTTCGTGCTTTGTATAGCTGTAGTGCAATTGGCCTTACTAGCTTTGTGTTTTGATTACTCATGCATGCTATCTTTGAGCTATTTAGATGATTTGGTATCATTTAATACTTTATTTCAGAGCTTATAGCATGACTATATTTCCACTTCCTTCATGTTTTAAATGCCTTTGAGTATTATGCATTGTTGCCTTGTTTATGGCTTAGCTTGTATGCTTGCATGCCTAGGTCTTTGAGCCCCCATCTCAGCATGTTTAGGTCTTTGTTTTGACCTATTTCAGCTCTGTCCATGTTTGGTTTATGCACTTGTGCCACATATTGCATGCCCCCTTTGTAGTCTTTTTTACTAGCTTCATGCTTTAGGGACCTTTGCATGCTATGCTTGTGTTGTTTGAATGATTTGACATCATTTCATACCTAATTTCAGTGCATTTAGTGTTGTCACACTTCCATGTTTATCACTCCTTGAGCACTCTTGAGAGTTGTGCTCTGAGGCCTAGTTGATTGGCCAATGCATTGTGCGTGCATGCCTTGTCTTTTGGTGCATTTGTTTTGGTGTTTGGCCACTGATTTGGGCATGGTTGAGGCCTACCCATTTTGGTTTAAGTCCATCTTTGCATTTTGTTGTATGCTTATCCATCTTTGCATGTTGTTGCATGCTTGTCACGTTGGATGTTGTTGCATGCTTGCTAGTTTGCATGTTGTCGCATGCTTGTTATGGTTGGATTGCATGTTTGCATGATTAGGTTTCATTGCATTTCGCATGCTTGTTACATTGCATTTGGCATGCTTATGTTACATTACATATGTTGTTTGCATTGCATTGTGTTCAACCGGACGTTATGTTGAACACGAGGTTGATTGGTCCACTTCATACTTGAAGTGATGAAGTGAGCCAATCACCCTTGGTCTCCATTTCCTTTGACTTCCCATGATAATGAAATGGACTTGGTGTCTTATTTGTCATGCATTTATTGAAATTCGCACATGTAGGATCCTTGGTCATCATGCATCGAGATGCGTGATTGATGGTCTTGGATCTGATTATGCCTATCCCTTGATGTTTTGAGGTGATATGGAGTGGCATAGTGCGTACATACCCTTGGGAGACCCTCCCTTTCCTCTATTTTGTGTTCTGCTGCAGCTTGGTGTCACAGCACACCAGTGGCCGGCACCTCCCTTGTTGTTGGCCGGTAGCTCTTCACCAATGGCCGGCAGTGTACACTCTAGGTTGGCAGGATGGTCGGCAGGCCACTGGTGCACTCCTCAGCACTGTTTTGGTAAGATCCAGCAGCTAATTCTCAAGGACACCCTGCAGACAGAGCCTTAAGAGAGCAATCGGAAGTTGTTCCGAGGCGAGAAACCGAGTGCGAGCATGCATCCTTTTCTTCTTCAAACAGAGCTAAGGCAACCTGATTTACTGCTTTATTTGTTAATTACCATTTGGTTTTGTAACTTAATTAATTTGTTAATTAGTTAATTATTGTAATAATTAGTTGTAGCTAGTTATTCAATTTGGTTGTGTAATAATTAGTCTAATTAGGTTATTAGATTAGTTGAATAGCTTAGCTTAGATTAGCTCAGCTCATTCATTCGGACCCTCTGTCGAGAGGGCGAATTGTTGTAATAAGCATGCGTGTGTGCGATGCATGTCTTACAACCCCCATTTCTTTCTCCCGTTTACTTAACCGATTACGATGGTTAGTTTTAGGGCATGTTTTGATTAGCATCTTTATGTTTGCATGTGTGCATCCATTCATTTGTCTTGCATGCACCGGGCTCGGCACATCATACAAACTGCATTTTATTTCAATTTCTATTTGAATACATGTATCAAATGTAGCATTCATATGACATCTTAGAATAGCCGAGCCTATCTAGTTGCATTTTCGCATGTGTTGCATTAGCCATCTTAACATGAACTAGGATTGTGCATTGATTTCTAACTAGTTCTCTGTTTTGGCTCGGAGTACACTGTGAGTGTTTACGCTTTAGCTTACTACATATGTGTTATTGATTACCATGTATAGCATGCTTGCCATGAGTCTAATTGCTTCAGTGTTTAACTACCTGAATGCCTGTGGGTGAAGGTTGGATTACTTGAATTGGAGCAATTCATTGAAATCTTCGATTTAGCCTACTTGCGAGTATCAAACTTCAAACTATTTTCAAACAAACGGTTATGCAATGCTTTGTTCCAAATTAGGCGATCTAGTCTATACTTGTATGCTGTGCGCATCACGTAGTAAGATTAGCTAATTAACTGGAATAAGAGCACATGTGCTTTCAAAAATAATATATCATGCTTAGTACAGGCCGATCTTTGATCGGGCGAGCGGGGGTGCTCATTGCATGACCTTCCCCTCTCGTACCCAAGTTCCCGAACCGAGGCAACTTTGGTGATGACGGACACG
This sequence comes from Camellia granthamiana, assembly GCA_036172215.1. Taxonomy (NCBI): domain Eukaryota; kingdom Viridiplantae; phylum Streptophyta; class Magnoliopsida; order Ericales; family Theaceae; genus Camellia; species Camellia granthamiana. The sequence continues at coordinate 112,688,367 of CM069905.1, read as the reverse complement.
TGGCCTTAGGCACGAGTCAGGGTTTCCTAAATTCCCCCAAATAAAATATTTAGGTGGTGACTCTGTATCTGGCAAAGCAGTCTATGTTTGGCACTTCTTTACAAAAATCATTTTTCCAAAACGATTTGTCGGATTTGGACTCTTTGGTGATTTATCGGTCTTGCATTGCACTTTGCGAGATTAGATTCAGAACCGTGACATTTGAGTCCGAACTGTAGTAGTCCAATGAACAAAACGGGATTTCGCGCCGTATCGCACGCGGAGCTCGGGACGTTCGTGCCCGTCTACAGTTTCTGGCGACTCTGCTGGGGAATTTAGAGAACTTGACTCGAACTCATGATATCTTGTTTTGACTACACTTATGTGTCTCTTTGCATTGCATTTGCATTGGTGCGCCTAGGACACCGTGTTTGCCGTATGCTATTCCTAAATGGTTTGCCGGGGGCTTGCTTTGAGAAGCGTGCCATAAGGCTGACCGGTTGCGGGCTCTGCCACAACGGGAACACAAATTCTGATTTTTACCGGGGCACCCCTTTCAACCATTTGACCCAGTGCATATCGGAATCCATAGTGACTATTCCAAACTAGGACAGGTTGCTTACCCGATTGTAGGTTGTTTGAAACCGCTGTGTGCATAGTGAAACCCTAGCTCCTGACAAGATAGGATAGGGAAACCCTACCCCAACATAGGAGTGTTTTGGCTCTCACTTACTTGCTATGTGCTTTTAGAGTTGGCCTCTACAGGAAGGCACGTATCAGTTTGCAAGTCTGGGTATCAGGCCTGCAGGCATCAGTCTTTGGGAATCAGTTTTACCTGAGGGTATCAGTTTATAGGCAGAATTTTGAGTAGAATTCAATAGAGAGCACAGTCATTCAGCTATGCTCGTATCCATTCCAGGGAAATTGGGCTGAGATGCTACCTATTTTCTGTTTTGCTAGGGGTGGTCTTAGAACCATAGCTTCAGAAGGCTCCGATATCCCTGAGTACACCGGACTTTTTCTGATAGACTTTCTCGGGTCAGAGATTCAGTTCAGAACAGCCAGTATTTTCCTTCGCTGAGGCAAGGCAGAGAAGGGCCAGTCAAGGCTCACCGGTTCATCTGATCCGTTAGTCACCAGTCATATCACCTCTGTTCAATTCAGCAGACTCATGATGACGCAGAGTTCAGAAGAAATTGTGGTCATGGCAACGGCTTTAAACCAGGGAATCACAACGCAGGGAGAGACCAATGTTGAAATGCGACGCCCATCTGGGGTGCCTACCACACATCCAATCTGGGAACCCTAATTGGTTCAAACTCGTGAGCCCACTACTTTCGAGTTGATGGGAATGATCGGCGATCTTCAGAGAACCGTGGTTGATCTAGCCTTCGGAATGTCGGCTCTGCCATCGATCACATCATATGCCGAAAATTTCATGCCAGAAGAGCCCCCGCTATTGGGGCGAATTGTAATTGAACTCAGCCAACCTGAAGCCATCCTATGTTCTGACAATAACATGTCGACAAGAACAGGGCTTCGCATTGATGTAGCAACCCAAACCTTCGACCAAGCTGAGGCAAACGGTAAGAACGAGGTGGGGGCAGACACTGATCCCTATGAACAACTTCTGCGGGCTGTTGAGGCTTTGAAAGCCGGGGGACTGAACAAACAGCAAGTGCTCGCAGTTGCTGCAAAAACTGTGGATGACACTTTCGTCACTCAGAACGAATGCAGTTCAAGCCAAGGGGAAAATCGGGAGAAGGGCCGTCGTACCAGAACTATTCCTTCCAACCCTAATTCTACACCCGGGAAAGATCAACAGACCAAGCCAGTACCTGCCGACCCTTTTCCTAGTGCACCCAGCAAAAATCTACAAACCTCGAAGTATCTACCCCGAGGTCGTAGGTTCTTCCATGCCCTCTATATGCCTTTATCCAAGGCTCTTCAAATCCTTGCTGAAAAGGGGCATCTCAAACCCCTCGAGCCTCGGCCTCTCCCTAGTCGTCTTCCACCTAGTCATGAGGCTACCCAGTACTGTGTGTACCATCAACAAACTAGTCACAGTACCGACAATTGCTTCCATCTTCGCCATGAAGTACAAGATTTGTTTGACAACGGGGTCGTCCTCCCACCAAGCTCAGCAAAGTCTATCATAACTAGATCAGTGAACTTCGAGGATAGTGCGAGTATGTAATCACGGGATGAACCACCTACGGGCAGCGCTCAGTTTACTCCAGATGTGGCGTATGGCACGCACTGTTTTGAGCATTTGCGAATGCTAGTTTTGTACTTTCTGACTCGGGTATTTGGGTCAGTCTTGTTGTGTTGTACAGTGTCAGTCTTTTTATACTGAGTTAGTTGGGTCTGTCTTGTTGTATCGAGTCAGTCCTGTTTTGTTAGAGTCGGGTGATTTTGGGGGTGTTACCTCGGACATCACTTGCTTTTTTTTTTTTTTGTGTTTGTCTTTTCGCTTTCTTTTGAGTCTGTTTCTACCTTAGAGTCGGTTGTGCCAACAAATTTGAATGAAACAACAGTGATTTTCACACTCTTGTGTTTGCTTCTGCCTTGTGCCAGTTGTGCTAGAAGTTTTGAATGAGATGACAGTATTTGACTAAAAACTGTGTCTTTTCTGTGCCTTGAAGTCATTGCATTGACCTAAGTTGTTTCAAAAACTTTTCGAGCACTGTGATGAAAACAAAGAGGAAGGAATTCCTCGGGATTTGCAAAAATTTGATCAATTGAGAGAAAGAGAGGCATGCTAAGCCCATTAATGAATGAGATCATGTTTGTTAACGTGAGTACTGAGAAGAATCCTAGCTTGATCCAGATTGGTTCTACACAGTCTTCAGCGCGAGCGATTTGTCGTTTTCTTAAAAGATTTCAAAAAAGGTTTTGCACGGTCCTGCGAAGACCTGTGTGGAATCGCTCTTGTGATTGTGCAGCCTGGGATCGCTTTCAGCCTCGAGACTCAACCCCTTTGCTTTCAAACCTTAAACTTGGATTCAGAATGTTCAATGGTCAATTACGATGTGAGGCTTACATGGCCAGATCAGAAGCAACCCTTGAACTAGGGGCAAGAAAAGTTAGATCAAGAAAATCGGACGTCGTCAAAAGAAGCTCGTAAAGCTAGATCCGAAGCACCCCTCGAACTAGGGGCAAGAAATGTCAGATGTGCTCGAAGAGTCAAAAATTGGGACATTGGTCAAGCTAATGAAGATCGGCAAGAATGCCAAATCCCAGAAGGGAGGAAAGAAGAAAGTATTGTTGAAGGATAACCAAGTTCCTATCCACAACACTAGGGGCAAATTGAACCCCTATTGGATGGACTCCTACATCATCAGCGAACAACAGCCACTCTCCTAGATCCAGATGGCTTCGAGATCTCAAAACCACTTGACATGGACAAAGCTACACTTTTACCCTTGAGAGGCTCGCTAGGCCGAAAACCCGGAAGGGCGACCCAGGCAAAAGTTAGAGCAAATGAAAAAAAAAAAAATGCAAAGATGAAAAGAAATAAAAAATGAAAAGAAAGAGAAAAAGAAATGAAAAAAATGAAAAGAATTGAAAAGAAAAGAAGAACAAAGCTCGCAAGGTTGAAAACCCGGAAGGGCGGCCTTGGCAAAAGTTAGAGCGTAGAAGGAGAGGTTAATACCCGAGTGTACCTCAAACCCGAAGTACGTAGGGCTTGATTCCCATGTTTGGGATACGTGGGTAACTTCAATCTGAAGTCCAGCCATAAACACTTCCAAATCGACAGTGTCCATCTGATTGTTCTGGTCATCTTTGTCATTTCTGTATCCAAGAGTTCGATTGTGATCTTTACTACGAGACTTGGTTACACTGTGCTGCGGCACTATCCAAACAAGGGGCAATATTCCGTTGCCATACAGTGTGCTGCAGTGCTATTTAGACAAGGGGCAATTTTCCATTATTTTGGATATGAGGTTGTGCATCTGAAGAGTAAATTCTGTGTTGGTCGAGCAGTGGTCATTTGCAAAAATGGTTTTTGAGAATTTTTACTGAAGTTGACTAATTCTCTCAAAAAATATTACATTTTTCCAAAACTGGACCATTTTCTCGGACCCTAAAAAGGAAAATTTTCAGTGCTCATAGCCTGACTTGCATGATTTCAAATTAGAAAATTAAACAAGCATGTTAATCAAACTCTTATATTGATCAAAATTATTTTAGTAGAAAGTCAAAACAAAAAGGGGTCAAAATGATGAACTAGGGGCACAGTTAAGTCAGGTGTTCTGTCTTTTCCCCATTGTCACCATAATTGCCAGAAAGGGCACTCTACCTGCCAGAAAAGGGCACAACTGAAGCTAAATGCAAAGGGCCAAAAGCTCTCACATCCTCCGAGCAGCAAGGTATCAAGCCAAGCGCGAAGCACAAACTGGAATGGATCAAGATATTCCACTCCCTCATCTGGATAGATCTGATCACGTCCAAACTCCCTAGCAGAGCATCGTCAACCGATGTCAGTTGCAGATTTGCTACACACCTAGTTGTAGCGCAACCCCACTGTGAGAAAGTTCACTGTTGTGAGTAGAAGAAATAGAATCTAGCAGAATGCTAGGGGCATGAGCCCGCAACTTCCTATTCATCCATCAACCACCTAGGGGAGGGATGAAAAATGAAAGATTGAAGAATAGAGAGATGTGCAATGAGAGAAAAAGTGAGAAAATGGCTTTTTTAGAAAAATAGAGATTAAGTGCCAGAGTGATGTGAGAATCACAAATGAGAAAGGGTGGGAAACAATACCCAGAGAAACAGGCTCCCTGTGCACATCTGAGTGTTGTGTGCGCGTTTTGTTTGTCTCGATTTTGTTTTGAGTTGTTTCGAGTGTTTCTCGATGTGTTTAGGTTGTTTTACCTTGTTTTCTTTTGTTGAGTCGTGGTGACTGTGGTCAGTTGTAGGCTCAATACCCGGTTAAGAACTCATTTCTTATTTAAAAAATGAATCGTTTTGTGCTCAGAGTGCTGTACTATTCTCCACATTTGTGCAAAACAGGATTTGTTTTTTCATAAAACTATAGGGTTCAACCCAGGTCGTGTCAGAACAGTAGAACCAGGACCTATCTGAAGCTACATGGGTTCCGGGCTGCGAAGCAAAAGAAAAGAGGGAAAATTTGGAGCATCCGAGTTTGTTTCAACTTCTGCATGTTTCGTTATTGCATCCCGTCTGTTCAGATTGAACTGTTTGTTCAGGATGCGCCGTATGTAGAATAAACTGAGTACTGTGTTATGAGCCGTGTGTTCAGAGTGAGCAGTGTGTTGTATGCGCCGTGTGCAGAATAAACTGAGTACTGTGTTATGAGCCGTGTGTTCAGAGTGAGCAGTGTGTTGTATGTGCCGTGTGCAGAATAAACTGAGTACTGTGTTATGAGCTGTGTGTCCAGAGTGAGCAGTACCCCGGGTGAGCTATGTGCCAAATAAACCAAGTATTGTGTTATGAGCTGTGTGTTCAGAATGAGCAATGTGCTGTACGAGCTGTGTGTTCAAAGTAAACCAAATACTGTGTTGACTGCTTCAAAGCCAGAATGGCAATCAGAAGTGCTCTCCCGGAGTACCAATCCCTGCCAGAGGCATCTTGGCTGTGTTTGCAATGGGTTCCTAGGAGATCAACTGTGATGGTGGAAACTAGAGTTCGAATGGCTGATGGCTAGAACACAGAGGTTTGGAATTTCCGAGACTAAGGTTTAGTTTAAATACCCAGGGATGTATCCCCGGCTTGAAATCTGTATGGAAGCCCCATAGGTTGAGGTAGCGGGTATGCATCTCGATTCCAGATACTGAACCAACTTAGTCTGTCACCTCGTTGGAGAGTAGGAAAAGTTGTGAACATGATCAGGAAGAAAAGCGGCATCCGTGGCTTCCCCAGCAGATGTTGCTCCTTGTTGGCATTTCAGCGCCTTTGTACCGTGAGTTGAAGGTAAGTGTTCGAGGAACACGAGGGAGGGGATCCCTGTCAGAGTAGAGCGGTTTATGGCCACTCACCCCATGAGGTGCTTTCTAAAGCGCCGCTTTGTCCGTTTGTTGCATTCCTTTAGCATCATGCATTGTATTGCATTTTTACCTATCGAGTTTCTTTCTCATTTATGCATGGTATTGTATGTACTATTCATTCAGTAGTTCCGGTTCAGTTTGACTGATACTTTTCTCCTCTCGCATTTGGCATGCGTTTGGACCTACCCTTCTCCTCTCGCGTTTGGCGTGCGTTTGGATACCTTTCCTCTCTTGCGTGTGATACGCTGAGAGATGCTTTCTTTCCTCTCTTGCGTGTGATACGCTGAGAGATACCTTTCTCCTCTCTTGCGTTTGATACGCTGAGAGATGCTTCATTTCATCTCTTGCGTGTGATACGCTGAGAGATTCTTCCTCTCCTCTCTTGCGTGTGATACGTTGAGAGATGCTTTCTTTCCTCTCTTGCGTGTGATACGCTGAGAGATACCTTTCTCCTCTCTTACGTTTGATATGCTGAGAGATGCTTCCTTTCCTCTCTTGCGTGTGATACGCTGAGAGATGCTTCTTCTCCTCTCTTGCGTGTGAGACGCTGAGAGATGCGTTCTTTCCTCTCCTGCGTGTGATACGCTGAGAAAAAGAGCAACCAATATACTAAGAATGAAAAACCAACTAGACCATCAGAGTGCTAATTCCGGCATCCCTGACAGGCGCTGTTATTCTATTTCAGGTAACTTTCAAAGGACTATTCCAGGATCTGCTTGGATAAAGGAGTATTCCAAATCCATCTCTCCAAAGTTAACTTTAGTTTGGATGGTAGAATTTCAATCTCTTTTTTTTTCTTGTTTGAAGTTTCAAAAATAAAATTTACCACTTTTTTGTTTTTATTTCATAAAATCGAACAACTATGAGAAACCTTTCTTCAAGCTGTAAACTTATTAAACTTTTGAGTAACAATAATACTGTTCTTAAGAAATTCTAGCCGCACTCTCTTTTATGATCTTTAAAAAGGGGAGGATGGTCCTTCTAACCTTTCTGTCTCCTTAGTTTTTTTTTTTTTTTTTACTTTTTCTATTTATTAGTGTTTGGGCACGTGTGTTGCACGTGGCCTGTGATTTTTCATCAAATGTTAGTACTGTAATTATGTGTGTCTCTTAAATTAGTATGTGATATGTATACAAAGTATGAAGATCTGTATGAAAAAAGAGTATGAAGAGGCGGAAAGCCACAAATATTGTTCATCACATCTTTTCTGGTACGACAGTATTGAAATGGACCATCCGCCGCAATCCAAAATCCCAATACATTTTAAAATGTCAAGCTTCCCCTTCGGCAACTGAGTTTGCCGACTGCACGGTTCTCCGCATAGCTGTCTACTCGGGGGGGCAATTGTAGGAGCCGTTTTCAAGCAACCCAATACAATTAGGCCCAATTGCAGGCCAGTTCATTGGCCTCATCTATTGGGCCCATTTAGAGCCCAGTAAAAGGTGTTACAGTGAATGGCCGAATAACAGATCTTGGTTCTGGTAGTCAAAGCCGAATAGTCCACGCAGTGCGACATCTTGGCCGGTTGAATATTCCTCTCCGTAGAGTGCTGGGGGAGTGAGTCCTGATGCGATGCGCAGTTTGACATAAAGCACAAAGGAAAAGCTCTATAAAAGGAGAAGTAAAGCCCAAGAATTAGGTATGTTTTCAAATAGCTTACTTAAGAAAAAGAGCAACCAAGATACTACGGAGGAAAAACTAACTGAACCGTCAGAGTGCTAATTCCGGCACCCCCGACCGGAGATGTTATTCTATTTCAGGTAACTATCAAAGGATTGTTCCAGGATCTGCTTGGATAGAGGTGTATTCCAAATCCATCTCTCCATAGTTAACTTTAGTTTGGACGGTAGAATTTCACTCTCTTTTTTTTTTTTCTTGTTTGAAATTTGAAAAATAAAATTAACCACTTCTCCGCTTTTATTTCATAAAATCGAACAACTATGAAAAACCTTTCTTCAAGCTGTAAACTTTTTAAACTTTTGAGTTTTGATAACCATGTTCTTAAGAAATTCTAGCCTCTCTCTCTTTTATGATCTTTAAAAAGGAGATGATGGTCCTTCTAACCTTTCTGTCTACTTAGGTTTTTTTTTTTTTTTTTTTACCTTTCCTGTTTATTAGTGGTTGGGCACGTGTGTTGCACGTGGCACGTGATTTTTCATCAAATGTTAGTACTGTAATTATGTGTGTCTCTTAAATTGGTAAGTGATATCTATACAAAGTATGGAGGCCTGTATGAAAGGAGAGTACGAAGAGGCGGAAAGCCACAATCATTGTTCATCACGTCTTTTCTGGCACGACAGTATTGAAAAGGCGCATCCGCCGCATTCCCAAATCCCATTACATTTCGAAATGTCAAACTCCCCCTTTGACAACTGAGTTTGCTGACTACACGTGTCTCCGCATAGCCGTCTATTCGTGGGGCAATTGTAGGAGCCGTTTTCAAGCAACCCAACACCATTAGGCCCAATTGCAGGCCAGTTCAATGGCCTTATCTATCAGGCCCATTTAGAGCCTAGTAAAAGGGGTTACAGCGAATGGCCGAATAACAGATCTTGGTTCTGGTAGTTGAAGCTGAATTGTCCATGCAATGCAGCATCTCGGCCGGCTGACTATTCCTCTCCGTGGAGCGCTGGGGGACTTAGTCCTGATAGGATGCGTAGTATGGGATAAAACCTATAGCGATCCCGGTATTCTCTTTACTGTTCAGTTGTATTCCAGACTCGGTTCCGTGGGGTTGGTGGTTGTGTCTACCTTGTTGTCGTCCTTTAATTTCATTTGAATGAGTTTTGGGATGTGTTGGGCATGTTTCGAGCAGATGGGTTGAGCCTTGGTCTAATTTGTTGTTGTCCAGTTTTTGGTCGTTCCGCTCGAGCGGGTATTCCTGTGCTCGAGCAGGGTTTACACCCTTCCAGCATTTTGTGCCCTTGCAAAACTTCTGCAGGTATGATTTCTACGCTCGAGTGGGTTTTCTTACGCTCGAACGGGTTGCGCTCGAGCGGGTAGTGTCTTGTTTGTGAAAGTTTTGGGAGGGGGGAATCTATGCTCGAGCGGACTGGTTTTCGCGCTCGAGCGGGTGTGCTTTATCTCTGTGTCTTGGCGCTCGAGCGGACATTCTTGTGCTCGAGCGGACCATGTTTCTTGTTCTTGACGCTCGAGCGTTGTGTTTTTCGCTTGAGCGGACCTGTCGTATATCAGATAGTAGTTGGGCATTTTTGAATCACTTTTTACAATTCCTCTCTCTCTCTTACTTTTTAAAAAGTCATTTTGAGAGCTCCTCTCTCTAGAAGCTCCCTTCTCTCTAGTGTTTGATCTAGTTAGAGTGCTTCCCTTTCCGTTGGCCTTTGCAAAAGTTGTGTTGATCGTCGGGGGCTACATTTTGATCCGAGCATATTGAGTTTTGGAGCACTTTGAGTTTCGTCATCTCCTCCGTTTGAGCTCTAACTTTGAGGTAGGGATATCCTACTCCTCTTTATGAGCTTTGTCTTTGAATTTTAGTATTTTGATATGTCGGGGCTTGTTGTGTAATTATGAGCAAGTTTGGGCCTTTTGTGTAATTTTACAAAGGTTAGGGTTTTGTTTATGTAAACCTATATGCATGTTTAGCATAGAGAATTGAGATCAATATTGGATTATTAGTGAAAATGGAACCTTGGGGTTGTGATGTTAATTGTGGGAAATGCCCTAATTACATTGATAAATTAATTGGTATAATTAATTTGAAGAAAAGAGGAATTGAATTGAGAATGTTGGGATTGGATGTGTATGGGATTAAAGGGTGTAGTTAGATTCATTCATCACTCACCTAGTTGAAATGTTGATTATATATCCATTTGGTGCATTTATTTTCGGTATAGAAATAACTGCTTTGGGCTATCGGTGGAGGATAGTCTTGATTGTTGTAGACAATGCATGATGATTAGCCAAACTGAAACTAATCGATTGAGTATGCTATCGAATGTAGCGATTGGAATAATACATTGACTCTATGTATTGATTGATTGTATATGATCTATGTTTATATACATGTGTTGTGTGGGAGGAGATAGGGGATGCACTCCACGGTTTAGGGGAAGATAGGGGATGGACCTCTAAACCCGATTTTGTGTGACATTGATACAGCACTACAATGTGTATCAAGTGTTGATTATGGAAGTGTTCGAATTGATTTGATATAGCACTAAAACGTATATCGTTATCAATTGTGAAGTATAGAAGTGAATCTATGTTAAGTTGATACAGCACCGAAATGTGTATCTTTCGTAAAGTATGGAAATGGTTTATGTGTTATCGATACAGAATTAACATGTGTATCCATCATGAATTTCGAAATTGTTTTAAAGATCAGTCTCGATCTTATTAAGTCATTTGGCTAGGTGTTGAGCCTTGTTTTCAAACTTAAAGTTGAAAAGGAAATGGGAAATGAAATGTAACATGGACGTAATGACATGAAACCGGAATGGGATATATGTGGATGTATCGGTGTGGGCCATCTATCAATTGCTAATCTTTTAGTCATCGTTCATAGCTGGTTTAGTGTGTTTCTACTGGGCTGTGGCTCACCCTATATGGGACATCATTTTCAGGTACAAGTAGCTTGCCACCTCCAAGGATGTAGCTTGGGAGGCTTGGGACTGATGGATTGTTTTGTGTTTTTGGTTATATTACATGTATATCAAGCCAAGGGCTTTCTTTGTATAGAGTTAGTACTCTCTTTTTGTAACCAAGTGTTGACTTGGAAAGTTGTAAGCCCATAGGGCATTTACTTTTGATGTCAACATGTAATACATTTTGTAAAGATTACTCTGATGGAATATATTTATGCTTTATTCTCTTATGTCTAAGCATGCTATGGTTGGATGATTTGTGGGTTTATTTTGAAGGCGTGACAGAACCCAATGGAGAAGCTCTATAAAAGGAGGAGGAGGGCCCAAGAATTAGGTATGTTTTCAAATGGCTTACTTAAGGAAAAAAAAAAAAAGAGCAACCAATATACTAAGGAGGAAAAACTAACTAGACCGTCAAAGTGCTAATTCCGGCACCCCCGACCGGAGTTGTTATTCTATTTCAGGTAACTATCAAAGGACTATTCCAGGATCTGCTTGGATAAAGGAGTATTCCAAATCCATCTCTCCAAAGTTAACTTTAGTTTGGACGATAGAATTTCACTCCTTTTTTTTTCTTGTTCGAAGTTTCAAAAGTAAAATTAACCACTTCTCTGCTTTTATTTCATAAAATCGAACAAATATGAGAAGCCTTTCTTCATGCTGTAAACTTAATAAACTTTTAAGTTATAATAATACTATTCTTAAGAAATTCTAGCCCCTCTCTCTTTTCTGCTCTTTAAAAAGGAGAGGATGGTCCTTCTAACCTTTCTGTCTCCTTAGTTTTTTATTTCTTGTTTCCTTTTTTTGTTTATTAGTGGTTGGGCACGTGTGTTGCACTTGGCACGTGATTTTTCAACTAATTTTAGTACTGTAATTGTGTGTATCTCTTAAATTAGTATGTGATATGTATACAAAGTATGAAGACCTGTATGAAAGGAGAGTACGAAGAGGTGGAAAGCCACAATCATTGTTCATCACGTCTTTTCTGGCACGATAGTGTTGAAAAAGCGCATCCGCCGCATTCCCAAATCCCAATACATTTTGAAATGTCAAACTGCAACTTCGGCAACCAAGTTTGCCGACTGCACGGGTCTCCACATAGCCGTCTACACGGGGGGCAATTGTAGGAGCTGTTTTCTAGCAACCCAAAATCGTTACGCCCAATTGCAGACCAGTTCATTGGCCTCTTCTATCGGGCATATTTAGAGCCCATTAAAATGAGTTACAGCGAATGGCCAAATCACAGATCTTGGTTCTGGCAGTCGAAGCCGAATAGTCCATGCAATGTGGCATCTCGGCCGGTTGACTATTCCTCTCCGTAGAGCGCTAGGAGAGTGACTCCTGATAAGATGCGTAGTAGGGGATACAACCCAAAGGAGAAACTCTATAAAAGAAGGAGGAGGTCCCAAAAATTAGGTATGTTTTCAAATAGCTTACTTAAGAAAAAGAGCAACCAATATACTAATGAGGAAAAACGAACTAGACCGTCAGAGTGCTAATTCCAGCACCCCCGGCTAGAGCAGTTGTTCTATTTCAGGTTACTATGAAAGGACTATTCCTAGATCTGCTTGGATAAAGGAGTATTCCAAATCCATCTTTCCACAGTTAACTTTAGTTTGGACGATAGAATTTCACTCTTTTTTTTTTCTTGCTTCAAGTTTGAAAAATAAAATTAACCACCTCCCTGCTTTTATTTCATAAAATCGAACAACTTTGAGAAATCTTTCCTCAAGCTGTAAAATTATTAAACTTTTCAGTTATAATAATATTGTTCTTAAGAAATTCTAGCCCCTCTCTCTTTTATGCTCTTTAAAAAGGAGAGGATGGTCCTTCTAACCTTTCTGTCTCCTTAGCTTTTTTTTTTTTTTTTTTTTCCTTTTTTTGCTTATTAGTTGTTGGGCACGTGTGTTGCACGTGGCACGTGTTGTTTCGTCAAATGTTTGCACTATAATTATGTGTGTAGCAGGGTATAAAAACCCAAAGGAAAGGAGAAGTTTTAGTACGGAGGAGGACGACTGGAGATGACTGGAGCTATTATTCTGATTTAGCATTAGGTGACTATCAAAGATTTGTTATTCCAAATCCATCTCCACAGAGGCCAATTGAAAATGTTAAACGCCGATTTCGAGCATGCGAGGTTAGTTTAATCAACTTTTCTTTCTCGCTCTTTCCCTCTCCATATTCTTTCTTTTTCTCTTCTTTCTCTATAATCTCTCAAAAGCATGGATTTTACTTAATGATATATGCTAGGGAGATGATTTACTTTTTCAAATCCCAATTTTACCATCTCAAATCTCTTATATTTTTTAAAAGTCATAAAGAGTCCTATATAAACCAACTTTGTCTTTATTTTTGAAAATTTTAAGCTTATAGAAAGAACATTTGACATTAATTATATATATATATAGAGAGAGAAAATTAGTTTCAAGAATCCTATATATTTTCTACTTTTTTAAATCATAATTTTACTTTTCCCAAATCTACTATATTTTCTAAAAGTTATGAAGAGTCCTGTTTAAATTAATTATCTCTTTATTTTTGAAAATTTTAAGCATTACAAAAAGAAGATATGACATTAATTATATATATATAGAGAGAGAAAATTAGTTCCAAGAGTCGTATATAAATATAAATAAACTGTCTATCTTCTTATAAAAAAAATAAAAATAAAAAATAAATCATCTCCCCATTTTTATATTGATGATGATTGAAGAATAAAAAATAATTATTCTTTCTTATTTCCTGTGGCTGCTTTTATATTGATATACATAATATTTACTGAATAAGTCTTCATACTTTGTATACATATCACATACCAATTTAAGAGACACACATAATTACAGTACTAACATTTGATGAAAAATCACGTGCCACGTGCAATACACGTGCCCAACGACTAATAAACAAAAAAAGGAAAAAAAAAGAAGCTAAGGAGATAGAAAGATTAGAAGGACCATCCCCTCCTTTTTAAAGAGCATAAAAGAGAGAGGGGCTATAATTTCATAAGAACAGTATTATTATAATTCAAAAGTTTAATAAGTTTAGAGCTTGAAGAAAGGTTTCTCATGGTTGTTCGATTTTATGAAATAAAAGCAGAGAAGTGGTTAATTTTATTTTTCAAACTTCAACCAAGAAAAAAAAAAGAGTGAAATTCTGCCGTCCAAACTAAAGTTAACTGTGGAGAGATGGATTTGGAATACTCCTTTATCCAAGCAGATCCTAGAATGGTCCTATGATACTTGCCTGAAATAGAATAACATCTCCGGTCGGGGACGTCAGAATTAGCACTCTGACGGTCTAGTTAGTTTTTCCTCCTTAGCATATTGGTTGCCCTTTTTCTTAAATAAGCTATTTGAGAACATACCTAATTCTTGAGTCCTCCTCCTCTTTTTATAGAGCTTCTCTTTTGGGTGTTATCCCTACTACGAATCCTATCACGACTCACTCCCCCAACGCTCTACGGAGAGGAATAGTCAGCCGGCCGATATGCCGCATTGCATGGACTATTCGCCTTCGACTACCAGAACCAAGATCTGTTATTCGGCCATTCGCTGTAACCCCTTTTACAGGGCTCTAAATGGGCCTGATAGATGAGGCCAATGAACTGGCTAAGTGGAGATGGCTAAGTGGAGACCTGTGTAGTTGGCAAACTCGGTTGCCGAAGGGGCAGTTTGACATTTCAAAATGTATTGGGATTTGGAAATGTGGTGGATGCGCCTTTTCAATACTGTCATGCCAGAAAAGATGTGATGAACAATGATTGTGGCTTTCTGCCTCTTCTTACTCTCCTTTCATACAGGTCTTCATACTTTGTATACACATCATATACCAATTCATGAGACACACATAATTACAGTACTAACATTTGATGAGAAATCACGTGCCATGTGCAACACACGTGCCCAACCACTAATAAACAAAAAAAGGAAAAAAAAAAAAAAACTAAGGAGACAAAAAGGTTAGAAGGACCACCCTCTCCGTCATAAAGAGCATGAAAGAGAGAGGGGGGGCTAGAATTTCCGAAGAACAGTATTATTATAACTCAAAAGTTTAATAAGTTTACAGCTTGAAGAATGGTTTCTCATCGTTGTTCGATTTTATGATATAAAAGTAGAGAAGTGGTTAATTTTATTTTTCAAACTTCAAACAAGAAAAAAAAAAAGAAAAGTGAAATTCTACCATCCAAACTAAAGTTTACTGCGGAGAGATGGATTTGGAATACTCCTTTATCCAAGCAGATCCCGGAATAATCCTTTTATAGTTACCTGAAATTGAATAACAGCTTCGGTTGGGGGTGCCAGAATTAACACTCCGACGGTGCAGCTAGTTTTTCCTCCTTAGTACATTGGTTGCTCTTTTCCTTAAGTAAGCTATTTGAAAACATACCTAATTCATGGGCCCTCCTCCTCTTTTTATAAAGATTCTCCTTTGGGTTTTATGCCCTACTGCGCATCTTATCAGGACGCACTCGCCCAGCACACTATGGAGAGGACTAGTCAACCGGCCAAGATGACGCATTGCATGGGACTATTTGGCTACGACTACTAGAACCAAGATCTGTTATTCGGCCATTCGCGGTAACCCTTTTTACTGGGCTCTAAATGGGCCAGATAGATGACGCCAATGAACTGGCGTACAATTGGGCCTAATGGTGTTGTGTTGTTTGAAAACGGCTCTTACAAATGCCCCCTGAGTAGACGGCTATGCAAAGACCCGTGTAGTCGGCAAACTCGGTCACGGAAGGGGCAATTTGAGATTTCAAAATGTATTGGGATTTGGAATGCAGTGGATGCGCCTTTTCAATACTATCGTGCCACAAAATACGTGATGAACGATGATTGTGGCTTTTTGCCTCTTTGTACTCTCCTTTCGTACAGGTCTTCATACTTTGTATACATATCACATACCAGTTTAAGAGACACATAATTATGGTACTAACATTTGATGAGAAGTCACGTGCCACGAGCAACACACGTGCCCAACTACTAATAAACAAAAAAAGGAAGAAAAAAAAAAAAAAAACTAAGGAGACAGAAATGTTAGAAGGACCATCCTCTCCTTTTTAAAGAGCATAAATGAAAGAGGGGCTAGAATTTCTTAAGAACAATATTATTATAACTCAAAAGTTTAATAAGTTTACAGCTTGAAGAAAGGTTTCTCAAAGTTGTTTGATTTTAAGAAATAAAAGCAAAAAAGTGGTTTATTTTATTTCTCAAACTTCAAACAAGAAAAAAAAAAAAAAAAAAAAAACAGTGAAATTCTACTGTCCAAACTATAGTCAACTATGGAGAGATGGATTTGGAATACTCCTTTTATCCAAGCCGATACTGGAATAGTCCTTTGTGAGTTACCTGAAATAGAATAACAGCTCCGGTCGGGGTGCTGAAATTAGCACTCCGACGGTCTAGTTAGTTTTTCATCATTAGTATATTGGTTGCACTTTTTGTTAAGTAATCTATTTGAAAATATATCTAATTCTTGAGACCTCCTTCTCCTTTTATAGAGCTTCTCCTTTGGGTTTTATCCCCTACTACGCATCTTATCAGGACCCACTCCCCCAGTGCTCTATGGAGAGGAATAGTCAACTAGTCGAGATGCTGCAATGCATGGACTATTCGCCTTCAACTACCAGAACGAAGATTTGTTATTCGGCCATTCAATGTAACCCCTTTTATTGGGCTCTAAATGGGCTCGATAGATGAGGCCAATGAACTGGCCTGTAATTGGGCCTAATGGTATTGGGTTGCTTAAAAACGACTCCTACAGTTGCCCCCCAAGTAGACGTTTATGCGTAGACCCGTGTAATTGGCAAACTCGGTTGTCGAAGGGGCAGCTTGACATTTCGAAATGTATTGGGATTTGGGAATATAACGGATGCGCTTTCTCAATACTGTTGTGCCAGAAATGACGTGATGAACAATGATTGTGGCTTTCTGCCTCTTCGTACTCCCCTTTTATACAGGTCTTCATACTTTGTATAAATATCACATACCAATTTAAGAGACACACATAATTACAGTACTAACATTTCATGAAAAATCATGTGCCACGTGCAACACGTGCCCAACCACAAATGAACAAAAAATTGGGGGGGGGGGGAAAAAAACTTAGGAGACAGAAAGGTTAGAAGGACCATCATCTTCTTTTTAAAGTGCATAAAAGAGAGAGGGGCTAGAATTTCTTAAGAACAGTATTATTATAACTCAAAAGTTTAATAAGTTTACAGCTTGAAGAAAGGTTTCTCATAGTTGTTCGATTTTATGAAATAAAAGCAAAGAAGTGGTTAATATTATTTTTCAAACTTCAAACATGAAAAAAAAGAGAGTGAAATTCCACCGTCCAAACTAAAGTTAATTTGTGGAGAGATGGATTTGGAATACTCCTTTATCCAAGTAGATCCTGGAATAGTCTTTTGATAGTTACCTGAAATAGAATTACAGCTCCTGTCAGGGGTGCCAGAATTAGCACTCCGACGGTCTAGTTCGTTTTTCCACCTTAGTATATTTGTTGTTCTTTTTTTTAAGTAAGCTATTTGAAAACATACCTAATTCTTGGGTCCTCCTCCTCCTTTTATAGAGCTTCTCCTTTGGGTTTTATCCCCTACTACCCATCCTATCAGGACTCACTCCCCCAGCGCTCCACGGAGAGGAATAGTCAACCGGCTGAGATGCCGTATTTCATGGACTATTCGGCTTCGACTACCAGAACCAAGATTTGTTATTTGGCCATTCACTGTAACCCCTTTTACTGGGCTCTAAATGGGCCTGATAGATGAGGCCAATGAACTGGCCTGCAATTGGCCTAATGGTTTTGGCTTGTTTGAAAATGGCTCCTACAATTGCCCCTCGAGTAGACGGCTAACATTGTGTTTGGTTGAAATGTAAGTGAAATGTAGGTATATTCTATTTTCATTTCACCAACCTTTTCTCTTTCCACTTCCAAATTCCTTCCTAAATCTTCCAACCAAACACAGTACAAAGGCGGCAAAATTATAATTGTAAATCGTCTATCAACATCATTACATATATCTTCAGTTTTATTTAGCAGATGTTTCCGGATTTAGTTGTTATGCTTCAACCGATCTATTTGCTTTTGAGTTCTCAAAAAAAAAATAATTTTTGAATTTTCAATGTTAACTTTTTTAGTTCATTTTGATTTTTTTTTGTATTTATTATTTTTTTCATATGTATTCACAACATTTTACATTTTAAGTGTATCTAGATTAAGAGGATCTATAAGTAAAAGAAAAATAAAAATTTAAATATATAAAAAGTTAACTAAAAAAAATACGAATTAAAAACTCAAAAAATATTTTTGAAAACTCAAAACCAGACTATCTTTTTAAATTAAACTGTCTGCCTAAATAGTGGAGAGTTAACCTCAACTTATATCCTTTTTTTGCTTTAAAATGAAATTTTAACCATACTGGATAATGAAATTGTATCCAATTTATTATTTTACAGTCAGATTTTAATTTTAGGATTAAATGGATATTTTGACATAAAAAATGTGAAAATGGACAATTAAAATAGCGATTAAAATGAATAGTAAAGAATAACATTTATTTTACTTTTTTGGTTTTTTGTTACAAAAGAATAATTTTGCCATGTACATATAGATTTATATATAAGATTCTGAATATATATATATATATATATTAGAACATATATATAAATATAAAAGAATAAGAAACTAAGAAAGAAAAAAACTCACCTTCTTGAAACCCTAAGCTTAATCAAGCATTGACAAAAAAGAACTTCAATTTTTTTTTTTTTTTTAATAATAAAAGTAATAACACATCATCCTGTACAAGACACAAAAAAATTGCAGATTTAATCATATTTTGGCAAACTTGAGTCCTTACAAATTCCCTAGCATATATCATTAAGTAAAAGCCATGCTTTTGAGAGATTATAGAGAAAGAAGAGAAAAAGAAAGAATATGGAGAGGGAAAGAGAGAGAAAGAAAAGTTGGTAAAACTAACCTCGCATGCTCGAAATTGGCGTTTAACATTTTCAATTGGCCTCTGTGGAGATGGATTTGGAATAACAAATCTTGATAGTCACCTAATGCTAAATCAAAATAATAGCTCCAGTCGTCTCTAGTCGTCCTCCTCCGTACTAAAGCTTCTCCTTTCCTTTGGGTTTTATCCCCTGCTACACACATGATTACAGTACAAACATTTGATGAAAAATCACGTGCCACGTGCAACACACGTGCCCAACAACTAATAAGCAAAAAAAGGAAAAAAAAAAAAAACTAAGGAGACAGAAAGGTTAGAAGGACCATCCTCTCCTTTTTAAAGAGCATAAAAGAGAGAGGGGCTAGAATTTCTTAAGAACAATATTATTATAACAGAAAAGTTTAATAATTTTACAGCTTGAGGAAAGATTTCTCAAAGTTGTTCGATTTTATGAAATAAAAGCAGGGAGGTGGTTAATTTTATTTTTCAAACTTGAAGCAAGAAAAAAAAAAAAAGAGTGAAATTCTATCGTCCAAACTAAAGTTAACTGTGGAAAGATGGATTTGGAATACTCCTTTATCCAAGCAGATCTAGGAATAGTCCTTTCATAGTAACCTGAAATAGAACAACAGCCCTGGCCGGGGGTGCTGGAATTAGCACTTTGACGGTCTAGTTCATTTTTCCTCATTAGTATATTGGTTGCTCTTTTTCTTAAGTAAGCTATTTGAAAACATACCTAATTTCTGGGACCTCCTCCTTCTTTTATAGAGTTTCTCCTTTGGGTTGTATCCCCTACTACGCATCCTATTAGGAGTCACTCTCCTAGCGCACTACGGAGAGGAATAGTCAACCGGCCGAGATGCCACATTGCATGGACTATTCGGCTTCGACTACCAGAACCAAGATCTGTGATTTGGCCATTCGCTGTAACTCATTTTAATGGGCTCTAAATATGCCCGATAGAAGAGGCCAATGAACTGGTCTGCAATTGGGCGTAATGGTTTTGGGTTGCTAGAAAACAGCTCCTACAATTGCCCCCCATGTAGATGGCTATGTGGAGACCCGTGCAGTCGGCAAACTTGGTTGCCGAAGTTGCAGTTTGACATTTCAAATGTATTGGGATTTGGGAATGCGGCGGATGCGCTTTTTCAATACTATCGTGCCAGAAAAGACGTTATGAACAATGATTGTGGCATTCTGCCTCTTCGTACTCTCCTTTCATACAGGTCTTCATACTTTGTATACATATCACATACCAATTTAAGAGATACACACAATTACAGTACTAAAATTAGTTGAAAAATCACGTGCCAAGTGCAACACACGTGCCCAACCACTAATAAACAAAAAAAGGAAAAAAGAAATAAAAAACTAAGGAGAGAGAAAGGTTAGAAGGACCATCGTCTCCTTTTCAAAGAGCAGAAAAGAGAGAGGGGCTAGAATTTCTTAAGAATAGTATTATTATAACTTAAAAGTTTATTAAGTTTACAGCATGAAGAAAGGCTTCTCATATTTGTTCGATTTTACGAAACAAAAGCAGAGAAGTGGTTAATTTTACTTTTGAAACTTCGAACAAGAAAAAAAAAGGAGTGAAATTCTATCGTCCAAACTAAAGTTAACTTTGGAGAGAATCCAGTCGGGGGTGCCGGAATTAGCACTTCGACGGTCTAGTTAGTTTTTCCTCCTTAGTATATTGGTTGCTCTTTTTTTTTTTTTTTTTTTTTCCCCTTAAGTAAGCCATTTGAAAACATACCTAATTCTTTGGTCCTCCTCCTCCTTTTATAGAGCTTCTCCATTGGGTTTTATTCCATACTACGCATCCTATCAGGACTAAGTCCCCCAGCCGCTCTACGGAGAAGAATAGTCAGTCGGCCGAGATGCCGCATTGCATGGACAATTCAGCTTCAACTACTAGAACCAAGATCTGTTATTCGGCCATTCGCTGTAACCCCTTTTATTGGGCTCTAAATGGGCCTGATAGATGAGGCCATTGAACTGGCCTGCAATTGGGCCTAATGGTGTTGGGTTGCTTGAAAACGGCTCCTACAATTGCCCCATGAATAGACGGCTGTGAGGAGACACGTGTAGTCAGCAAACTCAGTTGTCGAAGGGGCAGTTTGACATTTCGAAATGTAATGGGATTTGGGAATGCGGCGGATGCACCTTTTCAATACTGTCGTGCCAGAAAAGACGTGATGAACAATGATTGTGGCTTTCCGCCTCTTCGTACTCTCCTTTCATACAGGCCTCCATACTTTGTATAGATATCACTTACCAATTTAAGAGACACACCTAATTACAGTACTAACATTTGATGAAAAATCACGTGCCACGTGCAACACACGTGCCCAACCACTAATAAACAGGAAAGGTAAAAAAAAAAAAAAAAGCTAAGTAGACAGAAAGGTTAGAAGGACCATCATCTCCTTTTTAAAGATCATAAAGAGAGAGGGGGCTATAATTTCTTAAGAGCATGGTTATCAAAACTCAAAAGTTTAAAAAGTTTACAGCTTGAAGAAAGGTTTTTCACAGTTGTTCGATTTTGTGAAATAAAAGCGGAGAAGTGGTTAATTTTACTTTTCAAACGTCAAACAAGAAAAAAAAAAGGGAGTGAAATTCTACCGTCCAAAGTAAAGTTAACTATGGAGAGATAGATTTGGAATACACCTCTATCCAAGTAGATCCTCGGAACAGTCCTTTGATAGTTACCTGAAATAGAATAACATCTCCAGTCGAGGGTGCCGGAATTAGCACTCCGACGGTTCAGTTAGTTTTTCCTCCATAGTATCTTGTTTGCTCTTTTTCTTAGGTAAGCTATTTGAAAACATACCTAATTCTTGGGCTTTAATTCTCCTTTTATAGAGCTTCTCCTTTGTGCTTTATGCCAAACTACGCATCGTATCAGGACTCACTTCCCCAGCACTCTACAGAGAGGAATATTCAACCGGCCGAGATGTTGCACTGCATGGACTATTTGGCTTTGACTACCAGAACCAAGATCTGTTATTCGGCCATTCACTGTAACACCTTTTACTGGGCTCTAAATGGGCCCAATAGATGAGGCCAATGAACTGGCCTGCAATTGGGCCTAATTGTATTGGGTTGCTTGAAAACGGCTCCTACAATTGGCCCCCCGAGTAGACGGCTATGCGGAGAACCGTGCAGTCGGCAAACTCGGTTGCCGAAGGGGAAGCTTAACATTTTAAAATGTATTGGGATTTTGGATTGCGGCGGATGGTCCATTTCAATATTGTCGTACCAGAAAAGATGTGATGAACAATATTTGTGGCTTTCCGCTCTCTTCGTACTCTTTTTTCATACTGATCTTCATACTTTGTATACATATCACATACTAATTTAAGAGACACACATAATTACAATATTAACAGTTGATGAAAAATCACAGGCCACGTGCAACACACGTACCCAACCACTAATAAACAGAAAAAGTAAAAAAAAAAAAAAAACTAAGGAGACAGAAAGGTTAGAAGGACCATCCTCCCCGTTTTAAAGATCATAAAAGAGAGTGGGGCTAGAATTTCTTAAGAACAGTATTATTGTTGCTGAAAAGTTTAATAAGTTTACAGCTTGAAGAAAGGTTTCTCATAGTTGTTCGATTTTGTGAAATAAAAGCAAAAAAGTGGTAAATTTTTCAAACAAGAAAAAAAAAAGAGATTGAAATTCTACCGTCCAAACTAAAGTTAACTTTGGAGAGATGGATTTGGAATACTCCTTTATCCAAGCAGATCCTGGAATAGTCCTTTGATAGTTACCTGAAATAGAATAACAGCTCCTGTCGGGGATGCCGGAATTAGCACTCTGATGGTCTAGTTAGTTTTTCGTTCTTAGTATATTGGTTGCTCTTTTTCTTAAGTAAGCTTTTTGAAAACATACTGTAGACACCCCATTTTTGACCGTCCTCAAGACTTGGTTGTGCTTGCAGGTACATCCAGCCACAAGTTCGATTGCTCATCCAGTACTCGACCTTCGCAGCGGAACGTCACAGGTTTGAGCTTTTCAAACCCTGTATCCTTTCTGGCCCTTTTTTGGACCATGTGTTGGTCCTTTCAGCATGCTTCTCAGAGTGCACTGCCGGCCACTTTTTGGCACTACCGGCCATGCATTTGCCCCTGCCTGCTATTGATGAAGCCTGCAAGCCATCAATGAGGCACTGCCGGCCACAACTGATGGCCGGCAGAACACTTTGTCTCAGCAGATTTCACTTTAGATCTTTTGAACCAGCTGGTTTTCACTCATCCCTTCTCCATATACATAGAGGGGATGAGGGCCTTTTCAAGCTTGTTTAACAAGCTTTGCATTGCTTTCTTCTATATAAGGAGAAGCTCTTCCTCCATTTCAGAGGTTCAGAAAATTGAGGCTTGAGAGATAGATATACATTTGCATCTATTCTTCCTTGTTTGCTCTTGTTTTGTGCTTAAAAATGTCATTTTGTCTCACTATTGCACACAAACACGCACTCAAACACCATACTCTTGGAGCTGAGGTCCCTTGAGGTTGTTTTTGAAACTTTTGGATTGGTTTTGGATCAAAAAGGGTGCTAAAGTTGCAACCTTGAAGGTGGTCATCAAGGGTGAGTTTCTAACCTTTAAATCCCCCATTTTTTCTTAAGCTTTTGGCCCCTTTTGCATGCTGTTTTGAGCTTAACTTCCTACTACAAAAAGTTTTAAATTTTGGTACTTAAAAAGTTTGTTTAAGGTCACCTTTTCGTTGGGGGTTGTTTACCCCCTCTTAGGCCTTGTTTGGCCTTGCTTTTGTCCTTTTTTTTTGTGAGCCTTTGGGACCACCTTGTTTTGGCCTTCTCACCATTAAAACTCCAAGGAATTTCAGTGGTGGGAAGGGTTTTTTTGAGGTCCCAAAAGGGAGAGGGTCATCCCCCTCTCCTTATGTCTTCAATACTTGCTTTGAATGCCTCATGTGTGAGCATGTTTGTTAAGCTTATGTTGGTCATATCTTAGCATGTATTTGTGGTTATTTTGTTGTGGCATACCACTGTTTTTGGTGGTCTTGATCACTCCATGCATGCATATTACACTTGTAGTGTAAATCACACAAACTAGTCTTGTGTGCTTCATGAAGTAACATGTCATTCTAGCTTGTATGGGCTCCATTTCAGCATGTTTTTGGTCATTATTTAACATGTCATGACTCTGTCTAAAGTCGGTTTGATAGCCCCTTGCATGCTCCATACACCTGAAGTGTAATTCCATGAATTAGCCTAGCGTGTCTCATGCTTTAACATGTCATCCTAGGCATGCTTTATGTCACGACCCCAAACCGCCCCTAGTAGAATGGTGCCGTGATGGCCAGTAATCCGAGATTACCGAAGGCCAACTTTCAAAATTCACACACAATCAGAGTATAATATATGGGGCGTACATGTGCGGAAGCAATATATGTAAATCTATCCAGTCCATAAGAGCCGTGCATAAGTCAAATGAAATGGCATACATCTTTACATAGCTTTACAACTTAGATATACAAACAAAATAAAATACATTTTACATCTTGATAAAGGGCTTCTCGAGCCGACATGTTCAAAATACATAAGTCCTCAAGATTGTCGACATAACATGCATCAAACATCATCTTGCAAATAACACATCTCGGCGTCACCGCCTTCATGCTTGTTACCTACATATATACATAGAGAGGGTGAGCTTGGATACTCAGTGAATGGTACAAGTAATAAAGGGTTTAATGAATGATTCCCGAGGTCTTGTCAAAACAATACATATATCATAGCCTGTTCAAAACACGTACTTGGCATAAC
Organism: Camellia granthamiana; assembly: GCA_036172215.1. Lineage (NCBI taxonomy): Eukaryota > Viridiplantae > Streptophyta > Magnoliopsida > Ericales > Theaceae > Camellia > Camellia granthamiana. The sequence continues at coordinate 112,664,019 of CM069905.1, read as the reverse complement.
TTGTATCTAAACATGTACTTGGGGTGATGACATTCTGGGCAAAACAAAAGCATAACCTCGGCAATCGAGCAACACCCGTTCATAGTCCGTCGGTGGCCGATATCTTAACAAGGGTGCTACTTGGGCTTAACGTCCCCTAGCACGAAAGGACGGTGCTACCTGGGCTTAAAGTCCCCTAGCACGGAAGGACTATGCTACTTGGGCTTAAAGTCCCCTAGCACGGAAGGACTATGTTACTTGGGCTTAACGTCCCCTAACACGAAAGGACGGTGTTACTTAGGCTTAACGTCCCCCTAACACGAAAGGACGGTTCCAAGAATGTCATCCAAAACAAAGCTTATACTTGATACATAAAATAAGGGTAATCATTCATGCTTAACAAATACTTGTCAAAACAAAGCAAAGCAAGGCTTATCAAAACATGATAACGTAGCTTTATTAAAAATACCACTCACATAGTTCTTGGGACGTCGGGATCAAGGCAAAGGTCCACGTCCTACAAACACATGGCAATCACATTCTCAAAACAAGCTTTACATGCATGCAAATGATCTAGGGAAAACATGCTGGCAATGACCTAGGGAAAACATGCTGGCAATGACCGAGGGAAAAACATGCTGGAAATGACCTAGGGAAAACATGCTGGAAATGACCTAGGGAAAACATGCTGGCAATGACCTAGGGAAAACATGCTGGGTACCAACCAGGTCCTGGAATGGATGCACAGAAATGATCTAGGCAAGAGTGGTCTCGGTGATCACACTAGGGAAAAGAAGTCTGGAAATCTGGGTTTCCTCCTTGAAGAACATGAAGAACATGAAGAACATGAATGTTAAAATCATAACTTGTTATTACAAAATCTGGGATTTCATGCTATGAGTTCGAAAACATGGACCTGGGTACCCATACTTGAAGATCATATGAAAACAAACATGAAAACATGGATCTTGGTGCAAACTCTTGGATCAAAACATGACTTTTCTTGAAGAACACATGAATACCACTTTCTCTTTCTAAAACCGAACTTCAAAGCAATGCATGGCTTACAAATCATATTCAATCGTGCAATGCAATAACATGATCATAAAGAACAACTTGAGCAGATCAAGAATCTAACCTTAGAACACGGATCTAACGGTTCGATCTCTAGGGATCAAGCTTGGAAATCTACTCTCCCACAAGGACTCCTCTTCCTCTCCTAGAGCTTCTCTCTCCTCCTTAGAACAAAGATATAACAAATGATAGGTTTCTCTCTCTGCCGGCTGACTTAACACTCTGCTCGGACACGTGCAACGGCTGGTTGGTTCTCCTAAAAAAGGTGATAGATTGACAAGACATGTGTAAGACAAAGCGTATCTAACAAGCTTCACAGTAAGGCACCCCGGCAAGTAATGATCTCGGCTTAGGACATAGGCTTTGGCAAGTAAGGTCTCAATGACCTCGGCTAGGAAGGATAACACTTGGCCAAGCTGTGCCACACCTCGGCCTAGATGTGCCACACCTCGGTCTAGGTCATTCCAGTCCCAGAACAAGATCACTAGGTGCAAGGATTAAGGATCTCGGATGCCTAGATGATAACATCTCGGCCTAGATGATGCATATCTCGGCCTAGGTGATGCACACCTCGGCCTAGATGATGACATCTCGGCCAATATGCCTAGGTGATGGTGGAGGTCAACCAAGGTGGTTCCAAGATGGTCCTAGGCTTAAGATGACCTCGGCTTGGAATGACTTAGGCTTAACATGACCTAGGCTTGGCATGACCTAGGCTTGGCATGACCTAGGCTTGACATGACCTAGGCTTGGCATGACCTAGGCTTGCAATGACTTAGGCTTGGCATGACCTAGGCTTGACATGACCTAGGCTTGGCATGACCTAGGCTTGACATGACCTAGGCTTGACATGACCTAGGCTTGACATGACTTAGGCTTGAGATAGCAAGGAAGGAACAAAGCATGCATACAACACTTAGGCAAATCACATAAGCACAAAACAAGACAGGGACCTTTACTTAGGAAGAAACAAGTCAAAGTCTACAAATGCAAGCTTAACAAGATGAAATCATGCAAATGCACATGAACATGACCAAGATATGAGTGTGGGTTATTACATCCTTCCCCCCTTAAAGAAGTTTGGTCCCCAAACTTAACTTACCTTGTCCCCAAAACAATTCCGAATGTCAGATTCTCATCCCTTCTTACCATCTCTAGCCTTTGCCTTGGGACAATCCTTAATATGATGACCCATCTCACCGCATTCAAAACATGCTCTAGATGCCCGATGACAAACTCCAAAATGTCGCATCCCGCAACTTGTACATGTTGGCCTAGTGAAACCTTCCTGATTCGCGTTGTTGGAACTCCCCGCCTTTGTCTTCTTCCCGGCATCAGTCGGACCTGCCTCTTCTTTGCAATTGTCATAGGTGTGCCTCTTCTTCTGATTCTCCCCCGAACTCTGACTTCTGTTCAGGTTGGCTTCTGCCAGGATGGCTTTATCTAGCACTCCGGCATACGTCGGCATGTTGAGTAGATTAACCCGATCTTGTATTGGTCCCCAAAGTCCACTCTCAAACTTCCTAGCTTTTCTGTATTCGTCATCGACCATGTGCGGTGCATACCTTGCTAACTCGGTGAAAGCACGATCATATTCGGCCACTTGTTTGCTGCCCTGTGTTAACATCTGAAATTCTGTGGTCTTGCGATCTCGGACACTGAGGGGAAAGTGCTTGTCGTAGAACAACTCCAAAAATCTAGCCCAAGTCAAACCTGGGTTGCCTTCTCGGATCATCATCCACCATCTACGGGCGTCGTCTTCCAATGTGAATGCTGCCAATGACACCTTCTGGGCGTCGGTGCTGGGAAAAACCTCAAACAACTTCTCTATCTCAAGAACCCATGCTTCTGCTTTCATCGGCTCTATACCTCCATGGAACTTCGGGGGGGGGGCGGCTTCATCTTCTTGAATTCTTTGATCAAGGTCAAGGTGTCGTCTCCATACAAAGCTGGCTGCGGCTGCACTTGTGGTACTGGAGGGGGTGGAGGTGGAACTGCATATCGGCCCTCTGTCTGCTCGGCTTGAGTGGATGTAGTACCGGTGTTCTGCTGCCTTGCTTGCCTTAACTCATGGGCCAAACCTTCTACCATCCTTTCTAATCTGTCCAGTCTGTCCTCGGATTGATCTCGGCTAACTGGAGGTCTACCCCTTCTCATGATGCTAAAGGTATGCAAAATGTGACTCTTAAATCAAAATGAGTAAATAAACATGTATGCAAGTAGTAAATGATCATGCCGAGATGATGCATGAACAAATAGACATGTATGCAAGTGAACATGATTATGCCGAGATGATGCACATCTTATCAAGTAGCAAGCAATATGATGCAATCCTAATATCAAGTCTAAGCGAGATCCTATGCTCTTTAGGACTCAAAGTGTGTGACCAACGTACTATAAGGATCTTGTGCTCTGATACCATTCTGTCACGACCCCAAACCGCCCCTAGTAGAATGGTGCCGTGATGGCCAGTAATCCGAGATTACCGAAGGCCAACTTTCAAAATTCACACACAATCAGAGTATAATATATGGGGCGTACATGTGCGGAAGCAATATATGTAAATCTATCCAGTCCATAAGAGCCGTGCATAAGTCAAATGAAATGGCATACATCTTTACATAGCTTTACAACTTAGATATACAAACAAAATAAAATACATTTTACATCTTGATAAAGGGCTTCTCGAGCCGACATGTTCAAAATACATAAGTCCTCAAGATTGTCGACATAACATGCATCAAACATCATCTTGCAAATAACACATCTCGGCGTCACCGCCTTCATGCTTGTTACCTACATATATACATAGAGAGGGTGAGCTTGGATACTCAGTGAATGGTACAAGTAATAAAGGGTTTAATGAATGATTCCCAAGGTCTTGTCAAAACAATACATATATCATAGCCTGTTCAAAACACGTACTTGGCATAACTTGTATCTAAACATGTACTTGGGGTGATGACATTCTGGGCAAAACAAAAGCATAACCTCGGCATCGAGCACACCCGTTCATAGTCCGTCGGTGGCCGATATCTTAACAAGGGTGCTACTTGGGCTTAACGTCCCCTAGCACGAAAGGACGGTGCTACCTGGGCTTAAAGTCCCCTAGCACGGAAGGACTATGCTACTTGGGCTTAAAGTCCCCTAGCACGGAAGGACTATGTTACTTGGGCTTAACGTCCCCTAACACGAAAGGACGGTGTTACTTAGGCTTAACGTCCCCTAACACGAAAGGACGGTTCCAAGAATGTCATCCAAAACAAAGCTTATACTTGATACATAAAATAAGGGTAATCATTCATGCTTAACAAATACTTGTCAAAACAAAGCAAAGCAAGGCTTATCAAAACATGATAACGTAGCTTTATTAAAAATACCACTCACATAGTTCTTGGGACGTCGGGATCAAGGCAAAGGTCCACGTCCTACAAACACATGGCAATCACATTCTCAAAACAAGCTTTACATGCATGCAAATGATCTAGGGAAAACATGCTGGCAATGACCTAGGGAAAACATGCTGGCAATGACCTAGGGAAAACATGCTGGCAATGACCTAGGGAAAACATGCTGGAAATGACCTAGGGAAAACATGCTGGAAATGACCTAGGGAAAACATGCTGGGTACCAACCAGGTCCTGGAATGGATGCACAGAAATGATCTAGGCAAGAGTGGTCTCGGTGATCACACCTAGGGAAAAGAAGTCTGGAAATCTGGGTTTCCTCCTTGAAGAACATGAAGAACATGAAGAACATGAATGTTAAAATCATAACTTGTTATTACAAAATCTGGGATTTCATGCTATGAGTTCGAAAACATGGACCTGGGTACCCATACTTGAAGATCATATGAAAACAAACATGAAAACATGGATCTTGGTGCAAACTCTTGGATCAAAACATGACTTTTCTTGAAGAACACATGAATACCACTTTCTCTTTCTAAAACCGAACTTCAAAGCAATGCATGGCTTACAAATCATATTCAATCGTGCAATGCAATAACATGATCATAAAGAACAACTTGAGCAGATCAAGAATCTAACCTTAGAACACGGATCTAACGGTTCGATCTCTAGGGATCAAGCTTGGAAATCTACTCTCCCACAAGGACTCCTCTTCCTCTCCTAGAGCTTCTCTCTCCTCCTTAGAACAAAGATATAACAAATGATAGGTTTCTCTCTCTGCCGGCTGACTTAACACTCTGCTCGGACACGTGGCAACGGCTGGTTGGTTCTCCTAAAAAAGGTGATAGATTGACAAGACATGTGTAAGACAAAGCGTATCTAACAAGCTTCACAGTAAGGCACCCCGGCAAGTAATGATCTCGGCTTAGGACATAGGCTTTGGCAAGTAAGGTCTCAATGACCTCGGCTAGGAAGGATAACACTTGGCCAAGCTGTGCCACACCTCGGCCTAGATGTGCCACACCTCGGTCTAGGTCATTCCAGTCCCAAAACAAGATCACTAGGTGCAAGGATTAAGGATCTCGGATGCCTAGATGATAACATCTCGGCCTAGATGATGCATATCTCGGCCTAGGTGATGCACACCTCGGCCTAGATGATGACATCTCGGCCAATATGCCTAGGTGATGGTGGAGGTCAACCAAGGTGGTTCCAAGATGGTCCTAGGCTTAAGATGACCTCGGCTTGGAATGACTTAGGCTTAACATGACCTAGGCTTGGCATGACCTAGGCTTGGCATGACCTAGGCTTGACATGACCTAGGCTTGACATGACCTAGGCTTGGCATGACCTAGGCTTGCAATGACTTAGGCTTGGCATGACCTAGGCTTGACATGACCTAGGCTTGACATGACCTAGGCTTGGCATGACCTAGGCTTGACATGACCTAGGCTTGACATGACTTAGGCTTGAGATAGCAAGGAAGGAACAAAGCATGCATACAACACTTAGGCAAATCACATAAGCACAAAACAAGACAGGGACCTTTACTTAGGAAGAAACAAGTCAAAGTCTACAAATGCAAGCTTAACAAGATGAAATCATGCAAATGCACATGAACATGACCAAGATATGAGTGTGGGTTATTACACTTTAGGCTTAACTTCAAGAAGCTTTTGTCCATGTTTTAGCATGCTCTAGCTCTGATTTGTGTTGTTTTGGTCATGCATGCCATGCTTTGTATAGCTATAGTGCATTTTAGCTTGTTAGCTTTGTGTATCAAGTCCACTAGCATGCATTGCTTGGCCTATTTGAATGATTTGGCATCATTTGTTATGTGATTTCAGTCCATGTTTCATGGTCACACACTTGCATTTATCACTTATTCAATGCGTTGGAGGGTTTGCCCGTTTATGCCTTAACATGAATCATTGCGTATGCCTTCATGCCTAAGCTTGCGAGCTATCATTTCAATGTGTTTTTGGGGTTATTATGCCATGATATAACTCTGATTTTTGTTGCTTATGTCATTTCATGCTTGGTCTTAATAGGTGTAGTGTAATCCACCATATTTACCTTGCATGCATTGTGCCTTATGCCCTTCATGTTAGCTTGTTTTGGCTTTCTTCCATGCATGTTTTAATATCACTTTAACACGTTTTAGGACTGTTTTGGGTTGCCTTTGCCATATGCTTGGTGCTGTTTATAGCTGTAGTGCAATTGGCCTTACTAGCTTTGTGTTTTGATTACTCATGCATGCTATCTTTGAGCTATTTAGATGATTTGGCATCATTTAATACTTTATTTCAGAGCTTATAGCATGACTATATTTCCACTTCCTTCATGTTTTAAATGCCTTTGAGTATTATGCATTGTTGCCTTGTTTATGGCTTAGCTTGTATGCTTGCATGCCTAGGTCTTTGAGCCCCCAACTCAGCATGTTTAGGTCTTTGTTTTGACCTATTTCAGCTCTGTCCATGTTTGGTTTATGCACTTGTGCCACATATTGCATGCCCCATTTGTAGTCCTCTTTACTAGCTTCATGCTTTAGGGACCTTTGCATGCTATGCTTGTGTTGTTTGAATGATTTGACATCATTTCATACCTAATTTCAGTGCATTTAGTGTTGTCACACTTCCATGTTTATCACTCCTTGAGCACTCTTGAGAGTTGTCCTCTGAGGCCTAGTTGATTGGCCAATGCATTGTGCGTGCATGCCTTGTCTTTTGGTGCATTTGTTTTGGTGTTTGGCCACTGATTTGGGCATGGTTGAGGCCTACCCATTTTGGTTTAAGTCCATCTTTGCATTTTGTTGCATGCTTATCCATCTTTGCATGTTGTTGCATGCTTGTCACGTTGCATGTTGTTGCATGCTTGCTAGTTTGCATGTTGTCGCATGCTCGTTATGGTTGGATTGCATGTTTGCATGATTAGGTTTCATTGCATTTCGCATGCTTGTTACATTGCATTTGGCATGCTTATGTTACATTACATATGTTGTTTGCATTGCATTGTGTTCAACCGGACGTTATGTTGAACACGAGGTTGATTGGTCCACTTCATACTTGAAGTGATGAAGTGAGCCAATCACCTTTGGTCTCTATTTCCTTTGACTTCCCATGGTAATGAAATGGACTTGGTGTCTTATTTGTCATGCATTTATTGAAATTCGCACATGTTGGATCTTTGGTCATCATGCATCGAGATGCGTGATTGATGGTCTTGGATCTGATTATGCCTATCCCTTGATGTTTTGAGGTGATATGGAGGGGCATAGTGCGTACTTACCCCTGGGAGACCCTCGCTTTCCTCTATTTTGTGTTCTACTGCAGCTTGGTGTCACAGCACACCAGTGGCCGGCACCTCCCTTGTTGTTGGCCGGTAGCCCATCACCAATGGCCGGCAGTGTACACTCTTGGTTGGCAGGATGGTCGGCAGACACCTCTCATGGCCGGTAGGCCACTGGTGCACTCCTCGGCACTATTTTGGTAAGATCTAGCAGCTAATTCTCAAGGACACCCTGCAGACAGAGCCTTAAGAAAGCAACCGGAAGGTGTTCCGAGGCGAGAAACCGAGTGCGAGCATGCATCCTTTTCTTCTTCAAACAGAGCTGAGGCAACCTGATTTACTGCTTTATATGTTAATTAGCATTTAGTTTTGTAACTTAATTAATTTGTTAATTAGTTAATTATTGTAATAATTAGTTGTAGCTAGTTATTCAATTTGGTTGTGTAATAATTAGTCTAATTAGGTTATTAGATTAGTTGAATAGCTTAGCTTAGATTAGCTTAGCTCATTCATTCGGACCCTCTGTCGAGAGGGCGAATTGTTGTAATAAGCATGCGTGTGTGCGATGCATGTCTTACAACCCCCATTTCTTTCTCCCTTTTACTTAACCGATTACGATGGTTAGTTTTAGGGCATGTTTTGATTAGCATCTTTATGTTTGCATGTGTGCATCCATTCATTTGTCTTGGATGCACTGGGCTCGGCGCATCATAGAAACTGCATTGTATTTCAATTCCTATTTGAATACATGTATCAAATGTAGCATTCATATGACATCTTAGAATAGCCGAGCCTATCTAGTTGCATTTTCGCATGTGTTGCATTAGCCATCTTAACATGAACTAGGATTATGCATTGATTTCTAACTAGTTCTCTGTTTTGGCTCGGAGTACACTGTGAGTGTTTACGCTTTAGCATACTACATGTGTGTTATTGATTGCCATGTATAGCATGCTTGCCATGAGGCTAATTGCTTAAGTGTTTAACTACCTGAATGCCTGTGGGTGAAGGTTGGATTACTTGAATTGGAGCAATTCATTGAAATCTTCGATTTAGCCTACTTGCGAGTATCAAACTTCAAACTATTTTCAAACAAACGGATATGCAATGTTTTGTTCCAAATTAGGCGATCTAGTCTATACTTGTATGCTGTGCGCATCACGTAGTAAGATTAGCTAATTAACCGGAATAAGGGCACATGTGTTTTCAAAAACAATATATCATGCTTAGTACAGGCCGATCTTTGATCGGGCGAGCGGGGGTGCTCATTGCATGACCTTCCCCTCTCGTACCCATGTTCCCGAACCGAGGCAACTTTGGTGATGACGGACACGTGGCCTTAGGCACGAGTCAGGGTTTCCTAAATTCCCCCAAATAAAATATTTAGGTGGCGACTCTGTATATGGCAAAGCAGTCTATGTTGGGGACTTCTTTACAAAAATCAATTTTCCAAAACGATTTGCCGGATTTGGACTCTTTGGTGATTTATCGGTCTTGCATTGCACTTTGCGAGATTAGATTCAGAACCGTGACATTTGAGTCCGAACTGTAGTAGTCCAATAAACAAAATGGGATTTCGCGTCGTATCGCGCGCAGAGCTTGGGACGTTCGTGCCCGTCTACAGTTTCTGGCGACTCTGCTGGGGAATTTAGAGAACTTGACTGGAACTCATGATACCATGTTTTGACTACACTTATGTGTCTCTTTGCATTGCATTTGCATTGGTGCGCCTAGGACACCGTGTTTGCCGTATGCTATTCCTAAATGGTTTGCTGGAGGCTTGCTTTGAGAAGCGTGCCATAAGGCTGACCGGTTACGGGCTCTGCCACGACAGGAACACAAATTCTGATTTTTACTGGGGCACCCCTTTCGACCATTTGACCGAGTGCATATCGGAATCCATAGTGACTATTCCAAAATAGGACAGGTTGCTTACTCGATTGTAGGTTGTTTGAAACTGCTGTGTGCGTAGTGAAACCCTAGCTCCTGACAAGATAGGATAGGGAAACCCTACCCCAACATAGGGGTGTTTTGGTTCTCACTTGCTTGCTATGTGCTTTTAGAGTTGGCCTCTACAGGAAGGCACGTATCAGTTTGCAAGTCTGGGTATCAGGCCTGCAGGCATCAGTATTTGGGAATCAGTTTTACCTGAGGGTATCAGTTTACAGGCAGAATTTTGAGCAGAATTCAATAGAGAGCACAGTCATTCAGCTATGCTCGTATCCATTCCAGTGAAATTGGGCTGAGATGCTGCTTGTTTTCTGTTTTGCTAGGGGTGGTCTTAGAACCATAGCTTCAGAAGGCTCCGATATCCCCGAGTACACCGGACTTTTGCTGATAGACTTTGTCGGGTCAGAGATTCAGTTCAGAACAACCAGTATTTTCCTTCGCTGAGGCAAGGTAGAGAGGGGCCAGTCAAGGCCCACCGGTTCATTTGATCCGTTAGTCACCAGTCATATCACCTCTGTTCAATTCAGCAGACTCATGATGACGGAGAGTTTAGAAGAAATTGTGGTCATGGCAACGGCTTTAAACCAGGGAATCACCACGCAGGGAGAGACCAATGTTGAAATGCAACGCCCATCTGGGGCGCCTACCACACATCCAATCTGGGAACCCTAATTAGTTCAAACTCGTGAGCCCACTACTTTCGAGTTGATGGGAATGATCGGTGATCTTCAGAGAACCGTGGTTGATCTAGCCTTCGGAATGTCGGCTCCGCCATCGATCACATCATATGCCGGAAATTTCATGCCAGAAGTGCCCCCGCTATTGGGGCGAATTGTAATTGAACTCAGCCAACCTGAAGCCATCCCATGTTCCGACAATAACATGTCGACAACAACAGGGCTTCGCATTGATGTAGCAACCCAAACCTTCGACCAAGCTGAGGCAAACGGTAAGAACGAGGTGGGGGCGGACACTGATCCCTATGAACAACTTCTGCGGGCTGTTGAGGCTTTGAAAGCCGGGGGACTGAACAAACAACAAGTGCTCACAGTTGCTGCAAAAACTGTGGATGACACTTTCGTCACTCAGAACGAATGCAGTTCAAGCCAAGGGGAAAATCGAGAGAAGGGCCGTTGTACCAGAACTGTTCCTTCCAACCCTAATTCTACACTCGGGAAAGATCAGCAGACCAAGCCAGTACCTGCCGACCCTTTTTCTAGTGCACCCAGCAAAAATCTACAAACCTTGAAGTATCTACCCTGAGGTCGCAGGGTCTTCCATGCCCTCTATATGCCTTTATCCAAGGCTCTTCAAATCCTTGCTGAAAAGGGGCATCTCAAACCCCTCGAGCCTCGGCCTCTCCCTAGTCGTCTTCCACCGAGTCATGAGGCTACCTAGTACTGTGTGTACCATCAACAAACTGGTCACAGTACCGACAATTGCTTCCATCTTCGCCATGAAGTACAAGATTTGTTTGACAACGGGGTCGTCCTCCCACCAAGCTCAGCAAAGTCTATCGTAACTGGATCAGTGAACTTGGAGGATAGTGCGAGTATGTAATCGCGGGATGAACCACCTACGGGCAGTGCTCAGTTTACTCCAGATGTGGCGTATGGCACGCACTGTTTTGAGCATTTGCGAATGCTGGTTTTGTACTTTCTGACTCGGGGTATTTGGGTCAGTCTTGTTGTGTTGTACAGAGTCAGTCTTTTTATACTGAGTTAGTTGGGTCTGTCTTGTTGTATCGAGTCAGTCCTGTTTTGTTAGAGTCGGGTGATTTTGGGGGTGTTACCTTGGACATCACTTGCTTTTTTTGGTGTGTTTGTCTTTTCGCTTTCTTTTGAGTCTGTTTCTGCCTTAGAGCCAGTTGTGCCAACAGATTTGAATGAAACAACAGTGATTTTCACACTCTTGTGTTTGCTTCTGCCTTGTGCCAGTTGTGCCAGAAGTTCTGAATGAGATGACAGTATTTGACTAAAAACTGTGTCTTTTCTGTGCCTTGAAGTCATTGCATTGACCTAAGTTTTTTCAAAAACTTTTCGAACACTGTGATGAAAACAAAGAGGAAGGAATTCCTCAGGATTTGCAAAAATTTGATCAATTGAGAGAAAGAGAGGCATGCTAAGCCCATTAATGAATGAGATCATGTTTGTTAACGTGAGTACTGAGAAGAATCCTAGCTTGATCCAGATTGGTTCTACACCGTCTTCAGCGCGAGCGATTTGTCGTTTTCTAAAAAGATTTCAAAAAAGGTTTTGCGCGGTCCTGCGAAGACCTGAAGGGCGGCCTTGGCAAAAGTTAGAGCGTAGAAGGAGAGGTTAATACCCGAGTGTACCTCAAACCCAAACTACGTAGGGCTTGATTCCCTTGTTTGGGATACGTAGGCAACTTCATTCTGAAGTCCAGCCATAAACACTTCCAAATCGACAGTGTCCATCTGATTGTTCTGGTCATCTTTGTCATTTCTGTATCCAAGAGTTCGATTGTGATCTTTTCTACGAGAATTGGTTACACTGTGCTGCGGCGCTATCTAAACAAGGGGCAACATTCCGTTGCCATACAGTGTGCTGCAGTGCTATTCAGACAAAGGGCAATTTTCCATTATTTTGGATATGAGGTTGTGCATCTGAAGAGTAAATTCTGTGTTGGTCGAGCAGTGGTCATTTGCAAAAATGGTTTTTGAGAATTTTTACTGAAGTTGACTAATTCTCTCAAAAATTATTCCATTTTTCCAAAACTGGACCATTTTCTTGGACCCAAAAAAGGAAAATTTTCAGTGCTCATAGCCTGACTTGCATGATTTCAAATCAGAAAATTGAACAAGCATGTTAATCAAACTCTTATATTGATCAAAATTATTTTAGTAGAAAGTCAAAACAAAAATTGGTCAAAATGATGAACTAGGGGCACAGTTAAGTCAGGTGTTCTGTCTTTTCCCCATTGTCACCACACTTGCCAGAAAGGGCACTCTACCTGCCAGAAAAGGGCACAGCTGAAGCTAATAGCAAAGGGCCAAAAGCTCTCACATCCTCGGAGCAGCAAGGTATCAAGCCAAGCGCGAAGCACAAACTGGAATGGATCATGATATTCCACTCCTTCATCTGGACAGATCTGATCACGTCCAAACTCCCTAGCAGAGCATCGTCAACCGATGTCAGTTGCAGATTTGCTACACACCTAGTTGTAGCGGAACCCCACTGTGAGAAAGTTCACTGTTGTGAGTAGAAGAAATAGAATCTAGCAGAATGCTAGGGGCATGAGCCCGCAACTTCCTATTCATCCATCAACCACCCAGGGGAGGGATGAAAAATGAGAGATTGAAGAATATAGAGATGTGCAATGAGAGAAAAAGTGAGAAAAGGGCTTTTTCAGAAAAATAGAGATTAAGTGCCAGAGTGATGTGAGAATCACAAATGAGAAAGGGTGGGAAACAATACCCAGAGAAACAGGCTCCCTGTGCACATCTGAGTGTTGTGTGCGTGTTTTGTTTGTCTCGATTTTGTTTTGAGTTGTTTCGAGTGTTTCTCGATGTGTTTAGGTTGTTTTACCTTGTTTTCTTTTGTTGAGTCGTGGTGACTGTGGTCAGTTGTAGGCTCAATACCCGGTTAAGAACTCATTTCTTATTTAAAAAATGAATCGTTTTGTGCTCAGAGTGCTATACTATTCTCCACATTTGTGCAAAACAGGATTTGTTCTTTCATAAAACTACAAGGTTCAACCCAGGTCGTGTCAGAACAGTAGAACCAGGACCTATCTGAAGCTACATGGGTTCCGGGCTGCGAAGCAAAAGAAAAGAGGGAAAATTTGGAGCATCCGAGTTTGTTTCTACTTCTGCATGTTCCGTTATTGCATCCCGTCTGTTCAGATTGAACTGTTTGTTCAGGATGCGCCGTATGCAGAATAAACTGAGTACTGTGTTATGAGCCGTGTGTTCAGAGTGAGCAGTGTGTTGTATGTGCCATGTGCAGAATAAACTGAGTACTGTGTTATGAGCCGTGTGTTCAGTGTGAGCCGTGTGTTCAGAGTGGGCAGTGTGTTGTATGCACCGTGTGCAGAATAAACTGAGTACTGTGTTATGAGCTGTGTGTCCAGAGTGAGCAGTACCCCGGGTGAGCTGTGTGCCAAATATACCAAGTATTGTGTTATGAGCTGTGTGTCTAGAGTGAGCAGTACCCCGGGTGAGCTGTGTGCCAAATAAACCAAGTATTGTGTTATGAGCTGTGTGTTCAGAATGAGCAATGTGCTGTACGAGCTGTGTGTTCAAAGTAAACCAAATACTGTGTTGACTGCTTCAAAGCCAGAATGGCAATCAGAAGTGCTCTCCCGGAGTACCAATCCTTGCCAGAGGCATCTTGGCTGTGTTTGCAATGGGTTCCTAGGAGATCAACTACGACAGTGGAAACTAGAGTTCGAATGGCTGATGCCTAGAACACAGAGGTTTGGAATTTTCGAGACTAAGGTCTGGTTTAAATACACAGGGATGTATCCCCGGCTTGAAATCTGTATGGAAGCCCCATAGGTTGAGGTAGCGGGTATGCATCTCGATTCTAGATACTGAACCAACTTAGTCTGTCACTTCGTTGGAGACTTGGAAAAGTTGTGAACATGATCAGGAAGAAAAGCGGCATCTGTGGCTTCCCCAGCAGATGTTGCTCCTTGTCAGCATTTCAGCGCCTTTGTACTGTGAGTTGAAGGTAAGTGTTCGAGGAACACGAGGGAGGGGATCCCTGTCAGAGTAGAGCGGTTTATCGCCACTCACCCCATGAGGTGCTTTCTAAAGCGCCGCTTTGTCCATTTGTTGCATTCCTTTAGCATCATGCATTGTATTGCATTTTTACCTGTCGAGTTTCTTTCTCATTTATGCGTGGTATTGTATGTACTATTCATTAAGTAGTTCCGGTTCAGTTTGACTGATACTTTTCTCCTCTCGCATTTGGCATGCGTTTGGACCTACCCTTCTCCTCTCGTGTTTGGCGCGCGTTTGGATACCTTTCCTCTCTTGCGTGTGATACGTTGAGAGATGCTTTCTTTCCTCTCTTGCGTGTGATACGCTGAGAGATACCTTTTCTCCTCTCTTGCGTGTGATACGCTGAGAGATGCTTCCTCTCCTCTCTTGCGTGTGATACGTTGAGAGATGCTTTCTTTCCTCTCTTGCGTGTGATACGCTGAGAGATACCTTTCTCCTCTCTTGCGTGTGATACGCTGAGAGATGCTTCTTCTCCTCTCTTGCATGTGATACGCTGAGAGATGCTTTCTTTCCTCTCTTGTGTGTGATACGCTGAGAAAAAGAGCAACCAATATACTAAGAACGAAAAACTAACTAGACCATCAGAGTGCTAATTCCGGCATCCCCGACAGGAGCTGTTATTCTATTTCAGGTAACTATCAAAGGACTATTCCAGGATCTGCTTGGATAAAGGAGTATTCCAAATCCATCTCTCCAAAGTTAACTTTAGTTTGGACGGTAGAATTTCAATCTCTTTTTTTTTCTTGTTTGAAGTTTCAAAAATAAAATTTACCACTTTTCTGTTTTTATTTCATGAAATCGAACAACTATGAGAAACCTTTCTTCAAGCTGTAAACTTATTAAACTTTTGAGTAACAATAATACTGTTCTTAAGAAATTCTAGCCCCACTCTCTTTTATGATCTTTAAAAAGGGGAGGATGGTCCTTCTAACCTTTCTGTCTCCTTAGTTTTTTATTTCTTTTTTCCTTTTTTTGTTTATTAGTGGTTGGGCATGTGTGTTGCACTTGGCACGTGATTTTTCAACTAATTTTAGTACTGTAATTGTGTGTATCTCTGAAATTGGTATGTGATATGTATACAAAGTATGAAGACCTGTATAAAAGGAGAGTACGAAGAGGTAGAAAGCCACAATCATTGTTCATCACGTCTTTTCTAGCATGATAGTATTGAAAAAGCGCATCCGTCGCATTCCCAAATCCCAATACATTTTGAAATGTCAAACTGCAACTTCGGCAACCAAGTTTGCCGACTGCATGGGTCTCTGCATAGCCGTCTACACGGGGGGCAATTGTAGGAGCTGTTTTCTAGCAACCCAAAACCATTACGCCCAATTGCAGGCCAGTTCATTGGCCTCTTCTATCGGGCATATTTAGAGCCCATTAAAATGAGTTACAGCGAATGGCCAAATCACATATCTTGGTTCTGGTAGTCGAAGCCGAATAGTCCATGCAATGTGGCATCTCGGCCGGTTGACTATTCCTCTCCGTAGAGCGCTAGGAGAGTGACTCCTGATAGGATGCGTTGTAGGGGATACAACCCAAAGGAGAAACTCTATAAAAGAAGGAGGAGGTCCCAAAAATTAGGTATGTTTTCAAATAGCTTAATTAAGAAAAAGAGCAACCAATATACTAATGAGGAAAAACGAACTAGACCGTCAGAGTGCTAATTCCAGCACACCCGGCCAGAGCTGTTGTTCTATTTCAGGTTACTATGAAAGGACTATTCCTAGATCTGCTTGGATAAAGGAGTATTCCAAATCCATCTTTCCACAGTTAACTTTAGTTTGGACGATAGAATTTCACTCTTTTTTTTTTCTTGCTTCAAGTTTGAAAAATAAAATTAACCACCTCCCTGCTTTTATTTCATAAAATCGAAAAACTTTGAGAAATCTTTCCTCAAGCTGTAAAATTATTAAACTTTTCAGTTATAATAATATTGTTCTTAAGAAATTCTAGCCCCTCTCTCTTTTATGCTCTTTAAAAAGGAGAGGATGGTCCTTCTAACCTTTCTGTCTCCTCAGTTTTTTTTTTTTTTTCCCCTTTTTTTGCTTATTAGTTGTTGGGCACGTGTGTTGCACGTGGCACGTGATTTTTCATCAAATGTTTGCACTATAATTATGTGTGTAGCAGGGGATAAAAACCCAAAGGAAAGGAGAAGCTTTAGTACGGAGGAGGACGACTGGAGACGACTGGAGCTATTATTCTGATTTAGCATTAGGTGACTATCAAAGATTTGTTATTCCAAATCCATCTCCACAGAGGCCAATTGAAAATGTTAAACGCCAATTTCGAGCATGCGAGGTTAGTTTAATCAACTTTTCTTTCTCGCTCTTTCCCTCTCCATATTCTTTCTTTTTCTCTTCTTTCTCTATAATCTCTCAAAAGCATGGCTTTTACTTAATGATATATGCTAGGGAGATGATTTACTTTTTCAAATCCCAATTTTACCATCTCAAATCTCTTATATTTTTTAAAAGTCATGAAGAGTCCTATATAAACCAACTTTGTCTTTATTTTTGAAAATTTTAAGCTTATAGAAAGAACATTTGACATTAATTATATATATATAGAGAGAGATAATTAGTTTCAAGAATCCTATATATTTTCTACTTTTTTAAATCATAATTTTACTTTTCCCAAATCTACTATATTTTCTAAAAGTTATGAAGAGTCCTGTTTAAATTAATTATCTCTTTATTTTTGAAAATTTTAAGCATTACAAAAAGAAGATATGACATTAATTATATATATATATATATGGAGAAAATTAGTTCCAAGAGTCCTATATAAATATAAATAAACTGTCTCTCTTCTTATAAAAAAAATAAAAATAAAAAATAAATCATCTCCCGATTTTTACATTGATGATGATTGAAGAATAAAAAATAATTATTCTTTCTTATTTCCTGTGGCTGCTTTTATATTGATATACATAATATTTACTGAATAAGTCTTCATACTTTGTATACATATCACATACCAATTTAAGAGACACACATAATTACAGTACTAACATTTGATGAAAAATCACGTGCCACGTGTAATACACGTGCCCAATGACTAATAAACAAAAAAAGGAAAAAAAAAGAAGCTAAGGAGACAGAAAGATTAGAAGGACCATCCCCTCCTTTTTAAAGAGCATAAAAGAGAGAGGGGCTATAATTTCATAAGAACAGTATTATTATAATTCAAAAGTTTAATAAGTTTAGAGCTTGAAGAAAGGTTTTTCATGGTTGTTCGATTTTATGAAATAAAAGCAGAGAAGTGGTAAATTTTATTTTTCAAACTTCAACCAAGAAAAAAAAAAGAGCGAAATTCTACCGTCCAAACTAAAGTTAATTGTGGAGAGATGGATTTGGAATACTCCTTTATCCAAGCAGATCCTGGAATAGTCCTATGATAGTTGCCTGAAATAGAATAACAGCTCCGGTCGGGGACGTCGGAATTAGCACTCCGACGGTCTAGTTAGTTTTTCCTCCTTAGCATATTGGTTGCTCTTTTTCTTAAGTAAGCTATTTGAAAACATACCTAATTCTTGAGTCCTCCTCCTCTTTTTATAGAGCTTCTCTTTTGGGTTTTATCCCCTACTACGAATCCTATCAGGACTCACTCCCCCAACGCTCTACGGAGAGGAATAGTCAACCGGCCGATATGCCGCATTGCGTGGACTATTCGCCTTCGACTACCAGAACCAAGATCTGTTATTCGGCCATTCGCTGTAACCCCTTTTACAGGGCTCTAAATGGGCCTGATAGATGAGGCCAATGAACTGGCCTGCAATTAGGTCTAATGGTATTAGGTTGCTTGAAAACGACTCTTACAATTGTCCCCCGAGTAGATGGCTATGTGGAGACCTGTGTAGTCGGCAAACTCGGTTGCTGAAGGGGCAGTTTGACATTTCAAAATGTATTGGGACTTGGAAATGTGGTGGATGCACCTTTTCAATACTATCGTGCCAGAAAAGATGTGATGAACATTGATTATGGCGTTTTGCCTCTTCTTACTCTCTTTTCATACAGGTCTTCATACTTTGTATACATATCATATACCAATTCATGAGACACACATAATTACAGTACTAACATTTGATGAGAAATCACATGCCATGTGCAACACATGTGCCTAACCACTAATAAACAAAAAAAGGAAAAAAAAAAAAAAAACAAAGGAGACAAAAAGGTTAGAAGGACCACCCTCTCCGTCATAAAGAGCATAAAAGAGAGAGGGGCTAGAATTTCTGAAGAACAGTATTATTATAACTCAAAAGTTCAATAAGTTTATAGCTTGAAGAATGGTTTCTCATCGTTGTTCGATTTTATGATATAAAAGTAGAGAAGTGGTTAATTTTATTTTTCAAACTTCAAACAAGAAAAAAAAAAGAAAGAAAGTGAAATTCTACCATCCAAACTAAAGTTAACTGTGGAGAGATGGATTTGGAATACTCCTTTATCCAAGCAGATCCTGGAATAATCCTTTTATAGTTACTTGAAATTGAATAACAGCTTCGGTCGGGGGTGCCAGAATTAACACTCCGACGGTGTAGCTAGTTTTTCCTCCTTAGTACATTGGCTGCTCTTTTTCTTAAGTAAGCTATTTGAAAACATACCTAATTCATGGGCCCTCATCCTCTTTTTATAAAGATTCTCCGTTGGGTTTTATGCCCTACTGCGCATCTTATCAGGACGCACTCGCCCAGCACACTACGGAGAGGACTAGTCAACCGGCCAAGATGACACATTGCATGGACTATTCGGCTACGACTACTAGAACCAAGCTCTGTTATTCGGCCATTCGCGGTAACCCTTTTTACTGGGCTCTAAATGGGCCAGATAGATGACGCCAATGAACTGGCGTACAATTGGGCCTAATGGTGTTGTGTTGTTTGAAAACGGCTCTTACAATTGCCCCCCGAGTAGACGGCTATGCAAAGACCCGTGTAGTTGGCAAACTCGGTCACTGAAGGGGCAATTTGAGATTTCAAAATGTATTGGGATTTGGGAATGCGGTGGTTGCGCCTTTTCAATACTGTCGTGCCACAAAAGACGTGATGAGCGATGATTGTGGCTTTTCGCCTCTTCGTACTCTCCTTTCGTACAGGTCTTCATACTTTGTATACATATCACATACCAGTTTAAGAGACATATAATTACGGTACTAACATTTGATGAGAAGTCACGTGCCACGAGCAACACACGTGCCCAACCACTAATAAACAAAAAAAGGAAGAAAAAAAAAAAACTAAGGAGACAGAAATGTTAGAAGGACCATCCTCTCCTTTTTAAAGAGCATAAAAGAAAGAGGGGCTAGAATTTCTTAAGAACAGTATTATTATAACTCAAAAGTTTAATAAGTTTACAGCTTGAAGAAAGGTTTCTCAAAGTTGTTTGATTTTAAGAAATAAAAGCAAAGAAGTGGTTTATTTTATTTCTCAAACTTCAAACAAGAAAAAAAAAAAAAAAAAAAAACAGTGAAATTCTACTGTCCAAACTATAGTCAACTATGGAGAGATGGATTTGTAATACTCCTTTTATCCAAGCCGATACTGGAATAGTCCTTTGTGAGTTACCTGAAATAGAATAACAGCTCTGGTCGGGGTGCTGAAATTAGCACTCCGACGGTTTAGTTAGTTTTTTATCATTAGTATATTGGTTGCACTTTTTGTTAAGTAATCTATTTGAAAATATATCTAATTCTTGAGACCTCCTTCTCCTTTTATAGAGCTTCTCCTTTGGGTTTTATCCCCTACTACGCATCTTATCAGGACCCACTCCCCCAGTGCTCTACGGAGAGGAATAGTCAACTAGTCGAGATGCTGCATTGCATGGACTATTCGCCTTCAACTACCAGAACCAAGATCTGTTATTCGGCCATTCAATGTAACCCCTTTTATTGAGCTCTAGATGGGCTCGATAGATGAGGCCAATGAACTGGCCTGTAATTGGGCCTAATGGTATTGGGTTGCTTAAAAACGACTCCTACAATTGCCCCCCAAGTAGACGGTTATGCGTAGACCCGTGTAATTGGCAAACTCGGTTGCCGAAGGGGCGGCTTGACATTTCGAAATGTATTGGGATTTGGGAATATAACGGATGCGCTTTCTCAATACTGTTGTGCCAGAAATGACGTGATGAACAATGATTGTGGCTTTCCGCCTCTTCGTACTCCCCTTTTATACAGGTCTTCATACTTTGTATAAATATCACATACCAATTTAAGAGACACACATAATTACAGTACTAACATTTCATGAAAAATCATGTGCCACGTGCAACACGTGCCCAACCACAAATGAACAAAAAATGGGGGGGGGGGGGGAAAAAACTTAGGAGACAGAAAGGTTAGAAGGACCATCATCATCTTTTTAAAGTGCATAAAAGAGAGAGGGGCTAGAATTTCTTAAGAACAGTATTATTATAACTCAAAAGTTTAATAAGTTTACAGCTTGAAGAAATGTTTCTCGTAGTTGTTCGATTTTATGAAATAAAAGCAAAGAAGTGGTTAATATTATTTTTCAAACTTCAAACATGAAAAAAAAAAAGAGTGAAATTCTACCGTCCAAACTAAAGTTAATTGTGGAGAGATGGATTTGGAATACTCCTTTATCCAAGCAGATCCTGGAATAGTCTTTTGATAGTTACCTGAAATAGAATTACAGCTCTTGTCGGGGGTGCCAAAATTAGCACTCCGATGGTCTAGTTCGTTTTTCCTCCTTAGTATATTGGTTGTTCTTTTTTTTAAGTAAGCTATTTGAAAACATACCTAATTCTTGGGTCCTCCTCCTCCTTTTATAGAGCTTCTCCTTTGGGTTTTATCCCCTACTACCCATCCTATCAGGACTCACTCCCCCAGCGCTCCACGGAGAGGAATAGTCAACCGGCCGAGATGCCGTATTTCATGGACTATTCGGCTTCGACTACTAGAACCAAGATTTGTTATTCGGCCATTCACTGTAACCGCTTTTACTGGGCTCTAAATGGGCCTGATAGATGAGGCCAATGAACTGGCCTGCAATTGGGCCTAATGGTTTTGGGTTGCTTGAAAATGGCTCCTACAATTGCCCCTCGAGTAGACAGCTAACATTGTGTTTGGTTGAAATGTAGGTGAAATGTAGGTATATTCTATTTTCATTTCCCCAACCTTTTCTCTTTCCATTTCCAAATTCCTTCCTAAATCTTCTAACCAAACACAGTACAAAGGCGGTAAAATTATAATTGTAAATCATCTATCAACATCATTACATATATCTTCAGTTTTATTTAGCAGATGTTTCTGAATTTACTTGTTATGCTTCAACCGATCTGTTTTCTTTTGAGTTCTGAAAAAAATTTTTTTTTTTTGAATTTTCAATGTTAACTTTTTTAGTACATTTTGATTTTTTTTGTATTTATTATTTTTTTCATATGTATTCACAAACATTTTACATTTTAAGTGTATCTAGATGAAGAGGATCTATAAGTAAAATAAAAATTAAAATTTAAATATATAAAAAGTTAACTCAAAAAATATGAATTAAAAACTCAAAAAATATTTTGAAAACTCAAAACCAGACTATCTTTTTAAATTAAACTGTCTACCTAAATAGTGGAGAGTTAACCTCAACTTATTTCCTTTTTTTGCTTTAAAATGAAATTTTAACCATATGGGATAATGAAATTGTATCCAATTTATTATTTTACAGCCAGATTTTAATTTTAGGATTAAATGGATATTTTGACATAAAAAATGTGAAAATGGACAATTAAAATAGCGATTAAAATGAATAGTAAAGAATAACATTTATTTTACTTTTTTGGTTTTTTGGTTTTTTGTTACAAAAGAATAATTTTGCCATGTACATATAGATTTATATATAAGATTCTGAATATATATATCTATATAATAAGGGAAGATGGTTTTTGAAAATGTATAAAAATGTCTCACAGATACATTTAATTTGGACGGCTGAGATGATTTGTTTTTATTCATGAAAGGCTGAGATGATTTGTCTAAGAGATACATTGTTTTCACATTCCCGCCCAAAACAATCCCTCTCTCGCTCTCTCTAAGGCGTCCCACCCACCCACCTACCCATCCACCCACCCACCCACCCACGACAAACCCAAACAATATTATTTGCACTTCTCAGGTGTAAATCTCTCTCTCTCTCTCTCTCTCTCTCTCTCCCCTCAGAGATCTCTCTCTCTTCCTCTCCCTCCCCCTCCTTTCCACTGCCGCTTCGCTTCCACCGTTGCGCTGCCTCCGAACTACACCGACAGCAACTCTTCATCTTTTCTCCCTCCCAGATCCCAGATCTCAGATCTTCTCTCTCCTCGGATCTTGAACTCGGCTTGCAAGGTAAGATTTTTGCCTCTCCCCTTCTCTCTCTGTCGGGCTGTGTCTGCCTCTTGAACAGCTTATTTTAGGGTTTTGTTTACGGGTCATTTAGGTTGTTTAAAAAAGAAAGGTCTCAAAGAATGGATGAACAGTATGACGTGATAGTGCTTATCACACTTATAATCTGTGAACAAAGAATGCATCCTCAGCGGTCTCAAAGAATGTATCACACTTATTGTTAATATAATCTGTGAGTCTCTCTCTGGTGGCAAGAAGATCCAGCAATGGATGAACAGTATGACATGATAGTGCTTGGGACTGGTCTCAAAGAATGCATCCTCAGCGGTCTTCTTTCTGTCGACGGCCTTAAGGTCTCTTTCTCTCTGTCTATTGATTTTGAATAAATTATAAATATATTCTCGAAATTTAATAAATTATCTATTGACTTATATAATTTAAAAAATTATAAATATCTTAGTTAAAATTTTTTATACGACATAATTAATTAAAAAAAATAAAATTTATAATTATTCTCTTATATAATAATAAAAATATTTAAATTATTAATTAAAATATATTTCTAATATTATTAAAAATTATTATTTTACTTAATGATTTATTAATAAAATTAGTGATTTATTATGATTTATAATTTTCTTCGTATTTTAATCATGTATTTGTAATTTACCATTTTAATTTTATTTGTATTCTAATTGCTTTGGGAACTGATTTAGATGCTGTCATTTTTTTGTGATCGGAAATGGGTCTCATTGACTAATCGGTGACTATTCCTTTCCGATCCTACGGATCTGATGATGGGTTAACACTTAAAAGTCTTTAATCTGTTAAATGATTTTTATGTTGTTTTCTGTTGTTGCTGAATTTTCGTACAAATTTTAAGGAAAATTAAAGTAGTGCTTCTGTGAACTGGTTGTTCATCATTTCTGTTTCTGTTTCTGTTTCTTGTTTATGCTTCATAATTTCTGTTTAAATTGCTTTAGAAAGAAAGGAAAAAAAAAAAAAAAGGGTTCTTACCATATGCTTCCTAGATTTTGGTTTATAAAGCTTGGTTCCTTTGTTTTGTTTATTTATTCATTTGCCAAATTATTTAATTATGATTTCATTTTGCTTGCAAGATTTGATTATTGTTGGCATTGAAAGGAATATATTTGGTTTATGCCTTTCATTGTCTTCTTATTCTTTGTGATTCTTCTAATTCTCAGACTAAATTTTGTTCAAAGTCATATAGTTGTGGATACAGTGGGATAATCTTTTCTTTCTCTCTGTGCTTCGAACCCTGATTGGAGCTCTCCGGTACCTCTCTCCCTCTCTCTCTTTTTCTCTCTATGCTTCATGTTTAAATTGTTGATTCATGGTCTGGTTTATCATAATTTATGTTTCTGGTTCATTTCTATTGATCATCATTTCTAGTTCATCATTTCTGTTTCTGTTTCTGGTTTATGCTTCATAATTTCTGTTTAAATTGTTTAAGTTCATTTTTGTTGGCTATTTTAAAAAAGAGAGGAAAAAAAATAAAGGGGTTCTTACCATATACTCCCTAGATTTTGGTTTATAAAGCTTGGTTCCTTTGTTTTGTTTATTTATTCATTTGCCAAATTATTTAATTATGATTTCATTTTGCTTGCAAGATTTGATTATTGTTGGCATTGGAAGGAGTAATAACTTTTATTGTCTTCTATTCTTTGTGATTCTTCTAATTCTTAGACTAAATTTTGTTCAAAGTCATATAGTTGTGGATGATACAGTGGGATAATTAGCCGTTCATTTTGTCAGTGCCACATTACACTGTGACGGTTACCTGTCCATAAAAAAATAGTATTGATTCAATTTCTAAAAAGAAAAAAACTCTGCAAAAATTTGTTATGCTTATGATATTTTAAATTATTTAGTTTGTTTTTATGAGAGAAATTGTTAGAAGCTAATCCCAAATACTGGTTGGCTATGTGGATCATTTTCCATATGGCTTCATTCAAAGTTCTGTCAACTGGTTTCTTTTCATTTTATATTGTTGGGTTTGAGTTTTTCAGAATTCTCTCTAACGGGCTGTTAACAGGTTATTTCTGCTCTCCAGTCTCGGCTCGCAAGGTAAGATGCTCTCTCCCCTTCTCTTTATGTTCCCTTTCTCTCTCTGTATTTCTGCCTACCCATTTTCTGTTCATTCCCGTCCTCTCGCTGCTCAATCTTTTTGATTTTCCAAAATTCTTTTAGGGTTGTTTGCCTATGCCATTTTTACAAAACTGACTACATAAAACAATTTTGGAAACACATCAATCTGTTACAAAAGATAAGTTTTAGGTAGATTACTCTACTTATATTTTCCGACTTTAGTTCTATGTCTTATGATAAGGTTTGGCCTCAGGTAATGTTTAATAAAGTTGAAAATTAAAAATTAAGTATTGAAAATTGAATGTTAAATTTATTGAATTAAAAAGTTGTTTGATCAAAATTTGAGTACTAAACTAAAAATAAATTGTTTGATATGTATAAGATAAAATTTGAAATTTATTATTTTCAAATCGTTATATATTTTAATTGTTGTGTATGGTTCGTCGCCATTAATCTCTTTGTCGTGCTGTTCTGTGTTGCCCTCCTCTCGCTAACTTGAGACGATTGAATAGCAAACTGATATATTTAACTTTGATACCGAGTTCGTAAAAGTAGATCAGGGAACCCTCTTCGATCTCATTCTGGTTTGGTTTTCTCCTCACTTTTTGATCTCATTGATGATTGAGATTTTATCCTTTTTGATTGCCTAATGACTTGGTGATTAGGGTTTATTGATTTTGATTGTATTGTGGTTTTGAAACTTATTTGTTACCTTATGTAAAGCGTGAATTTGTGGTTGAGAAAACAATATTGTTCATTAGTGATTTCTAATAGCGGTTAGGTTCTACAAATTTTTTTCACAAAAATGGGATATTGTTTTTTATTTATTTATTATTATTTTATTTGGGTAACAAGAAGAATTATGTTAAAATTGGGGAATTATCAATTGTATTGATATTGATGTTATTTAGACTCTTCCCATTGTTATTTTGATGTCCCAAAATGCTTAACAAAGCCAATATAGTTAGGTTTGTGTGAATGCATTTAACAGAGGGACAACGTTAAAACTTCTTAATATATTGAACGTTGAAACTTCTTAATATATTCAAAGTCAAGTTACTTATGTGTTTATGGGATATTTATGTGTTTCTTTGATTTGGAAAACAAGAAGAATTATATTAAAATTGGGAAATCTAGGGAGTATATGGTAATTTATAATTTGCAAGATATCTGAAAAATTATTGAGAGGAGTTAGAATTCCATAGAGAAACTAATGGATTCGCAAAAATTCTTATTTATATCACTTGGGAGAACAAGAAAGTAGGTATTTGCAATTTGTACATGTTTGAAATGATTTGGCAATTCTAGACGTAAGTGGGAATTTTTTATGATATTTGCTAATATTTTGTGAGTTGATGAAAAACGCGTGAAAAAATTGTGTCTTACTGTTTGGTGGAAGTGTTGGAATATAAGTGTGAGAATATAAATAATATGTTGGTTGAGAGATTGATTACCTCCTTATGCATTTCCTTGGACCTGGTATTTGTTACCATGTGATATTACTACCCGTCATCACTGCCATTACGATTGCCTAAAGCTTAGATGGAACACATACTTGACTTCTATGTTTTAGGAGAATCAAGGCAAGTGTGTAGTGAGGTTTTAAATGGAATGGAACCACAAGAAGGTATTGGCTCATTGGCTCATATATGTAAATGACATTGCAATTCGAACCAATCTTTTTACAACTGACCTATGTTATAAACAAGTCTTCAGGAACACGTAGATTAATTATTTGCTAAAAATACAAAAAAAATCAGCTTTGAACCAACTTTTCAAAACAACCCATAATTATTAGGATTGGTTAGAATAAGTGTACATTAAGATTAAAGTATTTTTGGGTGCAAAGTTAGTACCAGTGTTTGATTTTGGATTTTTGAATGGATTAATTATTTTTTTGCTGCTCAATCACTCTCCAGCAGAGCGCGTCCCAGACACGCTGATTTAGCTTCGCATCCAGGTAATTGTCTCTTTACTTATAGGCCTTTATTTTTCTTTTTCTTCTTCTTCTTCTTCTTTTATTTCTAGTTTTATTTTTTAGTTTGGTAGGCTTATATGCCACTAAACTGGGTTCCATTTTTTTTTAAAAAAAATTGGTGGGTTTGGATCCGGATCAACATTCTTTATTTGTTTATTTATTTTTAAATTGAATGTCTAAATCTAGGGAATCACTATCCTCAATTGGGATAGTAATCCCATTATTTAATATGTTATCATACACTTGAACCACACCAAATCACATAAATATCCACCAATCCCATTTTCACAAAAATCACACTGAAGTTTGGTTGCAATACCAATTAAGTGAATTGAATAGTATAGCATAGAGCTTCAAGCCCATGACCCTTGCTTTGAAAGGCTGGGTCTCTGCCAACTGTTATTATACCCAATGTGTTAGTGTTCCCCTTCAATTATTATGCATTTGTCTACACCATTAACATTTATTGTATACAGTTTTTATTTATTTATTTATATTATTATTATTATTTTGTGGTTAATTGATGGAATGCTTTCAATATATTTCAGGGAGGAATTTAAGGATGAGGAGATGGTTGATGTGAAGTCATTACACATCCGAAACTTTCTCTGAAGTTGAGTTTGTTGGTTACTGCTTTGCTTTGCATTTAACAATTGTTAGGATACTCATATCCAGCAATTGTTTGAAGAAAAGAGATTATAACTATTCAGGTATTTGTTAAAATAAATGGAAATACTGGATTAATGTTTTGGTCATCTGTATGTGTCCGGTCTATCTTATCTTTAACACTTTGAATATTGATTGGCTGGCAATCTCCAATCACAGTGAGATTTGAAATTGCAGTTGAAGTGTTGCCTCTTTTGTTTTCAATGGCCAACTTTTGTTTTAAGCTTCTGCTATATTACATAAGGATTTTGAAGCTGTCTTCTTTGATTGAAATTCATTGATTACCTAGGGGCCTGTCTTAGAAAGAGATCTAATCCTAGATTTAATCATAAACTACTTAATTATCTTTTCGTCTATTGTTATTGGTCAGTTTCTAGACAAAAGAAATTTAAAAATTATGCCAATGTATTGCATTTTAATTTTAATATTATTTACACCGTGCCTTTAGGCACGGGCATACACTAGTATATATATATATATATTAGAACATATATATAAATATAAAAGAATAAGAAACTAAGAAAGAAAAAAACTCACCTTCTTGAAACCCTAAGCTTAATCAAGCATTGACAAAAGAGAACTTCAAATTTTCAAAAATAAAGAGATAATTAATTTAAACAGGACTCTTCATAACTTTTAGAAAATATAGTAGATTTGGGAAAGTAAAATTATGATTTAAAAAAGTAGAAAATATATAGGATTCTTGAAACTAATTTTCTCTCTCTATATATATATAATTAATGTGAAATGTTCTTTCTATAAGCTTAAAATTTTCAAAAATAAAGACAAAGTTGGTTTATATAAGACTCTTTATGACTTTTAAAAAATATAAGAGATTGAGATGGTAAAATTGGATTTGAAAAAGCAAATCATCTCCCTAGCATATATCATTAAGTAAAAGCCATGCTTTTGAGAGATTATAGAGAAAGAAGAGAAAAAGAAAGAATATGGAGAGGGAAAGAGCGAGAAAGAAAAGTTGATTAAACTAACCTCGCATGCTCGAAATTGGTGTTTAACATTTTCAATTGGCCTCTGTGGAGATGGATTTGGAATAACAAATCTTTGATAGTCACCTAATGCTAAATCAGAATAATAGCTCCAGTCGTCTCCAGTTGTCCTCCTCCGTACTAAAGCTTCTCCTTTCCTTTGGGTTTTTATCCCCTGCTACACACATAATTACAGTACAAACATTTGACGAAAAATCACGTGCCACGTGCAACACACGTGCCCAACAACTAATAAGCAAAAAAAGGAAAAAAAAAAAAAACTAAGGAGACAGAAAGGTTAGAAGGACCATCCTCTCCTTTTTAAAGAGCATAAAAGAGAGAGGGGCTAGAATTTCTTAAGAACAATATTATTATAACTGAAAAGTTTAATAATTTTATAGCTTGTGGAAAGATTTCTCAAAGTTGTTCGATTTTATGAAATAAAAGCAGGGAGGTGGTTAATTTTATTTTTCAAACTTAAAGCAAGAAAAAAAAAATAGTGAAATTCTATCGTCCAAACTAAAGTTAACTGTGGAAAGATGGATTTGGAATACTCCTTTATCCAGCAGATCTAGGAATAGTCCTTTCATAGTAACCTGAAATAGAACAACAGCTCTGGCCGGGGGTGCTGGAATTAGCACTCTGACGGTCTAGTTCGTTTTTCGTCATTAGTATATTGGTTGCTCTTTTTCTTAAGTAAGCTATTTGAAAACATACCTAATTTTTGGGACCTCCTCCTTCTTTTATAGAGTTTCTCCTTTGGGTTGTATCCCCTACTACGCATCCTATCAGAAGTCACTCTCCTAGCGCTCTACGGAGAGGAGTAGTTAACCGGCCGAGATGCCACATTGCATGGACTATTCGGCTTTGACTACCAGAACCAAGATCTGTGATTTGGCCATTCGCTGTAACTCATTTTAATGGGCTCTAAATATGCCCGATAGAAGAGGCCAATGAACGGGTCTGCAATTGGGCGTAATGGTTTTGGGTTGCTAGAAAACAGCTCCTACAATTGCCCCCCGTGTAGATGGCTATGCGGAGACCCGTGCAGTCGGCAAACTTGGTTGCCGAAGTTGTAGTTTGACATTTCAAAATGTATTAGGATTTGGGAATGCGGCGGATGCGCTTTTTCAATACTATTGTGCCAGAAAAGACGTGATGAACAATGATTGTGGCTTTCCGCCTCTTCGTACTCTCCTTTCATACAAGTCTTCATACTTTGTATACATATCACATACCAATTTAAGAGATACACACAATTACAGTACTAAAATTAGTTGAAAAAATCACGTGCCAAGTGTAACACACGTGCCCAACCACTAATAAACAAAAAAAGGAAAAAAGAAATAAAAAACTAAGGAGATAGAAAGGTTAGAAGGACCATCCTCTCCTTTTTAAAGAGCAAAAAAGAGAGAGGGCTAGAATTTCTTAAGAATAGTATTATTATAACTTAAAAGTTTATTAAGTTTACAGCATGAAGAAAGGCTTCTCATATTTGTTCGATTTTATGAAATAAAAGCAGAGAAGTGGTTAATTTTACTTTTGAAACTTCGAACAAGAAAAAAAAAGGAGTGAAATTCTATCGTCCAAACTAAAGTTAACTTTGGAGAGATGGATTTGGAATACTCCTTTATCCAAGCAGATCCTGGAATGGTCCTTTGATAGTTACCTGAAATAGAATAACAACTCTGGTCGGGGGTGCCAGAATTAGCACTTTGGCGGTCTAATTAGTTTTTCCTCCTTAGTATATTGGTTGCTTTTTTTTTTTTTATTTCCTTAAGTAAGCCATTTGAAAACATACCTAATTCTTGGGCCCTCCTCCTCCTTTTATAGAGCTTCTCCATTGGGTTTTATCCCATACTACGTATCCTATCAAGACTAAGTCCCCCAGCGCTCTACGGAGAGGAATAGTCAGCCGGCCGAGATGCCGCATTGCATGGACAATTCAGCTTCAACTACCAGAACCAAGATCTGTTATTCGGCCATTCGCTGTAACCCCTTTTATTGGACTCTAAATGGGCCTGATAGATGAGGCCATTGAACTGGCCTGCAATTGGGCCTAATGGTGTTGGGTTGCTTGAAAACGGCTCCTACAATTGCCCCACGAATAGACGGCTATGCGGAGACACGTGTAGTCAGCAAACTCAGTTGCTGAAGGGGCAGTTTGACATTTCAAAATGTAATGGGATTTGGGAATGCGGCGGATGCGCCTTTTCAATATTGTCGTGCCAGAAAAGACGTGATGAACAATAATTGTGGCTTTCCGCCTCTTCGTACTCTTTTTTCATACAGATCTTCATAGTTTGTATGCATGTCACATACTAATTTAAGAGACACATAATTACAATACTAACATTTGATGAAAAATCACAGGCCACGTGCAACACACGTGACCAACCACTAATAATAATAAAAAAAAAAAAAAAAAAATTAAGGAGACAGAAAGGTTAGAAGGACCATCCTCCCCTTTTTAAAGATCATAAAAGAGAGTAGGGCTAGAATTTCTTAAGAACAGTATTATTGTTACTCAAAAGTTTAATAAGTTTACAGCTTGAAGAAAGGTTTCTCATAGTTGTTCGATTTTATGAAATGAAAGCAGAAAAGTGCTAAATTTTATTTTTGAAACTTCAAACAAGAAAAAAAAAAGAGATTGAAATTCTACCGTCCAAACTAAAGTCAACTTGGGAGAGATGGATTTGGAACACTCCTTTATCCAAGCAGATCCTGGAATAGTCCTTTGATAGTTACTTGAAATAGAATAACAGCTCCTGTCGGGGATGCCGGAATTAGCACTCTGATGGTCTAGTTAGTTTTTCGTTCTTAGTCTATTGGTTGCTCTTTTTCTTAATTAAGCTTTTTGAAAACATACTGTAGACACCCCATTTTTGACCGTCCTCAAGACTTGGTTGTGCTTGCAGGTACATCCAGCCACAAGTTCGATTGCTCGTCCAGTACTCGACCTTCGCAGTGGAACGTCACAGGTTTGAGCTTTTTAAACCCTGTATCCTTTCTGCCCCATTTTTGGACCATGTGTTGGTCCTTTCAGCATGCTTCTCAGAGTGCACTGCCGGCCACTTTTTGGCACTGCCGGCCATGCATTTGCCCCTGCCTGCTATTGATGAAGCCTGCCGGCCATCAATGAGGCACTGCCGGCCACAACTGATGGCCGGCAGAACACTTTGTCTTAGCAAATTTCACTCCAGATCTTTTGAACCAGCTGGTTTTCACTCATCCCTTCTCTATACATATAGAGGGATTGGGCCCTTTTCAAGCTTGTTTAACAAGCTTTGCATTGCTTTCTTCTATATAAGGAGAAGCTCCTGCTCCATTTCAGAGGTTCAAAAAATTGAGGCTTGAGAGATAGATATACATTTGTATCTATTCTTCCTTGTTTGCTCTTGTTTTGTGCTTAAAAGTGTCATTTTGTCTCACTATTGCACACAAACACACACTCAAACACCATACTCTTGGAGCTGAGGTCCCTTGAGGTTGTTTTTGAAACTTTTGGACTGGTTTTGGATCAAAAAGGGTGCTGGAGTTGCAGCCTTGAAGGTGGTCATCAAGGGTGAGTTTCTAACCTTTAAATCCCCCATTTTTTCTTAAGCTTTTGGCCCCTTTTGCATGCTGTTTTGAGCTTAACTTCCTACTACAAAAAGTTCTAAATTTTGGTACTTAAAAAGTTTGTTTAAGGTCACCTTTTCATTGGGGGTTGTTTACCCCCTCTTAGGCCTTGTTTGGCCTTGCTTTTGTCCTTTTTTGTGAGCCTTTGGGACCACCTTGTTTTGGCCTTCTCACCACTAAAACTCCAAGGAATTTCAGTGGTGGGAAGGGTTTTTTGAGGTCCCAAAAGGGAGAGGGTCATCCCCTCTCCTTATGTCTTCAATACTTGCTTTGAATTCCACACATGTTTGTTAAGCTTATGTTGGTCATATCTTAGCATGTATTTGTGGTTATTTTGCTGTGACATACCACTGTTTTTGGTGGTCTTGATCACTCCATGCATGCATATTACACTTGTAGAGTAAATCACACAAACTAGTCTTGTGTGCTTCATGAAGTAACATGTCATTCTAGCTTGTATGGGCTCCATTTCAGCATGATTTTGGTCATTATTTAGCATGTCATGACTCTGTCTAAAGTCGGTGTGATAGCCCCTTGCATGCTCCATACACTTGTAGTGTAATTCCATGAATTAGCCTAGCGTGTCTCATGCTTTAACATGTCATTCTAGCATGCTTTAGGCTTAACTTCAAGAAGCTTTTGTCCATGTTTTAGCATGCTCTAGCTCTGATTTGTGTTGTTTTGGTCATGCATGCCATGCTTTGTATAGCTATAGTGCATTTTAGCTTGTTAGCTTTGTGTATCAAGTCCACTAGCATGCATTGCTTGGCCTATTTGAATGATTTGGCATCATTTGTTATGTGATTTCAGTCCATGTTTCATGGTCACACACTTGCATTTATCACTTATTCAATGCGTTGGAGGGTTTGCCCCTTTATGCCTTAACATGAATCATTGCGTATGCCTTCATGCCTAAGCTTGCGAGCTATCATTTCAATGTGTTTTTGGGGTTATTATGCCATGATATAACTCTGATTTTTGTTGCTTATGTCATTTCATGCTTGGTCTTAATAGGTGTAGTGTAATCCACCATATTTGCCTTGTATGCATTGTGCCTTATGCCCTTCATGTTAGCTTGTTTTGGCTTTCTTCCATGCATGTTTTAATATCACTTTAACACGTTTTAGGACTATTTTGGGTTGCCTTTGCCATATGCTTCGTGCTTTGTATTGCTGTAGTGCAATTGGCCTTACTAGCTTTGTGTTTTGATTACTCATGCATGCTATCTTTGAGCTATTTAGATGATTTGGCATCATTTAATACTTTATTTCAGAGCTTATAGCATGACTATATTTCCACTTCCTTCATGTTTTAAATGCCTTTGAGTATTATGCATTGTTGCCTTGTTTATGGCTTAGCTTGTATGCTTGCATGCCTAGGTCTTTGAGCCCCCATCTCAGCATGTTTAGGTCTTTGTTTTGACCTATTTCAGCTCTGTCGATGTTTGGTTTATGCACTTGTGCCACATATGGCATGCCCCCTTTGTAGTCCTCTTTACTAGCTTCATGCTTTAGGGACCTTTGCATGCTATGCTTGTGTTGTTTGAATGATTTGACATCATTTCATACCTAATTTCAATGCATTTAGTGTTGTCACACTTCCATGTTTATCACTCCTTGAGCACTCTTAAGAGTTGTCCTCTGAGGCCTAGTTGATTGGCCAATGCATTGTGCGTGCATGCCTTGTCTTTTGGTGTATTTGTTTTAGTGTTTGGCCACTGATTTGGGCATGGTTGAGGCCTACCCATTTTGGTTTAAGTCCATCTTTGCATTTTGTTGCATGCTTATCCATCTTTGCATGTTGTTGCATGCTTGTCACGTTGCATGTTGTTGCATGCTTGCTAGTTTGCATGTTGTCGCATGCTCGTTATGGTTGGATTGCATGTTTGCATGATTAGGTTTCATTGCATTTCGCATGCTTGTTACATTGCATTTGGCATGCTTATGTTACATTACATATGTTGTTTGCATTGCATTGTGTTCAACCGGACGTTATGTTGAACACGAGGTTGATTGGTCCACTTCATACTTGAAGTGATGAAGTGAGCCAATCACCTTTGGTCTCTATTTCCTTTGACTTCCCATGGTAATGAAATGGACTTGGTGTCTTATTTGTCATGCATTTATTGAAATTCGCACATGTTGGATCTTTGGTCATCATGCATCGAGATGCGTGATTGATGGTCTTGGATCTGATTATGCCTATCCCTTGATGTTTTGAGGTGATATGGAGGGGCATAGTGCGTACTTACCCCTGGGAGACCCTCCCTTTCCTCTATTTTGTGTTCTACTGCAGCTTGGTGTCACAGCACACCAGTGGCCGGCACCTCCCTTGTTGTTGGCCGGTAGCCCATCACCAATGGCCGGCAGTGTACACTCTTGGTTGGCAGGATGGTCGGCAGACACCTCTCATGGCCGGTAGGCCACTGGTGCACTCCTCGGCACTATTTTGGTAAGATCTAGCAGCTAATTCTCAAGGACACCCTGCAGACAGAGCCTTAAGAAAGCAACCGGAAGGTGTTCCGAGGCGAGAAACCGAGTGCGAGCATGCATCATTTTCTTCTTCAAACAGAGCTGAGGCAACCTGATTTACTGCTTTATATGTTAATTAGCATTTAGTTTTGTAACTTAATTAATTTGTTAATTAGTTAATTATTGTAATAATTAGTTGTAGCTAGTTATTCAATTTGGTTGTGTAATAATTAGTCTAATTAGGTTATTAGATTAGTTGAATAGCTTAGCTTAGATTAGCTTAGCTCATTCATTCGGACCCTCTGTCGAGAGGGCGAATTGTTGTAATAAGCATGCGTGTGTGCGATGCATGTCTTACAACCCCCATTTCTTTCTCCCTTTTACTTAACCGATTACGATGGTTAGTTTTAGGGCATGTTTTGATTAGCATCTTTATGTTTGCATGTGTGCATCCATTCATTTGTCTTGGATGCACTGGGCTCGGCGCATCATAGAAACTGCATTGTATTTCAATTCCTATTTGAATACATGTATCAAATGTAGCATTCATATGACATCTTAGAATAGCCGAGCCTATCTAGTTGCATTTTCGCATGTGTTGCATTAGCCATCTTAACATGAACTAGGATTATGCATTGATTTCTAACTAGTTCTCTGTTTTGGCTCGGAGTACACTGTGAGTGTTTACGCTTTAGCATACTACATGTGTGTTATTGATTGCCATGTATAGCATGCTTGCCATGAGGCTAATTGCTTAAGTGTTTAACTACCTGAATGCCTGTGGGTGAAGGTTGGATTACTTGAATTGGAGCAATTCATTGAAATCTTCGATTTAGCCTACTTGCGAGTATCAAACTTCAAACTATTTTCAAACAAACGGATATGCAATGTTTTGTTCCAAATTAGGCGATCTAGTCTATACTTGTATGCTGTGCGCATCACGTAGTAAGATTAGCTAATTAACCGGAATAAGGGCACATGTGTTTTCAAAAACAATATATCATGCTTAGTACAGGCCGATCTTTGATCGGGCGAGCGGGGGTGCTCATTGCATGACCTTCCCCTCTCGTACCCATGTTCCCGAACCGAGGCAACTTTGGTGATGACGGACACGTGGCCTTAGGCACGAGTCAGGGTTTCCTAAATTCCCCCAAATAAAATATTTAGGTGGCGACTCTGTATATGGAAAAGCAGTCTATGTTGGGGACTTCTTTACAAAAATCAATTTTCCAAAACGATTTGCCGGATTTGGACTCTTTGGTGATTTATCGGTCTTGCATTGCACTTTGCGAGATTAGATTCAGAACCGTGACATTTGAGTCCGAACTGTAGTAGTCCAATAAACAAAATGGGATTTCGCGTCGTATCGCGCGCAGAGCTTGGGACGTTCGTGCCCGTCTACAGTTTCTGGCGACTCTGCTGGGGAATTTAGAGAACTTGACTGGAACTCATGATATCATGTTTTGACTACACTTATGTGTCTCTTTGCATTGCATTTGCATTGGTGCGCCTAGGACACCGTGTTTGCCGTATGCTATTCCTAAATGGTTTGCTGGAGGCTTGCTTTGAGAAGCGTGCCATAAGGCTGACCGGTTACGGGCTCTGCCACGACAGGAACACAAATTCTGATTTTTACTGGGGCACCCCTTTCGACCATTTGACCGAGTGCATATCGGAATCCATAGTGACTATTCCAAAATAGGACAGGTTGCTTACTCGATTGTAGGTTGTTTGAAACTGCTGTGTGCGTAGTGAAACCCTAGCTCTTGACAAGATAGGATAGGGAAACCCTACCCCAACATAGGGGTGTTTTGGTTCTCACTTGCTTGCTATGTGCTTTTAGAGTTGGCCTCTACAGGAAGGCACGTATCAGTTTGCAAGTCTGGGTATCAGGCCTGCAGGCATCAGTATTTGGGAATCAGTTTTACCTGAGGGTATCAGTTTACAGGCAGAATTTTGAGCAGAATTCAATAGAGAGCACAGTCATTCAGCTATGCTCGTATCCATTCCAGTGAAATTGGGCTGAGATGCTGCCTGTTTTCTGTTTTGCTAGGGGTGGTCTTAGAACCATAGCTTCAAAAGGCTCCGATATCCCCGAGTGCACCGGACTTTTGCTGATAGACTTTGTCGGGTCAGAGATTCAATTCAGAACAGCCAGCATTTTCCTTTGCTGAGGCAAGGCAGAGAAGGGCCAGTCAAGGCTCACCGGTTCATCTGATCCGTTAGTCACCAGTCATATCACCTCTGTTCAATTCAGCAGACTCATGATGATGCAGAGTTCAGAAGAAATTGTGGTCATGGCAACGGCTTTAAACCAGGGAATCACCACGCAGGGAGAGACCAATGTTGAAATGCAACGCCCATCTGGGGCGCCTACCACACATCCAATCTGGGAACCCTAATTAGTTCAAACTCGTGAGCCCACTACTTTCGAGTTGATGGGAATGATCGGCGATCTTCAGAGAACCGTGGTTGATCTAGCCTTCGGAATGTCGGCTCTGCCGTCGATCACATGATATGCCGAAAATTTCATGCCAGAAGAGCCCCCGCTATTGGAGCGAATTGTAATTGAACTCAGCCAACCTGAAGCCATCCCACGTTCTGACAATAACATGTCGACAACAACAGGGCTTCGCATTGATGTAGCAACCCAAACCTTTGACCAAGCTGAGGCAAACGGTAAGAACGAGGTGGGGGCAGACACTAATCCCTATGAACAACTTCTGCGGGCTGTTGAGGCTTTGAAAGCCGGGGGACTGAACAAACAGCAAGTGCTCGCAGTTGCTGCAAAAACTGTGGATGACACTTTCGTCACTCAGAACGAATGCAGTTCAAGCTAAGGGGAAAATCGGGAGAAGGGCCGTCGTACCAGAACTGTTCCTTCTAACCCTAATTCTACACCTGGGAAAGATCAGCAGACCAAGCCAGTACTTGCCGACCCTTTTTCTAGTGCACCCAACAAAAATCTACAAACCTCGAAGTATCTACCCCGAGGTCGCAGGGTCTTCTATGCCCTCTATATGCCTTTATCCAAGGCTCTTCAAATCCTTGCTGAAAAGGGGCATCTCAAACCCCTCGAGCCTCGGCCTCTCCCTAGTCGTCTTCCACCTAGTCATGAGGCTACCCAGTACTGTGTGTACCATCAACAAACTGGTCACAATACCGACAACTGCTTCCATCTTCGCCACGAAGTACAGGATTTGTTTGACAACGGGGTCGTCCTCCCACCAAGCTCAGCAAAGTCTATCGTAACTGGATCAGTGAACTTCGAGGATAGTGCAAGTATGTAATCGCGGGATGAACCACCTAGGGGCAGCGCTCAGTTTACTCCAGATGTGGCATATGGCACGCACTGTTTTGAGCATTTGCGAATGCTGGTTTTGTACTTTTTGACTCGGGTATTTGGGTCAGTCTTGTTGTGTTGTACAGAGTCAATCCTTTTATACTGAGTTAGTTGGATCTGTCTTGTTGTATCGAGTCAGTCCTGTTTTATTAGAGTTGGGTGATTTTGGGGGTGTTACCTCGGACATCACTTGCCCCTTTTTTTTTGTGTGTTTGTCTTTTCGCTTTCTTTTGAGTCTGTTTCTACCTTAGAGCCAGTTGTGCCAACAGATTTGAATGAAACAACAGTATTTTCACACTCTTGTGTTTGCTTTTGCCTTGTGCTAGTTGTGCCAGAAGATCTGAATGAGATGACAGTATTTGACTAAAAACTGTGTCTTTTCTGTGCCTTGAAGTCATTGCATTGACCTAAGTTTTTTCAAAAAGTTTTCGAACACTGTGATGAAAACAAAGAGGAAGGAATTTCTTAGGATTTGCAAAAATTTGATCAATTGAGAGAAAGAGAGGCATGCTAAGCCCATTAATGAATGAGATCATGTTTGTTAACGTGAGTACTGAGAAGAATCCTGGCTTGATCCAGATTGGTTCTACATTGTCTTCAGCGCGAGCCATTTGTCGTTTTCTTAAAAGATTTCAAAAAAGGTTTTGCACGGTCCTGCGAAGACCTGTGTGGAATCGCTCTTGTGATTGTGCAGCCTGGGATCGCTTTCAACCTCGAGACTCAACCCCTTTGCTTTCAAACCTTGAACTTGGATTCAGAATGTTCAATGGTCAATTACGATGTGAGGCTTACATGGCCAGATCAGAAGCAACCCTTGAACTAGGGGCAAGAAAAGTTAGATCAAGAAAATCGGACGTCATCAAAAGAAGCTCGTAGAGCTAGATCCGAAGCACCCCTCGAACTAGGGGCAAGAAATGTCAGATGTGCTCGAAGAGTCAAAAATTGGGACATTGGTCAAGCTAATGAAGATCGGCAAGAATGCCAAATCCCAGAAGGGAGGAAAGAAGAAAGTATTGTTGAAGGATAACCAAGTTCCTATCCACAACACTAGGGGCAGATTGAACCCCTATTGGATGGACTCCTACATCATCAGCGAACAACAGCCACTCTCCTAGATCCAGATGGCTTCGAGATCTCAAAACCATTTGACATGGACAAAGCTACACTTTTACCCTTGAGAGGCTCGCTAGGCCGAAAACCCGGAAGGGCGACCCAGGAAAAAGTTAGAGCAAATGAAAAAAAAAAAATAAATAAATAAAAAGAAATAAAAAATGAAAAGAAAGAGAAAAAGAAATGAAAAAAATGAAAAGAATTGAAAAGAAAAGAAGAAAAAAGCTCGCAAGGTTGAAAACCCGGAAGGGCGGCCTTGGCAAAAGTTAGAGCGTAGAAGGAGAGGTTAATACCCGAGTGTACCTCAAACCCGAACTACGTAGGGCTTGATTCCCATGTTTGGGATACGTAGGCAACTTCATTCTGAAGTCCAGCCATAAACACTTCCAAATCGACAGTGTCCATGTGATTGTTCTGGTCATCTTTGTCATGTCTGTATCCAAGAGTTCGATTGTGATCTTTACTACGAGAATTGGTTACACTGTGCTGCGGCGCTATCCAAACAAGGGGTAACATTCCGTTGCCATATAGTGTGCTGCAGTGCTATTCAGACAAGGGGCAATTTTCCATTATTTTGGATCTGAGGTTGTGCATCTCAAGAGTAAATTCTGTGTTGGTTGAGCAATGGTCATTTGCAAAAATGGTTTTTGAGAATTTTTATTGAAGTTGACTAATTCTCTCGAAAATTATTCCATTTTTCTAAAACTGGACCATTTTCTTGGACCCAAAAAAGAAAAATTTTCAGTGCTCATAGCCTGACTTGCATGATTTCAAATCAGAAAATTAAACAAGCATGTTAATCAAACTCTTATATTGATCAAAATTATTTTAGTAGAAAGTCAAAACAAAAAGTGGTCAAAATGATGAACTAGGGGCACAGTTAAGTCAGGTGTTCTGTCTTTTCCCCATTGTCACCACACTTGCCAGAAAGGGCACTCTACCTGCCAGAAAATGGCACAACTGAAGCTAACAGCAAAGGGCCAAAAGCTCTCACATCCTCCGAGCAGCAAGGTATCAAGCCAAGTGCGAAGCACAAACTGGAATGGATCAAGATATTCCACTCCTTCATCTGGACAGATCTGATCACGTCCAAACTCCCTAGCAGAGCATCGTCAACCGATGTCAGTTGCAGATTTGCTACACACCTAGTTGTAGCGCAACCCCACTGTGAGAAAGTTCATTGTTGTGAGTAGAAGAAATAGAATCTAGCAGAATGCTAGGGGCATGAGCCCATAACTTCCTATTCATCCATCAACCACCCAGGGGAGGGATGAAAAATGAGAGATTGAAGAATATAGAGATGTGCAATGAGAGAAAAAGTGAGAAAAGGGCTTTTTCAGAAAAATAGAGATTAAGTGCCAGAGTGATGTGAGAATCACAAATGAGAAAGGGTGGGAAACAATACCCAGAGAAACAGGCTCCCTGTGCACATTTGAGTGTTGTGTGCGTGTTTTGTTTGTCTCGATTTTGTTTTGAGTTGTTTCGAGTGTTTCTCGATGTGTTTAGGTTGTTTTACCTTGTTTTCTTTTGTTGAGTCGTGGTGACTGTGGTCAGTTGTAGGCTCAATACCCGGTTAAGAACTCATTTCTTATTTAAAAAATGAATCGTTTTGTGCTCAGAGTGCTGTATTATTCTCCACATTTGTGTAAAACAGGATTTGTTCTTTCATAAAACTACAGGGTTCAACCCAGGTCGTGTCAGAACAGTAGAACCAGGACCTATCTGAAGCTACATGGGTTCCGGGCTGTGAAGCAAAAGAAAAGAGGGAAAATTTGGAGCATCCGAGTTTGTTTCAACTTCTGCATGTTCCGTTATTGCATCTCGTCTGTTCAGATTGAACTGTTTGTTTAGGATGCGCCGTATGCAGAATAAACTGAGTACTGTGTTATGAGCCGTGTGTACAGAGTGAGCGGTGTGTTGTATGCGCCGTGTGCAGAATAAACTGAGTACTGTGTTATGAGCCGTGTGTTCAGAGTGAGCAGTGTGTTGTATGCGCCGTGTACAGAATAAACTGAGTACTGTGTTATGAGCTGTGTGTCCAGAGTGAGCAGTACCCTGGGTGAGCTGTGTGCCAAATAAACCAAGTATTGTGTTATGAGCTGTGTGTCTAGAGTGAGCAGTACCCCGGGTGAGCTGTGTGCCAAATAAACCAAGTATTGTGTTATGAGCTGTGTGTTCATAATGAGCAATGTGCTGTACGAGCTGTGTGTTCAAAGTAAACCAAATACTGTGTTGACTGCTTCAAAGCCAGAATGGCAATCAGAAGTGCTCTCCCGGAATACCAATCCCTGCTAGAGGCATCTTGGCTGTGTTTGCAATGGGTTCCTAGGAGATCAACTGCGACGGTGGAAACTAGAGTTCGAATGGCTGATGCCTAGAACACAGAGGTTTGGAATTTCTGAGACTAAGGTCTAGTTTAAATACCCAGGGATGTATCCCCGGCTTGAAATCTGTATGGAAGCCCCATAGGTTGAGGTAGCGGGTATGCATCTCGATTCTAGATGCTGAACCAACTTAGTCTGTCACCTGGTTGGAGAGTAGGAAAAGTTGTGAACATAATTAGGAAGAAAAGCGACATCCGTGGCTTCCCCAGCAGATGTTACTCCTTGTCAGCATTTCAGCGCCTTTGTACTGTGAGTTGAAGGTACGTGTTCAAGGAACACGTGGGAGGGGATCCCTGTCAGAGTAGAGCGGTTTATTACCACTCACCCCATGAGGTGCTTTCTAAAGCGCCGCTTTGTCCGTTTGTTGCATTCCTTTACCATCATGCATTGTATTGCATTTTTACCTATCGAGTTTCTTTCTCATTTATGCATGGTATTGTATGTACTATTCATTCAGTAGTTCTGGTTCAGTTTGACTGATACTTTTCTCCTCTTGCATTTGGCATGCGTTTGGACCTACCCTTCTCCTCTCGCGTTTGGCGCGCGTTTGGATAACTTGCCTCTCTTGCGTGTGATACGCTGAGATATGCTTTCTTTCCTCTCTTGCGTGTGATACGCTGAGAGATACCTTTCTCCTCTCTTGCGTTTGATACGCTGAGAGATGCTTCATTTCCTCTCTTGCGTGTGATACGCTGAGAGATGCTTCCTCTCCGCTCTTGCGTGTGATACGTTGAGAGATGCTTTCTTTCCTCTCTTGCGTGTGATACGCTGAGAGATACCTTTCTCCTCTCTTGCATGTGATATGCTGAGAGATGCTTCTTCTCCTCTCTTGCGTATGATACGCTGAGAGATGCTTTCTTTCCTTTCTTGCTTGTGATACGCTGAGAGAAAGGGCAACCAATATACTAAGAATGAAAAACTAACTAGACCATCAGAGTGCTAATTTCGGCATCCCCGACAGGAGCTGTTATTCTATTTCAGGTAACTATCAAAGGACTATTCCAGGATTTGCTTGGATAAAGGAGTATTCCAAATCCATCTCTCCAAAGTTAACTTTAGTTTGGATGGTAGAATTTCAATCTCTTTTTTTTTTCTTGTTTGAAGTTTCAAAAATAAAATTTACCACTTTTCTGTTTTTATTTCATAAAATCGAACAACTATGAGAAACCTTTCTTTAAGCTGTAAACTTATTAAACTTTTGAGTAACAATAATACTGTTCTTAAGAAATTCTAGCCCCACTCTCTTTTATGATCTTTAAAAAGGGGAGGATGGTTCTTCTAACCTTTCTGTCTCCTTAGTTTTTTTTTTTTTTTTTTTTTTTTAGTGGTTGGGCACGTGTGTTGCACGTGGCCTGTGATTTTTCATCAAATGTTAGTACTGTAATTATGTATGTCTCTTAAATTAGTATGTGATATGTATACAAAGTATGAAGATCTGTATGAAAAAAGAGTATGAAGAGGCGGAAAACCACAAATATTGTTCATCACATCTTTTCTGGTACGACAGTATTGAAATGGACCATCCGCCGCAATCCAAAATCCCAATACATTTTAAAATGTCAAGCTTCCCCTTCGGCAACTGAGTTTGCCGACTGCACG
Source organism: Camellia granthamiana (assembly GCA_036172215.1). Lineage (NCBI taxonomy): Eukaryota > Viridiplantae > Streptophyta > Magnoliopsida > Ericales > Theaceae > Camellia > Camellia granthamiana. The sequence continues at coordinate 112,620,973 of CM069905.1, read as the reverse complement.
GTTCTCCGCATAGTCGTCTACTCGGGGGGGCAATTGTAGGAGCCGTTTTCAAGCAACCTAATACAATTAGGCCCAATTGCAGGCCAGTTCATTGGCCTCATCTATTGGGCCCATTTAGAGCCCAGTAAAAGGTGTTACAGTGAATGGCCGAATAACAGATCTTGGTTCTGGTAGTCAAAGCCGAATAGTCCATGCAGTGCGACATCTCGGCCGGTTGAATATTCCTCTCCGTAGAGTGCTGGGGCAGTGAGCCCTGATACGATGCGTAGTTTGGCATTAAGCACAAAGGAAAAGCTCTATAAAAGGAGAAGTAAAGCCCAAGAATTAGGTATGTTTTCAAATAGCTTACTTAAGAAAAAGAGCAACCAAGATACTATGGAGGAAAAACTAACTGAACCGTCAGAGTGCTAATTCCGGCACCCTCGACCGGAGATGTTATTCTATTTCAGGTAACTATCAAAGGATTGTTCCAGGATCTGCTTGGATAGAGGTGTATTCCAAATCCATCTCTCCATAGTTAACTTTAGTTTGGACGGTAGAATTTCACTCTCTTTTTTTTTTTTTTTTTTTCTTGTTTGAAGTTTGAAAAATAAAATTAACCACTTCTCCGCTTTTATTTCATAAAATCGAACAACTATGAAAAACCTTTCTTCAAGCTGTAAACTTTTTAAACTTTTGAGTTTTGATAACCATGTTCTTAAGAAATTCTAGCCTCTCTCTCTTTTATGATCTTTAAAAAGGAGATGATGGTCCTTCTAACCTTTCTGTCTACTTAGGTTTTTTTTTTTTTTACCTTTCCTGTTTATTAGTGGTTGGGCACGTGTGTTGCACGTGGTACGTGATTTTTCATCAAATGTTAGTACTGTAATTATGTGTGTCTCTTAAATTGGTAAGTGATATCTATACAAAGTATAGAGGCCTGTATGAAAGGAGAGTACGAAGAGGCAGAAAGCCACAATCATTGTTCATCACGTCTTTTCTGGCACGACAGTATTGAAAAGGCGCATCCGCCGCATTCCCAAATCCCATTACATTTCGAAATGTCGAACTGCCCCTTCGACAACTGAGTTTGCTGACTACACGCGTCTCCGCATAGCCGTCTATTTGTGGGGCAATTATAGGAGCCGTTTTCAAGCAACCCAACACCATTAGGCCCAATTGCAGGCCAGTTCAATGGCCTCATCTATCAGGCCCATTTAGAGCCCAATAAAAGGGGTTACAGCGAATGGCCGAATTACAGATCTTGGTTCTGGTAGTTGAAGCTGAATTGTCCATGCAATGCGGCATCTCGGCCGGCTGACTATTCCTCTCCGTAGAGCGCTGGGGGACTTAGTCTTGATAGGATGCATAGTATGGGATAAAACCTATAGCGATCCCGGTATTCCCTTTACTGTTCAGTTGTATTCTGGACTCGGTTCCGTGGGGTTGGTGGTTGTGTCTACCTTGTTGTCGTCCTTTAATTTCATTTGATTGAGTTTTGGGATGTGTTGGGCATGTTTCGAGCAGGTGGGTTGAGCCTTGGTCTAATTTCTTGTTGCCCAGTTTTTGGTCGTTCCGCTCGAGCGGGACTTAATTCCTGCGCTCGAGCGGGGTTTACACCCTTCCAGCATTTTGTGCCCCTGCAAAACTTCTGCAGGTATGATTTCTACGCTCGAGTGGGTTTTCTTACGCTTGAACGGGTTGCGCTCGAGCGGACCTTTTGGCGCTCGAGCGGGTAGTGTCTTGTCTGTGAAATTTCTGGGAGGGGGGAATCTACGCTCGAGCGGACTGGTTTTCGCGCTCGAGTGGGTGTGCTTTATCTTTTTGTCTTGGCGCTTGAGCAGACATTCTTGTGCTCGAGCGGACCATGTTTCTTGTTCTTGACGCTCGAGCGTTGTGTTTTCCGCTCGAGCGTTGTGTTTTCCGCTCAAGCGGACCTGTCGTATATCAGATAGCAGCTAGGCATTTTTGAATCACTTTTTACAATTCCTCTCTCTCTCTTACTTTTTAAAAAGCCATTTTGAGAGCTCCTCTCTCTAGAAGCTCCCTTCTCTCTAGGGTTTGATCTAGTTAGAGTGCTTCCCTTTCCGTTGGCCTTTGCAAAAGTTGTGTTGATCGTCGGGGGCTACGTTTTGATCAGAGCATATTGAGTTTTGGAGCACTTTGAGTTTCGTCATCTCCTCCGTTTGAGCTCTAACTTCGAGATAGGGATATCCTACTCCTCTTTATGAGCTTTGTCTTTGAATTTTAGTATTTTGATATGTCGGGGGTTGTTGTGTAATTATGAGCAAGTTTGGGCCTTTTGTGTAATTTTACGAAGGTTAGGGTTTTGTTTATGTAAACCTATATGCATGTTTAGCATAGAGAATTGAGATCAATATTGGATTATTAGTGAAAATGGAACCTTGGGGTTGTGATGTTAATTGTGGGAAATGCCCTAATTACATTGATAAATTAATTGGTATAATTAATTTGAAGAAAAGAGGAATTGAATTGAGAATGTTGGGATTGGATGTGTATGGGATTAAAGGGTGTAGTTAGATTCATTCATCACTCACCTAGTTGAAATGTTGATTATATATCCATTTGGTGCATTTATTTGCGGTATAGAAATAACTGCTTTGGGCTATCGGTGGAGGATAGTCTTGATTGTTGTAGACAATGCATGGTGATTAGCCAAACTGAAACTAATCGATTGAGTATGCTATCGAATGTAGCGATTGGAATAATACATTGACTCCATGTATTGATTGATTGTATATGATCTATGTTTATATACATGTGTTGTGTGGGAGGAGATAGGGGATGCACTCCACAGTTTAGGGGAAGATAGGGGATGGACCTCTAAACCGGATTTTGTGTGACATTGATAAAGCACTACAATGTGTATCAAGTCTTGATTATGGAAGTGTTCGAATTGATTTGATATAGCACTAAAACGTATATCGTTATCAATTGTGAAGTATAGAAGTGAATCTATGTTAAGTTGATACAGCATCGAAATGTGTATCTTTCGTAAAGTATGGAAATGGTTTATGTGTTATTGATACAGAATTAACATGTGTATCCATCATGAATTTCGAAATTGTTTTAAAGATCAGTCTCGATCTTATTAAGTCATTCGGCTAGGTGTTGAGCCTTGTTTTCAAACTTAAAGTTGAAAAGGAAATGGGAAATGAAATGTAACATGGACGTAATGACATGAAACCGGAATGGGATATATGTGGATGTATCGGTGTGGGCCATCTATCAATTGCTAATCTTTTAGTCATCGTTCATAGCTGGTTTAGTGTGTTTCTACTGGGCTGTGGCTCACCCTATATGGGACATCATTTTCAAGTACAGGTAGCATGCCACCTCCAAGGACGTAGCTTGGGAGGCTTGGGACTGATGGATTGTTTTGTGTTTTTGGTTGTATTACATGTATATCAAGCCAATGGCTTTCTTTGTATAGAGTTAGTACTCTCTTTTTGTAACCAAGTGTTGACTTGGAAAGTTGTAAGCCCATAGGGCATTTACTTTTGATGTCAACATGTAATACATTTTGTAAAGATTACTCTGATGGAATATATTTATGCTTTATTCTCTTATGTCTAAGCATGCTATGGTTGGATGATTTGTGGGTTTATTTTGAGGGCGTGACAAAACCCAATGGAGAAGCTCTATAAAAGGAGGAGGAAGGCCCAAGAATTAGGTATGTTTTCAAATGGCTTGCTTAAGGAAAAAAAAAAAAAAAGAGCAACCAATATACTAAGGAGGAAAAACTAACTAGACCGTCGAAGTGCTAATTCCGGCACCCCCGACCGGAGTTGTTATTCTATTTCAGATAACTATCAAAGGACTATTCCAGGATGTGCTTGGATAAAGGAGTATTCTAAATCCATCTCTCCAAAGTTAACTTTAGTTTGGACGATAGAATTTCACTCCTTTTTTTTTCTTGTTCGAAGTTTCAAAAGTAAAATTAACCACTTCTCTGCTTTTATTTCATAAAATCGAACAAATATGAGAAGCCTTTCTTCACGCTGTAAACTTAATAAACTTTTAAGTCATAATAATACTATTCTTCAGAAATTCTAGCCCCTCTCTCTTTTCTGCTCTTTAAAAAGGAGAGGATGGTCCTTCTAACCTTTCTGTCTCCTTAGTTTTTTATTTCTTTTTTCCTTTTTTTGTTTATTAGTGGTTGGGCACGTGTGTTGCACTTGGCACGTGATTTTTCAACTAATTTTAGTACTGTAATTGTGTGTATCTCTTAAATTAGTATGTGATATGTATACAAAGTATGAAGACCAATATGAAACGAGAGTACGAAGAGGCGGAAAGCCACAATCATTGTTCATCACGTCTTTTCTGGCACGATAGTATTGAAAAAGCGCATCCGCCGCATTCCCAAATCCCAATACATTTTGAAATGTCAAACTGCAACTTCGGCAACCAAGTTTGCCGACTGCACGGGTCTTCGTATAGCCATCTACACAGGGGGCAATTGTAGGAGCTGTTTTCTAGCAACCCAAAACCATTACGCCCAATTGCAGACCAGTTCATTGGCCTCTTCTATCAGGCATATTTAGAGCCCATTAAAATGAGTTACAGCGATTGGCCAAATCACAGATCTTGGTTCTGGTAGTCGAAGCCGAATAGTCCATGCAATGTGGCATCTCGGCCGGTTGACTATTCCTCTCCGTAGAGCGCTAGGAGAGTGACTCCTGATAGGATGCGTAGTAGGGGACACAACCCAAAGGAGAAACTCTATAAAAGAAGGAGGAGGTCCCAAAAATTAGGTATGTTTTCAAATAGCTTACTTAAGAAAAAGAGCAACCAATATACTAACGAGGAAAAACTAACTAGACCGTCAGAGTGCTAATTCCAGCACCCCCGGCCAGAGCTGTTGTTCTATTTCAGGTTACTATGAAAGGACTATTCCTAGATCTGCTTGGATAAAAGAGTATTCCAAATCCATCTTTCCACAATTAACTTTAGTTTGGACGATAGAATTTCGCTCTTTTTTTTTTCTTGCTTCAAGTTTGAAAAATAAAATTAACCACCTCCCTGCTTTTATTTCATAAAATCGAACAACTTTGAGAAATCTTTCCTCAAGCTGTGGAGAGGTGGATTTGGAATGCTCCTTTATCCAAGCAGATCCTGGAATAGTCCTATGATAGTTGCCTAAAATAGAATAACAGCTCCGATCGCCTCTTCGTACTCTCCTTTCGTACAAGTCTTTATACTTTGTATACATATCACATACCAGTTTAAGAGACACATAATTACGGTACTAACATTTGGTGAGAAGTCACGTGCCACGAGCAACACACGTGCCCAACCACTAATAAACAAAAAAAGGAAGAAAAAAAAAAAAAAAACTAAGGAGACAGAAATGTTAGAAGGACCATCCTCTCCTTTTTAAAGAGCATAAAAGAAAGAGGGGCTAGAATTTCTTAAGAACAACATTATTATAACTCAAAAGTTTAATAAGTTTATAGCTTGAAGAAAGGTTTCTCAAAGTTGTTTGATTTTAAGAAATAAAAGCAAAGAAGTGGTTTATTTTATTTCTCAAACTTGAAACAAGAAAAAAAAAAAAAAACAGTGAAATTCTACTGTCCAAACTATAGTCAACTATGGAGAGATGGATTTGGAATACTCTTTTTATCCAAGCCGATACTGGAATAGTCCTTTGTGAGTTACCTGAAATAGAATAACAGCTCCGGTCGGGGTGCTGGAATTAGCACTCCGACGGTCTAGTTAGTTTTTCATCCTTAGTATATTGGTTGCACTTTTTGTTAAGTAAGCTATTTGAAAATATATCTAATTCTTGAGACCTCCTTCTCTTTTTATAGAGCTTCTCCTTTGGGTTTTATCCCCTACTACGCATCTCATCAGGACCCACTCCCCCAGTGCTCTACGGAGAGGAATAGTCAACTAGTCGAGATGCTGCATTGCATGGAGTATTCGCCTTCAATTACCAGAACCAAGATCTGTTATTCGGCCATTCAATGTAACCCCTTTTACTGGGCTCTAAATGGGCTCGATAAATGAGGCCAATGAACTGGCCTGTTATTGGGCCTAATGATATTGGGTTGCTTAAAAACGACTCCTATAATTTCCCCCCAAGTAGACGGTTATGCGTAGGCCCGTGTAATTGGCAAACTCGATTGCCGAAGGGGCAGCTTGACATTTCGAAATGTATTGGGATTTGGGAATATAACGGATGCGCTTTCTCAATACTGTTGTGCCAGAAAAGACGTGATGAACAATGATTGTGGCTTTCTGTCTCTTCGTACTCCTCTTTTATACAGGTCTTCATACTTTGTATAAATATCACATACCAATTTAAGAGACACACATAATTACAGTACTAACATTTCATGAAAAATCATGTGCCATGTGCAGCACGTGCCCAACCACAAATGAACAAAAAATTTTGGGGGGGGGGGAAACTTAGGAGACAGAAAGGTTAGAAGGACCATCATCTTCTTTTTAAAGTGCATAAAAGAGAGAGGGGCTGGAATTTCTTAATAACAGTATTATTATAACTCAAAAGTTTAATAAGTTTACAGCTTGAAGAAAGGTTTCTCGTAGTTGTTCGATTTTATGAAATAAAAGCAAAGAAGTGGTTAATATTATTTTTCAAACTTCAAACATGAAAAAAAAAAGAGTGAAATTCTACCGTCCAAACTAAAGTTAATTGTGGAGAGATGGATTTGGAATACTCCTTTATCCAAGCAGATCCTGGAATAGTCTTTTGATAGTTACCTGAAATAGAATTACAGCTCCTGTCGGGGGTGCCAGAATTAGCACTCCGACGGTCTAGTTCGTTTTTCCTCCTTAGTATATTGGTTGTTCTTTTTTTTAAGTAAGCTATTTGAAAACATACCTAATTCTTGGGTCCTCCTCCTCCTTTTATAGAGCTTCTCCTTTAGGTTTTATCCCCTACTACCCATCCTATCAGGACTCACTCCCCCAGCGCTCCACGGAGAGGAATAGTCAATCGGGCCGAGATGCCGTATTTCATGGACTATTCGGCTTCGACTACCAGAACCAAGATTTGTTATTTGGCCATTCACTGTAACCCCTTTTACTGGGCTCTAAATGGGCCTGATAGATGAGGCCAATGAACTGGCCTGCAATTGGGCCTAATGGTTTTGGGTTGCTTGAAAATGGCTCCTACAATTGCCCCTCGAGTAGACGGCTAACATTGTGTTTGGTTGAAATGTAAGCGAAATGTTGGTATATTCTATTTTCATTTCACCAACCTTTTCTCTTTCCATTTCCAAATTCCTTCCTAAATCTTCCAACCAAACACAGTACAAAGGCGGTAAAATTATAATTGTAAATCGTCTATCAACATCATTACATATATCTTTAGTTTTATTTAGCAGATGTTTCCGGATTTACTTGTTATGCTTCAACCGATCTATTTGCTTTTGAGTTCTCAAAAAAAAAAAAAAAATTAAAAATTTTCAATGTTAACTTTTTTAGTACATTTTGATTTTTTTTGTATTTATTATTTTTTTCATATGTATTCACAAACATTTTACATTTTAAGTGTATCCAGATTAAGAGGATCTATAAGTAAAATAAAAATAAAAATTTAAATATATAAAAAGTTAACTAAAAAAATATGAATTAAAAACTCAAAAAATATTTTTGAAAACTCAAAACCAGACTATCTTTTTAAATTAAACTGTCTGCCTAAATAGTGGAGAGTTAACCTCAACTTATTTCCTTTTTTTGCTTTAAAATGAAATTTTAACCATATTGGATAATGAAATTGTATCCAATTTATTATTTTACAGTCAGATTTTAATTTTAGGATTAAATGGATATTTTGACATAAAAAATGTGAAAATGGACAATTAAAATAGCGATTAAAATGAATAGTAAAGAATAACATTTATTTTACTTTTTTGGTTTTTTGGTTTTTTGTTACAAAAGAATAATTTTGCCATGTATATATAGATTTATATATAAGATTCTGAATATATATATATATATATATTAGAACATATATATAAATATAAAAGAATAAGAAACTAAGAAAGAAAAAAACTCACCTTCTTGAAACCCTAAGCTTAATCAAGCATTGACAAAAAAGAACTTCAATTTTTTTATTTTATTTTATTTTATTTTTTAATAATAAAATTAATAACACATCATCCTGTACAAGACACAAAAATTGCAGATTTAATCATATTTTGGCAAACTTGAGTGCTTACAAATTCCCTAGCATATATCATTAAGTAAAAGCCATGCTTTTGAGAGATTATAGAGAAAGAAGAGAAAAAGAAAGAATATGGAGAGGGAAAGAGCGAGAAAGAAAAGTCGATTAAACTAACCTCGCATGCTCGAAATTGGTGTTTAACATTTTCAATTGGCCTCTGTGGAGATGGATTTGGAATAACAAATCTTTGATAGTCACCTAATGCTAAATTAGAATAATAGCTCAAGTTGTCTCCAGTCGTCCTCCTCCGTACTAAAGCTTCTCCTTTCCTTTGGGTTTTTATCCCCTGCTACACACATAATTACAGTACAAACATTTGACGAAAAATCACGTGCCACGTGCAACACACGTGCCCAACAACTAATAAGCAAAAAAAGGAAAAAAAAAAAAAAACTAAGGAGACAGAAAGCTTAGAAGGACCATCCTCTCCTTTTTAAAGAGCATAAAAGCGAGAGGGGCTAGAATTTCTTAAGAACAATATTATTATAACTGAAAAGTTTAATAATTTTACAGCTTGAGGAAAGATTTCTCAAAGTTGTTCGATTTTATGAAATAAAAGCAGGGAGGTGGTTAATTTTATTTTTCAAACTTGAAGCAAGAAAAAAATAAAAAAGAGTGAAATTCTATCGTCCAAACTAAAGTTAACTGTGGAAAGATGGATTTGGAATACTCCTTTATCCAAGCAGATCTAGGAATAGTCCTTTCATAGTAACCTGAAATAGAACAACAGCTCTGGCCGGGGGCGCTGGAATTAGCACTTTGACGGTCTAGTTCATTTTTCCTCATTAGTATATTGGTTGCTCTTTTTCTTAAGTAAGCTATTTGAAAACATACCTAATTTTTGGGGCCTCCTCCTTCTTTTATAGAGTTTCTCCTTTGGGTTGTATCCCCTACTACGCATCCTATAAGGAGTGACTCTCCTAGCGCTCTACGGAGAGGAATAGTCAACCGGCCGAGATGCCACATTGCATGGACTATTCGGCTTCGACTACCAGAACCAAGATCTGTGATTTGGCCATTCACTGTAACTCATTTTAATGGGCTCGAAATATGCCTGATAGAAGAGGCCAATGAACTGGTCTGCAATTGGGCGTAATGGTTTTGGGTTGCTAGAAAATAGCTCCTACAATTGCCCCCCGTGTAGATGGCTATACGGAGACCCGTGCAGTCGGCAAACTTGGTTGTCGAAGTTGCAGTTTGACATTTCAAAATGTATTGGGATTTGGGAATGCGGCGGATGCACTTTTTCAATACTATCGTGCCAGAAAAGACGTGATGAACAATGATTGTGGCTTTCCGCCTCTTCGTACTCTCCTTTCATACAGGTCTTCATACTTTGTATACATATCACATACCAATTTAAGAGATACACGCAATTACAGTACTAAAATTAGTTGAAAAATCACGTGCCAAGTGCAACACAGGTGCCCAACCACTAATAAACAAAAAAAGGAAAAAAGAAATAAAAAACTAAGGAGACAGAAAGGTTAGAAGGACCATCGTCTCCTTTTCAAAGAGCAGAAAAGGGAGAGGGGCTAGAATTTCTTAAGAATAGTATTATTATAACTTAAAAGTTTATTAAGTTTACAGCATGAAGAAAGGCTTCTCATATTTGTTCTATTTTATGAAATAAAAGCAGAGAAGTGGTTAATTTTACTTTTGAAACTTCGAACAAGAAAAAAAAAGGAGTGAAATTCTATCGTCCAAACTAAAGTTAACTTTGGAGAGATGGATTTGGAATACTCCTTTATCCAAGCAGATCCTGGAATGGTCCTTTGATAGTTACCTGAAATAGAATAACAACTCTGGTCGGGGGTGCCAGAATTAGCACTTTGGCGGTCTAATTAGTTTTTCCTCCTTAGTACATATCACATACCTTAGCACTTCGACGTTCTAGTTAGTTTTTCCTTCTTAGTATATTGGTTGCTCTTTTTTTTTTTTTTTTTCTTAAGTAAGCCATTTGAAAACATACCTAATTCTTGGGCCTTCCTCCTCCTTTTATAGAGCTTCTCTATTGGGTTTTATTCCATACTACGCATCCTATCAGGACTAAGTCCCCCAGCGCTCTACGGAGAGGAATAGTCAGCCGGCCGAGATGCAGCATTGCATGGACAATTCAGCTTCAACTAACAGAACCAAGATCTGTTATTCGGCCATTCGCTGTAACCCCTTTTACTGGGCTCTAAATGGGCCTGATAGATGAGGCCATTGAATTGGCCTGCAATTGGGCCTAATGGTGTTGGGTTGCTTGAAATTGGCTCCTACAATTGCCCCACGAATAGACGGCTATGCGGAGACATGTGTAGTCAGCAAACCCAGTTGTCGAAGGGGCAGTTTGACATTTCGAAATGTAATGGGATTTGGGAATGCGGCGGCTGCGCCTTTTCAATACTGTCGTGCCAGAAAAGACGTGATGAATAATGATTGTGGCTTTCTGCCTCTTCGTACTCTCCTTTCATACAGGCCTCTATACTTTGTATAGATATCACTTACCAATTTAAGAGACACACATAATTACAGTACTAACATTTGATGAAAAATCACGTGCCACGTGCAACACACGTGCCCAACCACTAATAAACAGGAAAGGTAAAAAAAAAAAAAAAAACCTAAGTAGACAGAAAGGTTAGAAGGACCATCATCTCCTTTTTAAAGATCATAAAAGAGAGAGGGGCTAGAATTTCTTAAGAACATGGTTATCAAAACTCAAAAGTTTAAAAAGTTTACAGCTTGAAGAAAGGTTTTTCATAGTTGTTCGATTTTATGAAATAAAAGCGGAGAAGTGGTTAATTTTATTTTTCAAACTTCAAACAAGAAAAAAAAAAAAGAGAGTGAAATTCTACCATTCAAAGTAATGTTAACTATGGAGAGATGGATTTGGAATACACCTCTATCCAAGCAGATCCTGGAACAGTCCTTTGATAGTTACCTGAAATAGAATAACATCTCCGATCGGGGGTGCCGGAATTAGCACTCCGACGATTCAGTTAGTTTTTCCTCCATAGTATCTTGGTTGCTCTTTTTCTTAAGTAAGCTATTTGCAAACATACCTAATTCTTGGGCTTTACTTCTCCTTTTATAGAGCTTCTCCTTTGTGCTTTATGCCAAACTACGCATCGTATCAGGACTCACTCCCCCAGCACTCTACGGAGAGGAATATTCAACCGGCCGAGATGTCGCACTGCATGGACTATTCGGCTTTGACTACCAGAACCAAGATCTGTTATTCGGCCATTCACTGTAGCACCTTTTACTGGGCTCTAAATGGGCCTAATAGATGAGGCCAATGAATTGGCCTGCAATTGGGCCTAATTGTATTGGGTTGCTTGAAAACGGCTCCTACAATTGCCCCCCCGAGTAGACAGTTATGCGGAGAACCGTGCAGTCGGCAAACTCGGTTGGCGAAGGGGAAGCTTGACATTTTAAAATGTATTGGGATTTTGGATTGCGGTGGATGGTCCATTTCAATACTGTCGTACCAGAAAAGATGTGATGAACAATATTTGTGGCTTTCCACCTCTTCGTACTATTTTTTCATACAGATCTTCATACTTTGTATACATATCACATACTAATTTAAGAGACACACATAATTACAGTACTAACATTTGATGAAAAATCACAGGCCACGTGCAACACACGTGCCCAACCACTAATAAACAGAAAAAGTAAAAAAAAAAAAAAAAAAAACTAAGGAGACAGAAAGGTTAGAAGGACCATCCTCCCCTTTTTAAAGATCATAAAAGAGAGTGGGGCTAGAATTTTTTAAGAACAGTATTATTGTTACTCAAAAGTTTAATAAGTTTACAGCTTGAAGAAAGGTTTCTCATAGTTGTTCGATTTTATGAAATAAAAGCAGAAAAGTGGTAAATTTTATTTATGAAACTTCAAACAAGAAAAAAAAAAGAGATTGAAATTCTACCTTCCAAACTAAAGTTAACTTTGGAGAGATGGATTTGGAATACTCCTTTATCCAAGCAGATCCTGGAATAGTCCTTTGATAGTTACCTGAAATAGAATAACAGCTCCTGTCGGGGATGCCGGAATTAGCACTCTGATGGTCTAGTTAGTTTTTCGTTCTTAGTATATTGGTTGCTCTTTTTCTTAATTAAGCTTTTTGAAAACATACTGTAGACACCCTATTTTTGATCGTCCTCAAGACTTGGTTGTGCTTGCAGGTACATCCAGGCACAAGTTCGATTGCTCGTCCAGTACTCGACCTTCGCAGTGGAACATCACAGGTTTGAGCTTTTCAAACCCTGTGTCCTTTCTGGCCCATTTTTGGACCACGTGTTGGTCTTTTCAGCATGCTTCTCAGAGTGCACTGCCGGCCACTTTTTGGCACTGCCGGCCATGCATTTGCCCCTGCCTGCTATTGATGAAGCCTGCCGGCCATCAATGAGGCACTGCCGGCCACAACTGATGGCCGACAGAACACTTTGTCTCAGCAGATTTCACTTCAGATCTTTTAAACCAGCTGGTTTTCACTCATCCCTTCTCCATACACATAGAGGGATGAGGGCATTTTCAAGCTTGTTTAACAAGCTTTGCATTGCTTTATTCTATATAAGGAGAAGCTCCTCCTCCATTTCAGAGGTTCAGAAAATTGAGGCTTGAGAGATAGATATACATTTGTAGCTATTCTTCCTTGTTTGCTCTTGTTTTGTGCTTAAAAGTGTCATTTTGTCTCACTATTGCACACAAACACACACTCAAACACCATACTCTTGGAGCTAAGGTCCCTTGAGGTTGTTTTTGAAACTTTTGGACTGGTTTTCGATAAAAAAGGGTGCTAGACTTGCAGTCTTGAAAGTGGTCAACATGGGTGAGTTTCTAACCTTTAAATCCCCCATTTTTTCTTAAGCTTTTGGCCCCTTTTGCATGCTGTTTTGAGCTTAACTTCCTACTACAAAAAGTTCTAAATTTTGGTACTTAAAAAGTTTGTTTAAGGTCACCTTTTCGTTGGGGGTTGTTTACCCCCTCTTAGGCCTTGTTTGGCCTTGCTCTTGTCCTTTTTTTGTGAGCCTTTGAGACCACCTTGTTTTGGCCTTCTCACCACTAAAACTCCAAGGAATTTCAGTGGTGGGAAGGGTTTTTTGAGGTCCCAAAAGGGAGAGGGTCATCCCCTCTCCTTATGTCTTCAATACTTGCTTTGAATTCCACACATGTTTGTTAAGCTTATGTTGGTCATATCTTAGCATGTATTTGTGGTTATTTTGCTGTGGCATACCACTGTTTTTGGTGGTCTTGATCACTCCATGCATGCATATTACACTTGTAGTGTAAATCACACAAACTAGTCTTGTGTGCTTCATGAAGTAACATGTCATTCTAGCTTATATGGGCTCCATTTCAGCATGTTTTTGGTCATTATTTAGCGTGTCATGACTCTGTCTAAAGTCGGTTTGATAGCCCCTTGCATGCTCCATACACTTGTAGTGTAATTCCATGAATTAGCCTAGCGTGTCTCATGCTTTAACATGTCATCCTAGCATGCTTTAGGCTTAACTTCAAGAAGCTTTTGTCCATGTTTTAGCATGCTCTAGCTCTGATTTGTGTTGTTTTGGTCATGCATGCCATGCTTTGTATAGCTATAGTGCATTTTAGCTTGTTAGCTTTGTGTATCAAGTCTACTAGCATGCATTTCTTGGCCTATTTGAATGATTTGGCATCATTTGTTATGTGATTTCAGTCCATGTTTCATGGTCACACACTTGCATTTATCACTTATTCAATGCATTGGAGGGTTTGCCCTTTTATGCCTTAACATGAATCATTGCGTATGCCTTCATGCCTAAGCTTGCGAGCTATCATTTCAATGTGTTTTTGGGGTTATTATGCCATGATATAACTCTGATTTTTGTTGCTTATGTCATTTCATGCTTGGTCTTAATAGGTGTAGTGTAATCCACCATATTTGCCTTGTATGCATTGTGCCTTATGCCCTTCATGTTAGCTTGTTTTGGCTTTCTTCCATGCATGTTTTAATATCACTTTAACACGTTTTAGGACTGTTTTGGGTTGCCTTTGCCATATGCTTCGTGCTTTGTATAGCTGTAGTGCAATTGGCCTTACTAGCTTTGTGTTTTGATTACTCATGCATGCTATCTTTGAACTATTTAGATGATTTGGCATCATTTAATACTTTATTTCAGAGCTTATAGCATGACTATATTTCCACTTCCTTCATGTTTTAAATGCCTTTGAGTATTATGCATTGTTGCCTTGTTTATGGCTTAGCTTGTATGCTTGCATGCCTAGGTCTTTGAGCCCCCATCTCAGCATGTTTAGGTCTTTGTTTTGACCTATTTCAGCTCTGTCCATGTTTAGTTTATGCACTTGTGCCACATATTGCATGCCCCCTTTGTAGTCCTCTTTACTAGCTTCATGCTTTAGGGACCTTTGCATGCTATGCTTGTGTTGCTTGAATGATTTCACATCATTTCATACCTAATTTCAGTGCATTTAGTGTTGTCACACTTCCATGTTTATCACTCCTTGAGCACTCTTGGGAGTTGTGCTCTTAGGCCTAGTTGATTGGCCAATGCATTGTGCGTGCATGCCTTGTCTTTTGGTGCCTTTGTTTTGGTGTTTGGCCACTGATTTGGGCATGGTTGAGGCCTACCCATTTTGGTTTAAGTCCATCTTTGCATTTTGTTGCATGCTTATCCATCTTTGCATGTTGTTGCATGCTTGTCACGTTGCATGTTGTTGCATGCTTGCTAGTTTGCATGTTGTCGCATGCTCGTTATGGTTGGATTGCATGTTTGCATGATTAGGTTTTATTGCATTTCGCATGCTTGTTACATTGCATTTGGCATGCTTATGTTACATTACATATGTTGTTTGCATTGCATTGTGTTCAACCGGACGTTATGTTGAACACGAGGTTGATTGGTCCACTTCATACTTGAAGTGATGAAGTGAGCCAATCACCTTTGGTCTCTATTTCCTTTGACTTCCCATGGTAATGAAATGGACTTGGTGTCTTATTTGTCATGCATTTATTGAAATTCGCACATGTTGGATCTTTGGTCATCATGCATCGAGATGCGTGATTGATGGTCTTGGATCTGATTATGCCTATCCCTTGATGTTTTGAGGTGATATGGAGGGGCATAGTGCGTACTTACCCCTGGGAGACCCTCGCTTTCCTCTATTTTGTGTTCTACTGCAGCTTGGTGTCACAGCACACCAGTGGCCGGCACCTCCCTTGTTGTTGGCCGGTAGCCCATCACCAATGGCCGGCAGTGTACACTCTTGGTTGGCAGGATGGTCAGCTGACACCTCTCATGGCCGGTAGGCCACTGGTGCACTCCTCGGCACTATTTTGGTAAGATCTAGCAGCTAATTCTCAAGGACACCCTGCAGACAGAGCCTTAAGAAAGCAACCGGAAGGTGTTCCGAGGCGAGAAACTGAGTGCGAGCATGCATCCTTTTCTTCTTCAAACAGAGCTGAGGCAACCTGATTTACTGCTTTATATGTTAATTAGCATTTGGTTTTGTAACTTAATTAATTTGTTAATTAGTTAATTATTGTAATAATTAGTTGTAGCTAGTTATTCAATTTTGTGTTCTACTAGTTCTCTGTTTTGGCTCGGAGTACACTGTGAGCGTTTACGCTTTAGCATACTACATGTGTGTTATTGATTGCCATGTATAGCATGCTTGCCATGAGGCTAATTGCTTAAGTGTTTAACTACCTGAATGCCTGTGGGTGAAGGTTGGATTACTTGAATTGGAGCAATTCATTGAAATCTTCGATTTAGCCTACTTGCGAGTATCAAACTTCAAACTATTTTCAAACAAACGGATATGCAATGTTTTGTTCCAAATTAGGCGATCTAGTATATACTTGTATGCTGTGCACATCACGTAGTAAGATTAGCTAATTAACCGGAATAAGAACACATGTGTTTTCAAAAACAATATATCATACTTAGTACAGGCAGATCTTTGATTGGGCGGGTGGGGGGTGCTCATTGCATGACTTTTCCCTCTCGTACCCAAGTTCCCAAACCGAGGCAACTTTGGTGATGACGGACACGTGGCCTTAGGCACGAGTCAGGGTCTCCTAAATTCCCCCAAAATAAAATATTTAGGTGGCGATTCTGTATCTGGCAAAGCAGTCCATGTTTGGCACTTCTTTACAAAAATCAGTTTTCCAAAACGATTTGCCGGATTTGGACTCTTTGGTGATTTATCGGTCTTGTATTGCACTTTGCGAGATTAGATTCAGAACCGTGACATTTGAGTCCGAACTGTAGTAGTCCAATGAACAAAACGGGATTTTGCGCCGTATCGCGCGCGAAGCCCGGGACGTTCATGCGTGTCTACAATTTCTGGCGACTCTGCTGGGGAATTTAGAGAACTTGACTCGAACTCATGATATCTTGTTTTGACTACACTTATGTGTCTCTTTGCATTGCATTTGCATTGGTGCGCCTAGGACACCGTGTTTACTGTATGCTATTCCTGAATGGTTTGCCGGAGGCTTGCTTTGAGAAGCGTGCCATAAGGCTGACCGGTTGCGGGCTCTGCCACGACGGGAAAACAAATTCCGATTTTTACCGGGGCACCCCTTTCGACCATTCGACCTAGTGCATATCGGAATCCATAGTGACTATTCCAAACTAAGACAGGTTGCTTACCTTATTGTAGGTTGTTTGAAACCGCTGTGTGTGTAGTGAAACCCTAGCTCCTGACAAGATAGGATAGGGAAACCCAACCCCAACATAGGGGTGTTTTGGCTCTCACTTGCTTGCTATGTGCTTTTAGAGTTGGCCTCTACAGGAAGGCACGTATCAGTTTGCAAGTCTGGGTATCAGGCCTGCAGGCATCAGTATTTGGGAATCAGTTTTACCTGAGGGTATCAGTTTACAGGCAGAAGTTTGAGCAGAATTCAATAGAGAGCACAGTCATTCTGCTATGCTCGTATCCATTCCAGTGAAATTGGGCTGAGATGCTGCCTGTTTTCTGTTTTGCTAGGGGTGGTCTTGGAACCATAGCTTCAGAAGGCTTCGATATCCCCGAGTACACCAGACTTTTGCCGATAGACTTTGTCGGGTCAGAGATTCAGTTCAGAACAGCCAGTATTTTCCTTCGCTGATGTAAAGCCCCTGAAATATGTATTTACTTTTAAGACCCTAATGTTGAATTTTATTTATTTATTTATTTATTTTTAGCCCCTCGTTTACTTGAATTAATTCAAATCTTGTTGGTTAGCATTACTTTTTTTTTCGAAACAGGAATTTCCCTAATCGGATTAGGATCCCTAACCTAATTTAATTCTACATAAGTTACATGTATTTACTCCAAGCCCTCACTTTTTTTTTTTAAATTCAAAACTTGCCCAAACTAGTATTTGTACCTTGTACCTTAAAGTACCATCAATCTTGTTACATATATATATACACTTAGAGGAGTGTGCCTAGAACCTAAAATGATTTAAATAATAACCCCCTCACACTTACCCAAGAGAGGAGCCAATTTTCAAGAACCACCATCATGATGTTCTAGGAAAAAACACAACCCAGTGGCCTAGACCTAGGTTGATAATCTCAAAACTAGTTACCTTTCAACTAAAGATCAACTATTTGATTCCAAAACCTGTGATTTAGCACCTTAGTTACTCTTATCCCACTTGACACCAAGCAAAATCCTAACTTTCCCATCCATTTTCAACTAAAGGGCTTTTATGTCCTTTTACACCAAATTGCCTATATATACCACACCCCCTAGCTTGCAAACTCACACAGCACACTCACTCACACACACATTTTCGGTTAGAGAGAGGGAGGAGAGTAAGGAAGAGAAGTCTAGAGGAGAAGAGGGAGGAAGAAGAGAGTTTCTTGTGCAAAGCTTAGAAGGTAAGCCACAAACACAACCTTCTCTTCATTTCCTTTTCTAATGCATGTTTTTAAAGATTCTAAATAATGTTTTTCAGATCTGTTATTATCAAGTTCTTATGTTAAAAATACTAAGATTTGAGTATTGATTCCATCTCTCTTGTATTTTCTCCATTTTGGCACAAAACCATCTTCTTTTTGTACCAATCTCTCAACTTTTCAAGAGCACTCTTTCAAACAAATTTTCTGAGTTAAATATGTGATAGTTAGAATATTTTCTTCACAAAAGAAATGAAAATTTCCCCTGGTGGAACCCCCTTTTCATAAATCTTCTTGTTTTGAGCAACTTACCTTAGAACCTGTTTTTTTAGCCCACTTTCAAAAATTCCGGAAAAATGTATAAAATTATTCTGAACCCCTATTTTATGTCAAAATCTTCCTGGAGAAGTTAGCTTTCAACTAAAATTGGTTTCATCGAAAAACATTGAGCGGTTTGCAAGAAAATCAAGTTTTTGTAACAGTCGATGGATCTGGACAGATTCTGGGCAGATTCTGGACAGCGCTGAAATATTTTCTAAATAACTTAGAATCTGGAAGAGCAACCCCAATTCCGAAAAATGTTCTAGAAACTAGATTAAATCCTCTACAAACCATAGGAAGGCCAAGCCCGGTAAAGGATCTAAAATAGCTCTTTCATTTTAATCTTTATACGATACTAAATCTGGAAACTTTGATAGGTGTGGATGTTTTGTACCTTGAGTTCGTGAGAATGTTTGTAGCTTATAATCATATCTTGACCTGATAATATATGTGTTGTGGTTATGTTATTTACCTTTCTCATCTTAAGAATACATGCTTATATGGATATCATTGTTTTATAAGTTGAACTAACCTTGTCTTAAAACACTTAATTCAACGGGAAACCTAATTGGGAGGGTATTGGGTTTTCGAACACTTGAGTAATGAAAAGATGAAAAAAATGTGATATATGGATTGTTGGGATGCGTTCCCTATTTGGAAGTTAAAGTCTTGCGCAAGTGGTTTTCGGAACCCTTGAGCAGAGCGGTTGTATTCGGACCCTGGGTGGTTTGGTATAAGGAGGGATTTGGGCAAGGCCCTATTTTTACTGTCTCTTTTGAGGCCCTGTGGTTGGCGCTACGCGGTATATAACCGTTGGTAGGCATCCGAGGTTAGTTCTGCAATAAAGCAGCAAAAGAGGGGGCATACCGAATAATCCGCGTCCGATTCTTGTGGTTGGGAGGACGGAATCTCTTTGGGGGATTCCTAGTTTACTGACATCTAACTTAATCATTTATGTATCTATCATGCTTTACTACTTGGTGCCATAATTGTGATTGTGTATTGGACTGGGAAAAAGGGGTGGGGTGTGTGTGTGTTTACTGGGCATTCAATGCTCACGGCGTATCATGCCAGGTGCCGAAGAGGAGTTTATAGCTGGAGACGACGAGCCTGAAACCTTCGAAGACCTTTTGCTATCTTAGGAAAGTTAGATGTTGTTTTGGTATTTTGTAAGACTCATGTGAAGATTTAAACTCTCTTTTGGGATGTAATGTAATGGAACAAGCTTTTGAGATTAAGGATATTCGTGGTTGTTATGTACTTATACTTTAATATTTACATGTATGAACCTTATCGTTGCTTATGAGACATTGTGTCAATACCTTTTAAGATCTATCAAAAGGGTAGTGCGCTGCTTAAGAAAGCTGAACTTAGAAGGGAGGCTAATTTGACTCCTCCGGCGATCTGGGATCTTACTGGTTATTGACCAAAAGACTCATTAGTGACTCTCCCTTGACTACAACCAATGGTGTAGAATCGGGGCGTCACAGCTGAGGCAAGGCAGAGAAGGGCCAGTCAAGGCTCACCGGTTCATCTGATCCGTTAGTCACCAGTCATATCACCTCTGTTCAATTCAGCAGACTCATGATGACGCAGAGTTCAGAAGAAATTGTGGTCATGGCAACGGCTTTAAACCAGGGAATCACCACGCAGGGAGAGACCAATGTTGAAATGCAACGCCCATCTGGGCGCCTACCACACATCCAATCTAGGAACCCTAATTAGTTCAAACTCGTGAGCCCACTACTTTTGAGCTGATGGGAATGATCGGCGATCTTCAGAGAACCGTGGTTGATCTAGCCTTCAGAATGTCGGCTCCGCCATCGATCACATCATATGCCAGACATTTCATACCAGAAGAGCCCCCGCTATTGGGGCGAATTGTAATTGAACTCAGCCAACCTGAAGCCATCCCATGTTCCGGCAATAACATGTCGACAATAATAGGGCTTCGCATTGATGTAGCAACCCAAACCTTCGACCAAGCTGAGGCAAATGGTAAGAACGAGGTGGGGGTAGACACTGATCCCTATGAACAACTTCTGCGGGCTGTTGAGGCTTTGAAAGCCGGGGGACTGAACAAACAGCAAGTGCTCACAGTTACTGTAAAAACTGTGGATAACACTTTCGTCACTCAGAACGAATGCAGTTCAAGCTAAGGGGAAAATCGGGAGAAGGGCCGTCGTACCAGAACTATTCCTTCCAACCCTAATTCTACACCTGGGAAAGATTAGCAGACCAAGCCAGTACCTGTCGACCCTTTTTCTAGTGCACCCAGCAAAAATCTACAAACCTCGAAGTATCTACCCCGAGGTTGCAGGGTCTTCCATGCCCTCGATATGCCTTTATCCAAGGCTCTTCAAATCCTTGCTGAAAAGGGGCATCTCAAACCCCTCGAGCCTCAGCCTCTCCCTAGTCGTCTTCCACCTAGTCATGAGGCTACCCAGTACTGTGTGTACCATCAACAAACTGGTCACAATACCGACAACTGCTTCCATCTTCGCCACGAAGTACAGGATTTGTTTGACAACGGGGTCGTCCTCCCACCAAGCTCAGCAAAGTCTATCGTAACTGGATCAGTGAACTTCGAGGATAGTGCGAGTATGTAATCGCGTGATGAACCACCTACGGGCAGCGCTCAGTTTACTCCGGATGTGGCGTATGGCGCGCACTGTTTTGAGCATTTGCGAATACTGGTTTTGTACTTTCTGACTCGGGTATTTGGGTCAGTCTTGTTGTGTTGTACAAAGTCATTCTTTTTGTACTGAGTTAGTTGGGTCTGTCTTGTTATATTGAGTCAGTTCTGTTTTGTTAGAGTCGGGTGATTTCGGGGGTGTTACCTCGGACATCACTTGCTTTTTTTTTGTGTGTTTGCCTTTTCGCTTTCTTTTGAGTCTGTTTTTGCCTTAGAGCCAGTTGTGCCAACAGATTTGAATGAAACAATAGTGATTTTCACACTCTTGTGTTTGCTTTTGCCTTGTGCTAGTTGTGCCAGAAGTTCTGAATGAGATGACAGTATTTGACTAAAAACTGTGTCTTTTCTGTGCCTTGAAGTCATTGCATTGACCTAAGTTTTTTCAAAAACTTTTCGAACACTGTGATGAAAACAAAGATGAAGGAATTCCTCGGGATTTGCAAAAATTTGATCAATTGAGAGAAAGAGAGGCATGCTAAGCCCATTAATGAATGAGATCATGCTTGTTAACGTGAGTACTGAGAAGAATCCTGGCTTGATCCAGATTGGTTCTACACTGTCTTCAGCGCGAGCGATTTGTCGTTTTCTTAAAAGATTTCAAAAAAGGTTTTGCGCGGTCCTGCGAAGACCTATGTGGAATCGCTCTTGTGATTGTGCAGCCTGGGATCGCTTTCAGCCTCGAGACTTAACCCCTTTGCTTTCAAACCTTGAACTTGGATTCAGAATGTTCAATGGTCAATTACGATGTGAGGCTTACATGGCCAGATCAGAAGCAACCCTTGAACTAGGGGCAAGAAAAGTCAGATCAAGAAGATCGGACGTCGTCAAAAGAAGCTTGTAAAGCTAGATCAGAAGCACCCCTCGAACTAGGGGCAAGAAATGTCAGATGTGCTCGAAGAGTCAAAAATTGGGACATTGCTCAAGCTAATGAAGATCGG
The DNA here is from genome assembly GCA_036172215.1 of Camellia granthamiana. Classification (NCBI taxonomy): domain Eukaryota; kingdom Viridiplantae; phylum Streptophyta; class Magnoliopsida; order Ericales; family Theaceae; genus Camellia; species Camellia granthamiana. The sequence continues at coordinate 112,598,935 of CM069905.1, read as the reverse complement.
CAAGAATGCTAAATCCCAGAAGGGAGGAAAGAAGAAAGTATTGTTGAAGGATAACCAAGTTCCTATCCACAACACTAGGGGCAAATTGAACCCCTATTGGATGGACTCCTACATTATTAGCGAACACCAGCCACTCTCCTAGATCCAGATGACTTCGGGATCTCAAAACCATTTGACATGGACAAAGCTACACTCTTACCCTTGAGAGGCTCGCTAGGCCGAAAACCCGGAAGGGCGACCCAGGCAAAAGTTAGAGCAAATGAAAAAAAAAAATAATGCAAAGATGAAAAGAAATAAAAAATGAAAAGAAAGAGACAAAGAAATGAAAAAAATGAAAAGAATTGAAAAGAAAAGAAGAACAAAGCTCGCAAGGTTGAAAACCCGGAAGGGCGGCCTTGGCAAAAGTTAGAGCGTAGAAGGAGAGGTTAATACCCGAGTGTACCTCAAACCCGAACTACGTAGGGCTTGATTCCCATGTTTGGGATACGTAGGCAACTTCATTCTAAAGTCCAGCCATTAACACTTCCAAATCGACAGTATCCATGTGATTGTTCTGGTCATCTTTGTCATTTCTGTATCCAAGAGTTTGATTGTGATCTTCACTACGAGAATTGGTTACACTGTGCTGCGGCGCTATCCAAACAAAGGGCAACATTCCATTGCCATATAGTGTGCTGCAGTGCTATTCAGACAAGGGGCAATTTTCCATTATTTTGGATCTGAGGTTGTGCATCTCAAGAGTAAATTCTGTGTTGGTCGAGCAGTGGTCATTTGCAAAAACGATTTTTGAGAATTTTTACTGAAGTTGACTAATTCTCTCGAAAATTATTCCATTTTTCCAAAACTGGACCATTTTCTTGGACCCAAAAAAGGAAAATTTTCAGTGCTCATAGCCTAACTTGCATGATTTCAAATCAGAAAATTGAACAAGCATGTTAATCAAACTCTTATATTGATCAAAATTATTTTAGTAGAAAGCCAAAACAAAAAATGGTCAAAATGATGAACTAGGGGCACAGTTAAGTCAGGTGTTCTGTCTTTTCCCCATTGTCACCACACTTGCCAGAAAGGGCACTCTACCTGCCAGAAAAGGGCACAACTGAAGCTAACAGCAAAGGGCCAAAAGCTCTCACATCCTCCGAACAGCAAGGTATCAAGCCAAGCGCGAAGCACAAACTGGAATGGATCAAGATATTCCACTCCCTCATCTAGACAGATCTGATCACGTCCAAACTCCCTAGCAGAGCATCGTCAACCGATGTCAGTTGCAGATTTGCTACACACCTAGTTGTAGCGCAACCCCACTGTGAGAAAGTTCACTGTTGTGAACAGAAGAAAGAGAATCTAGCAGAATGCTAGGGGTATGAGCCCGCAACTTCCTATTCATCCATCAACCACCCAGGGGAGGGATGAAAAATGAGAGATTAAAGAATAGAAAGATGTGCAATGAGAGAAAAAGTGAGAAAAGGGCTTTTTCAGAAAAATAGAGATTAAGTGCCAGAGTGATGTGAGAATCACAAATGAGAAAGGGTGGGAAACAATACCCAGAGAAACAGGCTCCTTGTGCACATCTGAGTGTTGTGTGCGTGTTTTGTTTGTCTCGATTTTGTTTTGAGTTGTTTCGAGTGTTTCTCGATGTGTTTAGGTTTTTTTACCTTGTTTTCTTTTGTTGAGTCGTGGTGACTGTGGTCAGTTGTAGGCTCAATACCCGGTTAAGAACTCATTTCTTATTTAAAAAATGAATCGTTTTGTGCTCAGAGTGCTGTACCATTCTCCACATTTGTGCAAAACAGGATTTGTTCTTTCATAAAACTACAGGGTTTCACCCAGGTCGTGTCAGAACAGTAGAACCAGGACCTATCTGAAGCTACATGGGTTCCGGGCTGCGAAGCAAAAGAAAAGAGGGAAAATTTGGAGCATCCGAGTTTGTTTCAACTTCTTCATGTTCCGTTATTGCATCCCGTCTGTTCAGATTGAACTGTTTGTTCAGGATGCACCATGTGCAGAATAAACTGAGTACTGTGTTATGAGCCGTGTGTTCAGAGTGAGCAGTGTGTTGTATGCGCCGTGTACAGAATAAACTAAGTACTGTGTTATGAGCTGTGTGTCCAGAGTGAGCAGTACCTCGGGTGAGCTGTGTGCCAAATAAACCAAGTATTATGTTATGAGCTGTGTGTTCAGAATGAGCAATGTGCTGTACGAGCTGTGTGCTCAAAGTAAACCAAATACTGTGTTGACTGCTTTAAAGCCAGAATGGCAATCAGAAGTGCTCTCCCGGAGTACCAATCCCTGCCAGAGGCATCTTGGCTGTGTTTGTAATGGGTTCCTAGGAGATCAACTGTGACGGTGGAAACTAGAGTTCGAATGGTTGATGTCTAGAACATAGGGGTTTCGAATTTCTGAGACTAAGGTCTGGTTTAAATACCCAGGGATGTATCCCCGGCTTGAAATCTGTATGGAAGCCCCATAGGTTGAGGTAGTAGGTATGCATCTCGATTCTAGATACTGAACCAACTTAGTCTGTCACCTCGTTGGAGAGTAGGAAAAGTTGTGAACATGATCAGGAAGAAAAGTGGCATCCGTGGCTTCCCCAGCAGATGTTGCTCCTTGTCAGCATTTCAGCGCCTTTGTACTGTGAGTTGAAGGTAAGTGTTCGAGGAACACGAGGGAGGGGATCCCCGTCAGAGTAGAGCGGTTTATCGCCACTCACCCCATGAGGTGCTTTCTAAAGCGCCACTTTGTTCGTTTGTTGCATTCCTTTAGCATCATGCATTGTATTGCATTTTTACCTATCGAGTTTCTTTCTCATTTATGCATGGTATTGTATGTACTATTCATTCAGTAGTTTCGGTTTAGTTTGACTGATACTTTTCTCCTCTCGCATTTGGCATGCGTTTGGACCTACCCTTTTCCTCTCGCGTTTGGTGCGCGTTTGGATACCTTTCCTCTCTTGCGTGTGATACGTTGAGAGATGCTTTCTTTCCTCTCTTGCGTGTGATACGCTGAGAGATACCTTTCTCCTCTCTTGCGTTTGATACGCTGAGAGATGCTTCATTTCCTCTCTTACGTGTGATACGCTGAGAGATGCTTCCTCTCCTTTCTTGCGTGTGATACACTGAGAGATGCTTTCTTTCCTCTCTTGCATGTAATACGCTGAGAGATACCGTTCTCCTCTCTTGCGTTTGATATGCTGAGAGATACTTCTTCTCCTCTCTTGGGTGTGATACGCTGAGAGATGCTTTCTTTCCTTTCTTGCTTGTGATACGCTGAGAAATACCTTTCTCCTCTCTTGCGTTTGATACGCTGAGAGATGCTTTCTTTTCCTCTCTTGCGTGTGATACGCTGAGAGATGCTTCTTTTCCTCTCTTGCATGTGATACGCTGAGAAATGCTTCCTTTTCTCTCTCGCTTGTGATACACTGAGAGGTTTTACTTTTCCTCTCTCGTGTGTGATACGCTGAGAGGCTTGCCCTTTCCTCTCTCGTGTGTGATGCGCTGAGAGGTTTCTCCTTCTTTTTGAAACAACGGGATACGTCCCTATGTTTCTCTCTTTTCGGTTAAGAGCATTTGGAATACGTTCTAATGCCTGAGCCATTCTGAAACACCGGGATACGTCCCTATGTTTCTCCCTTTTCGGTTAAGAGCATTTGGAATACGTTCCAATGCCTGAGCCATCCTGAAACACCGGGATACGTCCCTATGTTTCTCCCTTGTCGGTTAAGAGCATTTGGAATACATTCCAATGCCTGAGCCATTCTGAAACACCGGGATACGTCCCTATGTTTCTCCCTTTTCGGTTAAAAGCATTTGGAATATGTTCCAATGCTTGAGCCATTCCAAAACACGGGGATATGTCCCTATGTTTCTCCCTCTCTCCCTTTCCTCACACGATTTCAGCATGTTTGGAATTTATCTCAAGTTGCGTCACGTACGTGCTTGGGTAGGTTGTTTTGGACCTCGCCTCACGATTTCAGCGTGGTTTGAGTGTCCATTTCCTTACACGATTTCAGCGTGTTTGGAATTTATCTCAGGTTGCGTAGTGTACGTGCCTGATTGTTTGTTTTTAGACCTCCTCTCACGATTTCAGCATGGTTTGAGTGTCCCTTTCCTCACATGATTTCAGCGTGTTTGGAATTTGTCTTAGGTTGCGTGGTGTACGTGCCTGATTGTTTGTTTTGGACCTCCTCTCACAATTTCAGCACGGTTTGAGTGTCCCTTTTCCTCACACGATTTTAGCGTGTTTGGAATTTATCTCAGGTTGCGTAGTGTACGTGCCTGATTGTTCATTTTTGGACCTCCTCTCACGATTTCAGCGTGGTTTGAGTGTCCCCTTTCCTCACACGATTTCAGCGTGTTTGGAATTTGACTCAGGTTGTGTCGTGCACGTGCCTGATTGTTTGTTTTGGACCTCCTCTCAAGATTTCAGCGTGGTTTGAGTGTCCCTTTTCCTTATACGATTTCAGCGTGTTTGGAATTTATTTCAGGTTGCGTTGTGTACGCGCCCGACTGGTTGTTTCTTCTCCTCTCATGATTCCAGCATGGTTAGAGTATGCCCCCCCGTTACATCTTCTGTACTATCTGTTACATCGCGCTATCTTGCGCACCTCATCTGCACTTGTTAGTGCATTACATTTCATTCGCGCTATTTTGCGCATCGCACTATTTTGTGCATTGCATCATTCGCGTTATTTTGCGCATCGCGCTATCTTGCGCACCTCATCTGCACTTGTTAGTGCATTGCATTTCATTCACGCTATCTTGCGCACCTCATCTGCACTTGTTAGTGCATTGCATTTCATTCGCGTTATCTTGCACATCGCGCTATCTTGTGCACCTCATCTGCACTTGTTAGTGCATTGCATTTCATTCGCGTTATTTTGCGCATCGCGCTATCTTGCGCACCTCATCCACACTTGTTAGTGCATTGCATTTCATTCGTGCTACTTTGCGCATCGCGCTATCTTGCGCGCCTCATCTGCATTTGTCAGTGCATTGCATTTCATTCGCGCTATCTTGCGCATCTTATCTGCACCTGTTAGTGCACTGCATTGTTATGCATCACGCTTAGGTTGCATTGTCATGCACCCCTCCACTTGCGTTGTCACGCACTTTTCACTTGCATTGCTAAGCGTGTTTCTAACGATATTGTACCTGTTGAGTTTCTTTCTTTTGCAGGCACGATATTGTATATACGGTTCATTTGAAGCTAGCACGACTAGACAAACTGGACGGTATTGTATCTACTCCGCGTGAGACGTAGCGAGAATTGTATAATTCTCTTACATCCTTTCTGCATGTGATGTAGTGTGGTTTGAATTCGCCTGCTTAAAACTGTTGCATTTATTTTGCATAAATGCTTCATTATAGTTTTCTTTGCATAATCATAAGTTATGTTCTTGCATCGTGCATGTCATTTGCATTTTGGCCCCAGCCTACGGGCGCATCTCTTGGTTATATTGATTGTTTGCCTGAGTCTTTGGCCTTGCCAAAAATGGGTCGTCTCTGGGTTTTGACATTCACCCCCGTCACTTTGTGACTTTCGAGTTCTGTCAAAGAGGGGCAATTGTAGACACCCAATTTTTGACTGTCCTCAAGACTTGGTTGTGCTTGCAGGTACATCCAGCCACAAGTTCGATTGCTCGTCCAGTACTCGACCTTTGCAGCAGAACGTCAAAGGTTTGAGCTTTTCAAACCCTGTATCCTTTCTATCCCATTTTTGGACCATGTGTTGGTTCTTTCAGCATGCTGTAGACGGTCCCGAACGTCCTGGGAGGGAAATCCCGTTTTGTTCATTTGGGCTCACTACAGTTCAGGACTCAAAGTCACGGTCCTGTATTTAATCTATCAAAGAGTCCAAACTGGCAAATCGTTTTTGAAAACAGATTTTTTTGAAAGAAGTGCCAAACATGGACTGCTTTGCCAGATACAGAGTCACCACCTAAATATTTTATTTTGAGAAATTTAGGAAACCCTGACTCGTTGCCTAAGGCCATGTGTCCGTCATCACCAAAGTTGCATCGGCTCGGGAACTTGGGTACGATTGGGGAAGGTCACTTCGTGAGCACCCCCGCTCGCCCGATCAAAGATTGGCCTCTACTAACCATGATATCGAGTTTTGAAAACATTATGCGTTCTTATTCCGGTTATTAGCCTAGATTTACTATGTGATGCGCACAGCATACGAGTATAGACTGGATCGCCTGAATTGGAACAATACATTTCATGTTTGTTTTTGAAAGTGGTTTGATGGTGCTACCCGCAAGTAGGCTAAGACGTGAATTTACCACCCTCGGGTGGGCTTAGAAAATATGGTTTTACCACTATCTAGTGGGCTTAAAACTCACAGTCAATGTATTATTCCAATTCAGATAATCCAACCTTCACCCACAGGCATTCAGGCAGATATATCATATAAGCAGTTAACCTCATGGTAAACGTGCTATCATGACAGTCACTCACACGCATGCAAGGATGCTAAAGCATAAACACTTACCGAGTACTCCGAGCCAAAACAGAAACTAGTTAGTAATCAATGCATGATCCTAGTTCATGTTAAGATGGCTAATGCAACACATGCAAAATGCAACTACAATAGGCTTGGCTATTCTAAGATGGCATATGATGATGCTACAGCTAACACGTATTCAACTTGGAATTGAAATACAATGTAGTTAGTATGATGCGCTGAGCCCGGTGCATGCAGGACAGATGAATGGATGCAAACATGCGAGCATAAGTATGCTAATTGAAACATGTCTTAATCTAACCATCATAAGCTGGTAAATGAAAGGGAGAAAGACGTGGGGTTGGAAGACATACATCACACATACGCACACTTATTACAATTGTGCCCTCGCTCGGAGGGTCCGAATAAATAATACAAGCCGCCTAATCAACTAGCTAACAAGCTAATTAATTATTACAAAACCAAATTAATAACTAGTTACAACTAATTATTACACAACTTAATTAATTAACAAATTAATTATTACAAATAACAAATGCTAACTAACAAGTAAGCAGTAAAAAAAGATTGCTCCGGCTCTTGTTTGAAGAAGAGGAGGGTATGCATACTCGCTTTGGTTCCTCGCCTCGAAACGCCTTCCGGTTGCTCTTTAGAGGCTCTGTTTGCAGGGTGTCTTCCAGTGTTTGTTGCTGAGACTTACCAAAACACTGCTGGGGAGTTCACCAGTGGCCTGCCGGCCATGAAAGGAGCACTGCCGGCCAACAACAGGGCACTGCCGGCCAAGGGTGATGCACTGCTGGCCATCAGTGGTGTACTGCCGGCCACTGGTGTGCTGTGACACCAAGCTGCAACAAAGCACAAAATAGAGAGAAGGGAGGGTCTCCCAAGGGCATGTATGCACTATGCCACCCCATATTGCCTCAAAACATCAAGGGAGAGGTCTAGTTGGATCCACGACCATCAATCATGCATCCCGATGCATGATGGCCAAAGATCCAACTTGTGCAAATCAATATGAAAATGAATGCACCAATGAAGCAAGTGAAGCCTAGAACTCTATCACGAATCATCAAGAGCTTCGGCGACCGAGAATTGAGACACGTTCCATCACTCGGAGTATGAAACGCCCCTCATTTCCCGTGTTCGGATTAACACTTAATCGAAACAACGATGCAACACATAAGCATGGAAAACATGCAATGAGACTTAAGTGTGCAAGCATGTAACTAACTCAAGCATGCAACAAGCATATAAGCATGATGTGAGGCAACAACCTTGGACAACATGGCAAAATGCAACATGGATATGCAAACATGCAAGGCATGTAAAGGTGGACAAGTATGCAACAACATATAAGATGAAACAAGCATGCAACAACATGGTAAGATAGGCTTACACAAAAGATGGACAGCTCTCAAATAGGTCCAAATCAGTAGCCATTAGTGATGAATTGATGGCATGAAAAGCATGAAATGGCAAGACAAACATGTATGCCAAATGGCCCAAGTATTAAGGCACAAAGAGGACAACTCTTAAGCACACTTAAGGAGCAACAAACATGGATGTATGACAATGAGGTAAGCTCTGAAATCTCATGTAAAGTGATGCCAAATCAACTCAACCATGCAAGCATAGCATGTCATGATGCTCAAAGCTCAAGGTAAGCAAAAGGGACTTAAGCCATGGCCATACAAGGCAAACCCTAAGGGGCCGAGGGGACCTAAAACAGTCCTAGGGTAGGTCCAAACAAGACCAAAACTAAGCTCAAAGCTAGCCAACATAGGCTAGAACACAAAGCCACAAACATGGAGCATGCAAGGCTTTAAAGAGACAATGCACTACACCTATTGGAACCAATCATGACAAGACTTGGACAACATAAAATAGAGTTACATCATGGTATAATAAGACCCAAAATGCACTGAAATGATGAGCCAAAGGCTTAGGCTTAACGGCATGCACAAAGGTCAATTCTCGGGGCATAAAGCACAAGCTCTGTAAAGCATTCAAGGCATGTCAAATGCAAGTGTATGACAACATTTCATGGACTGAAATAGCATATGGAATGAGGGCAAAGCATGCAAACATCACATGTATGGCATGGTAGGGGCCTCAAAACCCAAGACTAGCCTAAGCATTTACACTATAGCTATACAAAGCACGAGTGATATGGCCATGGCAGCCCAAAACAGTCGTAGAGAAGCCCAAAATAAGCATAAAATCATGTTAGAGCAAAGCCAAAATATGCTAGGATGATTAGTCAAAACATCATGCACAAAGGGCTAGTAAACAAGATTTGTTCTACACCTATATGGAGCATGCAAAGGCTGATCAAACCAACTATGGATAGGGTCATGACATGCCAAATGATGACCAAATACATGCTGAAATGTAAACCAAACAAGCTAGCATGACATGGCAAAGCATGGAGCATATGAAGCTAGTTTAGGGGATTTACACTACAAGTGTATCATGCAAGCATGGAGTGACAAAACTAACCCAAAATGATTCATGGCATGGTAAAACATCACCCAAAACCCACTGAAGTGGATTCAACACAAGCTAAGCACACATGCTACTTTGATGAGCTATGAATGGAGTTACACTACACATACTAGATGCATGCAAAATATGACCAAACCAACCATGGACAGGGCCAAGGCAGGTCCTAAAAGTCACAAAAATAGGCCTGAACCAAGCCTCAAAAATGCATGGAGGGATGGTCCTTTGGAAGGCCAAAAATGCAAGCAAAGAGGAACCAAAAGAGAGGGGGCCACCCCCTCTGATTAAGGACCTCAAAACCACACCTTTACCACTGAAAATCCACTGGATTTCAGTGGTAAGAAGGCCAAACTAAGGCTAGCTCGGAGGCCTCAAGGAATGGCTTAAAACAAAGCCAAATAAAGCATGCAAGAGAGTTACACACTCCTAATAGCAAAAAGACCTTAAACAAACTTCAAAAGCACTTAAATACATGACTTTTTTCAGTTATAAGGAAAGCCTAAATCAATATGAAAGAAAGGCTAAAACAAGGTACAAGAAAGTGCAAAAATGGGAAAAATACTCACCCTTGAAGACTCTCTTCAAAACCAGCAACTTCAGGGGGTGGAAACTCACTTTCAGACCTCAAGAAGACCTCCCAAGATCCTTGGTCCAATGGTGGTGGTGTGTCTCTAAGGGTTGTAGTGCAAAAGTGCAAGGAAAATCAACAATATAGAGAGAGAGAACAAGAAATATAGAGAGAGAGAGAGAGAGCTATATCTCTTGTCAAAGTGCTGAACCTCTGTTAAGGAGAGAGGCCCTCTCCTTATATAGAGGAATGCAAAGCTAAAGCTTCTTCAAGAAGCTTTACAAGGGTTCCATCCCTCCATACACGTGTATAGAGGGGAGCAAACAAAAAACCAGCTGGCTCAAAAGATCTGGAGAAAAACCAGCTGGGACAGGGGGGGTGCCGGCCATCACCAATGGCCGGCAGGGCCATGCCAATGGCCGGCAGGAACAAAGACAAGGCCGGCAGTGCACCAAAAGGTCCACTAAGAAAGGACCTAACCAAGGTCCAAGAAAGGGGCAGAAAGGGTACAAGGTCCGGGAAGCTCGAACCGGTGACATTCCGCCGCGACAGTCGAGTACTCAGTGAGCAATCGAACTAGTTGTTGGGTGTACCTACAAGCACAACCAAGTCTTAAGGACGGTAAAAAATGAGGTGTCTACAGTTGCCCCTCTTTGACAGAACTCAACAGTCACAAAGTGACGGGAGTGAGTGTCAAAGCCCAGAGATGACCCATTTTTGACAAGGCCGAAGACTCAGACAATCAATCAATATAGGCATGCAGAGATGCGCTCGGAGGTTGGGGCAAAATGCAAACAGTATGCAAGATGCAAGAGCATGACTAATAATCATGCCAAGAATGCTGTAATGAAGCAAATCATGCAACATTTTTAAGCAGGTGAACAACAGTCCTACATATTCCGACAGGAAGGATGTAAGAGAATTATGCAATTCTTACCACGTTTCATGCAGAGTGCATACAATACCTGTGCGGCTCGTCTGGCCATGGCAGCTTCAAATGAACCGTACATACAATATCATGCCTGAAAAAGAAATGAACTTAACAGGTACAATATCGTCAGAAACATGCATAACAATGCATTTGAAAAGTGCGTGACAACGTATGTGAAGTGTGCATAAACACATGTAAGTAAAGCATACATGACAACGCATACAATGTGTGAAGCAGGAATTTGAACACATGTAAGTAAAGCACACGTGACAACGTGTACAATGTGTGAAGGAAACGAACACATGTAAGTAAAGCATGCGAGATTAACGCAGGCAATGTGTAAGATAAGCAAAGGTATGAACACATATCAGTAAAGCACACGCCGAAACGTGCACAATGTGTAACCACCTAGAAGATACATTATACACATATAAGTAAAGCATGCAGCAACGCAAGCAACGTGTATAGCAGGAATGAACACATGTCAGTGAAGCATGCAATGACGCAAGCAATGTGTAATCTCCTGTAAGATGCCTAAACACATGTAAGTAAAGCACGCAGTAACGCAAGCAATGTGTGAGGTAGGAATTTGAACACATGTAAGTAAAGCACACGTGACAACGTGAACAATGTGTGAAGGAAACGAACACATGTAAGTAAAGCATGCGGGATTAACGCAGGCAACGTGTAAGGTAAGCAAAGGTATGAACACATATCAGTAAAGCACACGCCGAAACGTGCAGAATGTGTAACCATCTGGAAGATACATATACACATGTAAGTAAAGCATACGTGACAACGCATACAATGTGTGAAGCAGGAATTTGAACACAGGTCAGTAAAGCATGCAATGACGTAGGCAATGTGTAACCTCCTGTAAGATGCCTAAACACATGTAAGTAAAGCATGCAGTAACGCAAGCAATGTGTGAGGTAGGAATTTGAACACATGTAAGTAAAGCATACGCGACAACGTGTACAATGTGTGAAGGAAACGAACACATGTAAGTAAAGCATGCGGGATTAATGCAGGCAATGTGTAAGGAAAGCAAAGGAATGAACACATATCAGTAAAGCACACACTGAAACGTGCACAATGTGTAACCACCTGGAAGATACATATACACATGTAAGTAAAGCGCGCAGTAACGCAAACAATGTGTATAGCAGGAATGAACACATGTCAGTAAAGCATGCAATGACGCAGGCAATGTGTAACCTCCTGTAAGATGCCTAAACACATGTGAGTAAAGCATGCAGTAACGCAAGCAATGTGTAAAGCAAGAATTATGACAACTCATGATAAGGAAGTGCATAACGATTTGTGGCAAGGAAATGCATGATAAAGCATAATAGGGAGAAGGAAATGCATGATAATGCATGTAAGGTGCGCACGACGATGCGTGATAAGGAGAATGCATGACAATGCATAATAGAGAAAACGCATGACAATGCATTTTAGAGATATGCAAAACAATGCATGTAAGCTAGGTGGGTGTTTATTGTAACAGACGAATGCTAATTGACACCAACAGAAGAGAAAGATGCTTAATAAAGACATCTTAAAAGGAGACCTCTGGTTTAACTCCCGAAGGGTTTAGGATGAGTCAAAAGGATACACCTCGTGCGCATGGATGGACGTCTACCATTGTATATTGAGGACGTGATTCCCGAATTCCCACGGGGGCGTTTCGAATCAAGTTTTGAGCATTCCTCGGGATTGTTGGGTCCTGGAAACACATACCAAGATTAAATAGGCCAGGAAAGCTAGAGAAGGCTTGCTGGTCACCAGGGACAACCGTCGGCCATCGGTGGCAGATTCGGGCAAAAAGGGCTTTTTAAGCTGTGGGTCTTTAAATAGGCTCAAAACCAACCCATTTCTTCACAAACCCTTCCATAGAAACCAATTTTCTTCCTTCCTAGGTGTGCCTTCTCTCTAGATTCACGCATTCTATGCGTTTCCCAACACCTTTCACAAACTTGCATCACTAAGGATTCTTGGTTTTCTTTGATTCGAACCGATCAGAAATTGCATCTGAGGCTTCTTTCATCATTTCCCGCATTCAAGGATCATTTCCCCCGATCTTCTCTCGAGGTTAGTTCACCTTCCTAGGTTTTTCAACTTTTCTTGAATTTTCTCTCTCTTAGGGTTTGAGTTTATTCAAAATTTCAACATTTTGCTCATTTTTGCATCATTCTTGTGCATCCATCTCAGATGGCTGGCGATGTACCTCATGACGAGGGTTTTCCCACACTCCCTCCAGTAGAGTTAGCGGCAGAGTTTGCGGTTGAGCCAGAGGTTGAGCCTCAGCCGTTGCCATTGGACGCACGTCCCTTCGACCCTGCGGTGTACCATCCGGAGACTCACATCATTCCGGTGGCGGGAGGCATCCATATCTTTACCGATTTTGATGAGGATGTTCCAGACGATCTCCTATTGAGAGAGCCGATGTCTCACTTGTCGGCTATTGCCGTAGAGGTGCCATCTCTGCTTTCCTGTAGTATTACTTTCGACCACCTGCATTTCTTGTGCTGTTTCGATCTGATTGCATCGCATGCTTTGATCTGACTGTATTTCATACATTGCTGATCTGCCCTTGAATGTACCTTACACATTACTACCCTATATATACTACTCATAACCGCATCTCATGCGTCACTATTTTGAATTCGAATGCATCTTTAACACATCACTGCTCTGGATGCAACTGTATTTTCAATACATCACTAATCTGATCTGAACTGTATTTTCGATGCACTACTGATCTGATTCGAACTGTACTAATTTGGTTTGAACTGCATCTTCAATACACTACTCATTTGATTTGAACATGTGTTTTCAATGCACCACTGATTTGATTTGAAACTGTATTTTCAACAGGAGGGATCTCGCTCCTTTCGAGGCTACGGTGCTACGACCGCTCGCGACTGGTACGATGTGCTCCCCATCGGGGTCCGCCGGATTGTCAACGAGACCGGCTTCGGTATATTTTGCTGCAGCCTAATACGGGTTACAGCGAGTCGCCCTCTCCTGGGGGCTCTTGTTGAGAGGTGGTGGGACACCACCAATTCCTTCCATTTTTCCACAGCAGGGGAGATGACCATGACTCCTCTTGATTTTGCTATGATCACTGGTCTGGGCGTAGGAGGTGATCCGATTCCCCTAGATCCCGACATGGGGGAGTGGGTGGCTGCATGGGATGTGTTGCTTGGGGCACGTCCACCCCTTGCTCGAGCGGGTATGGTTAGATACTCTTGGTTCGAGGAGCATTTCTGCGGGGATGATCCTGAGACCGATGAGGGAGTGGAGCAGTACGCCAGGGGCTTCCTCCTATTCCTTTTTGGTACCACCTTGTTTTCGAACAGGTGGAACACCGTAGGTTTGTACTTCTTGAGCGCCCTGGTGGTGCTTCTCCGGGTCCGCTCCTACAACTGGGGCGCAGCCGGCCTCACTACTCTTTATGGATACATGAGCTCCACTTCTCAGATGTGTGGGAGGGTGGTTGGAGGCTATTGGCGAGCTTGGGAGGTACACAACCTAGTTCCCCTTTTCATTACTTTGCTTAGCATTTGTATGTTTTGCTTTGTTCAACATTTGTACTCTCTGTACCCATTGTCATACTGTATGCTTTCTGCTTTGCATTTTCTGTACACCATACACTGCACACACAGGATCTGCACACTGCTCATGATACACTATATGCACAGGATCTAATGTGCGCCTTTCTAGGCATGCATCTGTTATGTACTGTACTGCATTCTGCATTCTGCTTTCTGCATTCTTGTTCATACGCTGTACTGATCACATCTGTTCAACAGCTTTGGGTATATGCATACTTCCCGGCGCTTGCTCCAGATCCGATGGAGGAGACTGCAGTGACGGTCCCATTCTCTGATGTATATGACGGTCCGCTCCGTCGTAGGACTCGGGAGAGCTTTATGTTCTTCCGGCAGTATTTTGACACAGTTGCGGCGCGTGAGGCAAGTCTGCAATAAGATTATTTCAATTAACCCAATGCACCTACCTTAATTATTTGACGACTGATCATCTCGTTGGTTCTCTTTCTCAGATTACATGGCGACCATGGGAGATGATTCTGTCAGGACTCTGGGATCAGTATCACGTTGCCCAGATCATGTCTCAGTACCGTATCCTCTTCGAGGGGCCGATCTGTCGGGCCTGGTTCCTGAGTGAGCGTTTTGTGCGTCAGACTTTGGGGTTGCCTGCCCTATTTGTACCGATGGCGCCTCCACCATCAATGAGGGAGACACACATGTTATCTGCTGACCAGGTGATCCAGTTCATGGTAGGGCTAGAGACAGATTACTTCCATGCCGAGGGCGACTACGCGACCTTCATTCAGACACATCTGATGCCGCCTTTGACTGGTGTCCGAGGAGGAGAGGGAGTGAGGGCTTCAGCTACAAGAGGCAGAGGCGGAGCGACCAGGTCTCGTAGGAGGAAAGGTCCTGAGGAGAGACAAGGGTCTGGATGGCCAGTGCTGCCTGCTACTATGACACTTTGAGGGCGAGCTGGAGAGATTTACCAGGTCCCCTTTGCTCCTCCTCCAGCTGGTCACGAGCTTGTCGGAGGTTATGGCTCGACTCCGGTATATACTACACTGTCATCCCTTGTACAGTCATTTGATTTCACTTGATATTCTGCAGAGTACTAATGATTTCAATCATTTTTGTAGGCTCCCATTGAGTACACTCGTCAGTCTCTGGCGATGACGGCTTCAGTGATGGGGATGCTGCAGACGAGCATAGACCTACTCAGTATCTACAGCATTCCAGTAAGTTCGTTCAAACTGCACTTTGTGCCACGAAGTCTTTTCTTAACACACCATCATTTGTACAGCTTGCACATTGCATTGATCTGATACATTGTTCCCATACGCCACTCACGGTATACATTCACTGCAAATCATTCACTATTCACAGTACATCATTTTTTCTGTATCTGATACATTTTGATTACTAATGCATTTTGGTGGATTGTCCCTTTTTCAAATTCCTTTCTTGCTGCCAGGCCCATTAGGTGCTCCAGCAGGAGCAGGGGCGGGCCCTTCAGCACCTCCTCGAGCAGTAGAGGGAGCAGGATGAGGGACTAGTTCATTGGGGCATGCCCCAGATGATGATGAGTTTGACGAGGAGGCGATGAGTCCGCAGTCAGATTCAGAGTCAGATACTGATGGTGGAGATCCTGGACCTTCGTCCATGAAGAGGACCAGGACGGATTTCAGCACTTGAGGCCACCGACACTGATCCAGACATTTTGCTACTTCAGATGTTGATCTTCTTTTGTTTTATTTTCCTTTTTACTAGTAGTTTTGCACATTGTACTGCGTTAAGCAGGTTTATTTTGAAACCAATCTCTTTTGTAAAAGGAAACTATGACGGAATGAAAACAGCATTTTTGTTGAAAAAGTGTTTCGTTTGTACATTTTATGCATCGCATCGCATCGCATTACTTTACACAACAATGTAAATGAAATCGAAGTCTTGCTTTGAAAACCAAACGCTCAAATTGCACTAATCAGGCAGTGAACTGACTAAAACAAAACAACTCGATAAACAAAACAAAGTCTGGCAAGTTTACAACTCGATAAGCAAATTGCAACAACTCGATAAATGAAAGGAAGATAATTACAACCTGACACAGAAAAAGAAAATAATACGTCTTAAACAAGACACGACAAAGTCCAACAGGACAAAACAAGACCTTGAAAGTCACAAGGAACAGGACTCTACTGCACCGGACAACTGGGTCTTCAGTGAGGGAGCCAATGAGCAAGAGGGAAGCACTGCCGGCCATCAATGGGGCCCTGCTGGCCATCAGTGTGCCACTGCCGGCCATCGATGGTAGACTCTCCGAAATGACGACATCTGTCCTCCACTCACTACCTTATCTTCTATATGAGTTCCAGCTTCGGGATTCTCTTCATTTCAGCTCAAATTTGCACCAAATGGAAGCACTCCTTGCCCAAAACCTCACAAATTGGATCGCTTCTCTAGATCGCTCGGAAAAGTTGAACTTCCAGGGCTTCGGCTTGAATGTACTATTCACGCTGGGCCGCACTCCGCTGCATCTTCCTTTCCTCCATGCTGCGGCAAGGTTTTGGGACCCGGTAACACATGTCTTTAGCTTTAGCAGGCAAGAGATGTGTCCTACCTTCGAAGATTTCCAAGTTTTGATGGAATCCGAGCGTAACGAGGAAATCTTGCCTCAACTCTGATTTGGCCACGTCCAAGCCTTAGGACAAATGTGCAGCCTCACTTTGTATGATGCTCGATCATTGATTCATGATGGGGAGTTGGACATCCCAAGCTTGGTTTGCCGGTTTTCTGATGCTGGCGACCGCGGCGACCATTATTGGCAGGGCTATCGGCGACACGTGCTTTGCCTATGCTTGCTATCGCATTTCTTGCTTGCCCCGGGCTCTGGTGGATTCAGTGTCCAGTTGATCGAGGTTGCCCAGGGTTTGAAGGAGGGCAAGAGCTGCATTGCCATGACATTGGCTGAGACATTGATGGGTTTGGATGCTTTCCATCGCCGGGAGACGGCTAGGCTTGCGGGGAGTCCACTACTATTGCAGGTAATGTTTCCCACCCAATCTCACATATGTATTGCTCACATCACTCGGCCCTCATCCTCGGTTTTTCTCATAAAACCCTTTTCTTACTTTTTCTCTCATCGTACATCTCTCTATTCTTTATTCTCTCATTTTTCATCCCTCCCCAGGTGTGGTTGATGGACAAGTTACAAATTGTGGAGTCTTGCCTAGCATACTCAGCTCACAGCTATTTTTTTCGACAACGCTTAGTCGATGCCCTGGATGAGGGGTGGTGGTACAACTGGATATGCAGTTTGTTCGCAGACCGCATCGTTTAGCGCTGCCCTTGGCTCAATCTGCCGGCAATGAGTTACAACATGACCCGTCAACCTGGGATTCAGCTGATTGGCTTGACACACTGTGTCTTCTATTTTCCGTTTTGGTTCCAGCGCCAGTTCGGACATGATCAGACTTGCCCGCCAGAAGGGATAGAGTACCATGCTGCATTCCCAGTTCGAGGTGCACAGCTTGCCCGGTATGCCACAGCATGGAGGACTAGAGAGCTCTTGGTCCCCGCTCCCACTTTTAGTTGCACTTTGTCTGACGAGTGCTTGGATTGGCTCAATGAAGAGGCACAGATGGGGCCCACTTTAACATCGGAGGCTTCGACTAGCTCTGGGAGGAGGCGCAGGAAGACCTGACTTATCTATGCCCCGGATTTATTGCTTTATTAGTACTTTCAAGTTTTCTTATGAATGTAATAAAACGCAACTTCAATTTGTATGCAAGAGCAGGAGAACTCTGTATTGAAATCAATGAAATTGAAGGTTGTGGGTACTGAAAATTTTCCGCTTTGGTCCAAAAATGGTCTTAATTGTAAAAAGATTAATTTTGAACGAAGTCAACTTTTATTAAAACTTTTCAAAACCATTTTCGATATGGATCAGAACTGGACACGCCTGAAATCTGTCACCGAGATGCACAACCCTGGATCCCCAGCAACTGGAAAGTTGCCCCTAGTTTGAATAGTACCGCAGCACTGCACAGCAACGGAAAGTTGCCCCTAGTCTGAAAAGCACTGCACCAGAGATCATAACCGAACTCTTGAATGCTGAATAGACAAAGATGGCCGAGATGATCAAATGGACAAAGTTGATCGGGGAAAGTTTACGACTGAACTTCAGGATGAAGTTGCCTACGTATCCCAAAGATGGGAATCAAGCCTTACGTAGTTCAGGCTCGAGTTCACTCGAGTATTTTCACTCTCATTTTACGCTCAAACTTTTGCCAAGGCCGCCCTTTACGGGTTTTCAACCTTGCGAGCTCAGTTTTTATAATTTCAAATTTTTTGTGCTCTGACTTTTGCCTAGGTCGCCCTTTCGGGTTTTCGGCCTAGCGAGCCTCTCAGGGGTAATATTTCTTCAACTTGTCCATATTGATCGGCTGTGAGAACTCTAGGCCATCTAGGTCCATCAGAACCACAGCTCCACCTGACCAGATAGCTTTAATGATGTAGGGACCAGTCCAATTGGGTCTGAACTTGCCCCTAGGGTCATGGATGGGAGCTCGATTGTCCTTGACCACCAAATCTCCTTCTTTCAAATTCCAGGACTTAACTTTCTTGTTGAAAGCCCTGGCAATTCTGTGCTGATAACCTTGAACATGGTACAGTGCTTTCAGTCTACGCTCGTCAAAGAGCATGAGTTCCTCGAATCTGCTCTGCTGCCAATCTGCTTTGGCTATCTAACACTCAGCCAGTACTCGCAAAGACGGAACCTCAATCTCAATCGGTAGAACAGCCTCCATCCCATAAACTAATGAATACGGAGTCGCCCTAGTAGATGTTCTAATTGAACTCCGGTAACCCCACAGAGCAAACGGCAGCTTATCTGGCCAATCCCGATAGGTTTCCACCATCTTCTGCAATATGTGTTTGATATTCTTGTTGGCGGCCTCGACCGCTCCATTGGTCTGCGGCCGATAGGTGGATGACTTATGCAAAGCCACATTGTATTTTTCCAACAAGTCAATCACTTCCTTCTTGAAGTGGGAACCATTATCTGAAATGACCTCGTTTGGGACCCCATAACGACAGATGATGTTGTTTCTGATAAACTTCGCAACATGTGAAGCCTTCAACACTGCATAGGATTGGGCTTCAACCCACTTTGTGAAATAATCTATCGCGACCAGGATGAACTCATGCCCATTAGACCCCTTTGGCATGACAGCCCTGATCACATCAATTCCCCAAACTGAAAATGGCCGTGGCGAAGTCATATTGTATAGCTTCGACGGCGGGATGTTCATGCGATTTGCACGGATCTGACATTTGTGGCATCGCCGAACAAAGCTGATACAATCCTCCTCCATGGTGGACCAGTAATAACCTTGTCTGAGGATCTTCCGTGCTAGCATTACCCCGTTCATATGCGCACTGCATTCCCCCCCATGGATGGCCTCCATCAGGCGTTTTGATTCTTCAGCTTCAATGCACAGCTTATGCATTCCCAGATGACCTCTCTTATACAATTTACCTCCGCAAATGATGAACTGAATGACCATTCTTCTGATTGCCCTCTTATCCTTAGCATTTACCCCTGGTGGATATGCTTCCTTCTCCAAGAAATTCCAAATATCGTAATACCAGGGGTTCTCATCTTGAACCTCATCTATAACAGCAATCGACTCGTAAGCCGGCACAAATTTCTGATCGATAATGACTGGACGCATCTGAACTCCAAACGGGATGTCTATCATGGAAGATAGAGTTGCTAGTGAATCTGCGAACCTGTTGTTCTCTCTCAATAGATGAGTAAAATTTAACTTCTCAAACCAAGGAATTAACAAGTCCAAGGTCTGGTGATACATAATCATCTTCTTTTCTTTGACTTTCCAGTCTCCTTTTGCTTGAGACACAACAAGGTTCGAGTCCCCGATGATGTCCAACCGTTTTGCCCCTAGTTCTAGGGCTGCTTCTAGACCGGCAATGCATGCCTCATATTCTGCTTCGTTGTTTGAGACTTTGAACCGGAGTTTGAAGGCTAGAGGGATACGAGAATTGTCGGGTGCTATCAGCAACACTCCTATCCCATACCCGTACTGGTTTGACGCTCCGTTAAAGTACATCGTCCAAAATTCATCGTCGATATGCAAAATGGCCTTATCTGGGAATAAGTACTCAACTGTTTCACCTCCTTCCACTGGATGATGGGCTAAGAATTCTACTACTGCGCTTCCCTTGACTGACTTGCGCGTCACATATTTCAAATCAAATTCGGAAATCAACAGCAACCAACGAGCTAGCCTACCCATAAGTGCCGGTTTCTCGAAGAGATATTTGATGGGATCTAATCTCGAAACCAACATTACAGAGTGAGCTAACAGGTAGTGCCGCAGCTTCCTGGTAGCCCATACTAAGGCTAGGCAAGCCTTTTCCAACGGTGTGTAGCGAGTCTCATACTCCAGCATCTTCTTGCTCAGGTAGTAGATGGCTCTCTCCACTTTGTCTTCTGATTCTTGCACGAGCATGTAGCCCATTGTAGTCTCAGTCACTGAAAGGTACAATATCAACGATCTCCCCGGCTCTGGTGGTGACAACACAGGCGGGTTCTGTAAGTATTCCTTGATCTGTTCAAAAGCAGCTTGGCATCGGCCGTCCCATTGGAATTTTTTTCCTTTCTTCAGGAGGCCAAAAAATGGTTCACAAGTCAAGGTTAATTTTGAGATAAACCGTCTTATGAATTGCACTTTACCCAGAAAGCCTCGCACCTCCTTTTCAGTCCTTGGTGGTGGCATTTCTAAGATGGCCTTGATTTTGGAAGGGTCGACTTCGATACCTCTCTGTGTAATCAGAAACCCCATCATTTTTCCTGCTGTAACACCGAACGTACACTTCTGAGGATTCAGCCGCAACCGAAATTCTCTGATCCTTTGAAAGAACTTTTGCAAGGCGGTGTAGTGGCCTTCTCTATCTTTGGACTTGACAATCATGTCATCTACATACACCTCAACCTCTTTGTGGATCATGTCGTGTAATATTGTGGTCGCGGCCCATTGATATGTAGCTCCAGCATTCTTTAGCCCAAATGGCATCACTCTGTAGCAGTAGGTCCCCCATGGGGTGGTGAAAGCAGTCTTCTCTTGGTCCTCGGGTGCCATCACTATCCGGTTGTAGCCTGAGAAGCCATCCATGAACGAAAGCAAAGCATTGCCCGCTGTGAAATCCACCAATTCATCAATATGCGGCAAGGGAAAGTCGTTCTTCGGACTAACTCTGTTCAAATCCTTGAAATCCACGCATACCCGGATCCTGACATGCCCGTTATTAGCAATAATAATAACACTAGTAGTAGCAATGCTATGAAGAAGGAGAAGGAGTTGAGGAATATTAGAGGAGGAGGAGAAGAACAAGAAGGCCGGTTTTGTGTGGGTAAAGATGTTAGGATAATTGGTGGCAGGGATATTGGGTTGAAGGGTAGGATTGTAGAGGTAATGGGTAATGATTTGGTTGTTTTGAAGCTTTTGGGGAAGGAGGAGGAAGTGAAGGTGAGAATTGGCAATGTTGCAGAGTTGGGTTCAGTGGAAGAAGAAAGATGTTTGAGGAAGTTGAAGGAATTAAGGATTCAGGGTTCGAAAGGTGAAGTCAGTGGTAGTGATGGTGATGGGAAGAGGGTTAAGGATTCATCAAGTGGTCGTCGTCGAAGTCATAGGCAAAATAAGGAGGAGGAGGGGATTGAGGAGCAAAGGAAAGATGACAAACATAGTCGAGAAGAAGGAAGAGGACGTCAACCAAGAGAAGAATTGAGGACTACTAATCAAGTTCGTTGGCTTTCTAGTCATATGCGGGTTAGAATTATTAGCAAAGACTTGAAAGGAAGGAGATTGTACTTGAAAAAAGGTCAGGTTGTTGATGTGGTTGGACTTACGACGTGCGACATATCTATGGATGATACTAGGGAGCTTATTCAGGGTGTGGACCAAGGCCTTCTTGAGACTGCACTTCCACGGCGTGGGGGACCAGTTCTTGTCTTGTATGGGAAGGATAAGGGTGTCTATGGAAGCTTAGTGGAGAAGGATGTGGAGAATGAAACTGCTATTGTCTGTGATGCTGATACCCATGTGCTGCTTAATGTGCGTCTGGAGCAAATTGCCGAGTATATTGGAGACCCAAGCTATATTGGGTATTAGTTTTGTATGCAGCGGCCATAATTTAGCATCTATATGAATGTGGCTGGTCTTCTAATTTAGAAGGTACTTTGAACTCAATGTTCTATGTTAATTCATAGGTCTGCTCTCCATATTCTAGGGTGTGGTGCACTTTGAACTCCATGATTTAAATGGCTATTTAATTTATATCCTGCTGTCCATATGCTTTTTTTTCATGTTCATTATAAGTGGTACAATGAATTTGGTGTTTTCATCATAAAAAGCATAGTAGTAGGGAAGTTTCTCTTGCCCATTGTGTTGTATTAAAACTGGTGGTATTCACTGTTTTGTGAGAAATCTGGCACTGGTAAATTATTCTTGTTAAAAAAGAAGAAGAAGAAGGTACTCAAAAGTTCTGAACTAATGCCACAGTTTATTCATATTGCTTGTTGAACAATAGTATGAAAGTTGAATTTGACCTTACAGTATAATTAATGGTTGCTTGCTACTATAGTTGGAGCCATTGTAGGGGTATCACACACATAATTGAGGTTAATTTTGAAGGGAATAGAATATTGAATACTTAATGAGATTATCGTGACAAGGACAAGGGAGGGATGAAGAAGAATGCTAGTGATGTAGTGAAGAAAGACAAGGTGGCTTAGGTTCCGATTTGAAAATATGGCTAACGATTCATATTGTGGATTCCAAAGAGTTGATACAAGAGCTTTGTATGGTTGAGATATGTTGAATTTTGAAAGGCATTCTAAAGATATGAGCTGTATGTTGTCCTTGAGCCATGACTTATGACATTTTTTTATAAGCATATAAATATTATAAATTAACGAAAGTGCTTCAAGGGGGTGAAATCTATATACTCAAAAAGGTCAAAAGCCCGGACATGCTACATATCCGCATGCATGTACAAATCAAATATAAACTGGACAAAAGGCAAAACCGAAGAAGGACAATTGTCTCTCAACCAAATAATAAAAAATAAAGAAAGAAGCAATGATCATTTCAAAGTACACAAGGTAATTAAACTCTCTCAAAAGATCTCTTATTTCAATCCCTCTGCATAGTCCAAAAAATGAACAAAGCTATCATGTCCCAATTCTTCCTTTTTGGCTTACTTGAACATGAAAAATCCCAAGAAGCAAGTAGCTTACTCACTGAAGATGGCATCATTCGTAGCCTTGATTGCTTGTAACACAAGTGGCTAACCTATACCTTCAGCCTTCCCCTACCAGTGTATCATTCTTTAACTATGTAATTATCAACCTTGTTGTAATTGATCAAATCATCTTAGCTGATGCCCTCATTCTATCTTTGTTTGGATTTTAATTAATGCATTATACCCAATATATATGTTTCTTGCCACTTATTATTATCTTAACTTTTATATCTTTGCTATATCATCTTCCTTGTTTACCGGTTATTTGTTCAATAATTCATGACTCTAAATTTCGATATAGTTAAAGCCAAGCCAAACCAAACCAAACCAAATGAAGTTAAGCTTCCAATCAATTGGGGTTGGTCACATGAATCATTTTCTATCATTTTGATTTGCCAAGGGTTATATGCTTTGTTAAATCAAATAAGTTCATAATTTTTCAGCGCACAGTTTAGGATTTTCTGTCCCTCTTGCATTTTCATCTACAGTGACCATATCACTTTTCCTTATTCTTACATTTATCAATTTTCGTTGTACATGACCAATCTTATTTTGTTCTTTCGCAACTTATTGTTAGTTAGTGCTACTCTTAAGCCTTCTTAGCATCATCATATCTGCTACATTATTTCTATTAATGTGTTGTTTCTGAGTTGCCTGGCATTCTATCCTGTAAAGTATCGTTGTAATTATAACTGGTCTCTCAATTTTATTATTTTCAATTTTGTTGATATCCATCGATTGCATAATATGCCTGATGTTACTTTAGTTGAGAGGTGTGCTGAGGGACCAATGTCTCTTTGGGCTTAGGTGTGAGGCGAGGGGCATGTTATAGATATTGCATAGTTTTCTATGAGTTGGAAAATATATTTTATGTTTTATCTACTATGTACCAACGTCATATTGTGTTTTTACATGAGATTATTACCATTCTAACACATTACATTGTACTTTATAACTTGAACTATATCAACAATTTCAAACGAAGTAAATTAAAATCATGCAAGTAAATAATTTGAATTTGTTAACAATTAAGAAATTAAGTAATTAATTAAATAATTAAGCCATCAAGCAATTAAGAAAAGTAAGTAATTAAATGATTAAGCAATTAAGTATTTAAACAAATTAAGTAAATAAAATAAACAATTAAGTAATTTTTTGGTAAATTAAGCAATTAAGCATATTAAGTCATCGAATTATAAACATTTAGGTTGCAAATTACTATATGGCCATTGTCACCATCTTGAGGAAAAAAGGTTAAAACAAAAAATATGGTATCCAAGTCAAAACATAAAGCTTTGATATGTAATTTTAATTTGTTGACTTAGGATTGATATTATCTACTTATTTGGGTGGCTTGGATAGGATGTGCCAACATATAAAATTATAATAGGCTTCACTATGTTGAAGGATTAGTATTGCACCTTTAACAAATCAAGCATGATTGCAAGAGAGCAGCACAAACATGCTTCATTAGAGTTAGCTTCCCTTGGACCATCTACAATGGTGATGTCACGTCCCAAAACCCGCCCCTAAAGGTTTGAGCATGACCCATTCAAAAACAGACACCAAACCTGTTATACATATAATACGGGGCCTGAACGGAAGCATTTAATGATATAAAATACATAAAATAACATCCATTGAGCTATTACTAACATGCCAGGATCACATACACGTACTCAGCTCCTTTACTGAGCGTATAACTAAACATTATTAAAGAATAGGGGTCATATACATACATTCTCACTTGGATAGACAATAACCAAATATTTTAACAAAATCATTACAGAGATGCATGGGCTTGGTCTAGGTGCCTGGACACACTGAGATTGACAAATGAAATGCGAGTACCAAGGGTTAAGACTGACCTCCAAGGTGATCACCTACAGAACAGACATAACACAAAGTAAGCCAGGCTCAATGAATAATAGTACATAACAAAACGATGCTTAACTTGAAACATAGTATATCAATGAGTGTGAAATTGCAGAGTTCACATAGTTAGTCTGATTCTGCACTAATTTCATAACGGCCTTAGGCCCAGTCGTAAAACATAATAGCTTGAGACATAATAGCTTGAATCATAACGGCTTTAAGCCCTTGAATATCATAGCATTAAACTTTTAAACATATTGACATATAGCCCTTGAAACATATGGCATAAAGCCCTTGAACATGTGGCACAAAGCCCTTGTAACTTGTAATGGCATAAAGCCCTTGTAACTTGTAATGGCATGAAGCCCTTGTAACTTGTAATGGCATAAAGCCCTTGTAAACATGTTGGCATTAAAGCCCTTGAAAATGTATCTAACTTTGTAGCATACTTAGACTTGTAACATATTTAAAATATACCTGAAACATACTTGAGCTCGTAACTTACTTGAAGCATACCTGTAACATACTTAAACTTGTAATATACTGGGAACCATACTTGAAACATGTTTAAACTATACTTGAAACCATACTTGAACTTGCAACATGCGTGACTTAGAACATACATGAACTTGTATCATACATAAACTTGTAACATATTTAAGCTTGTATCGTACTTACACTTGTAACATACTTGAATTTCTAACATACGTGAACTTGTAACATACATGGGCTTGTAACATACGTAAAACTCGTAATATACTTTAACTTGTATATACTTGAACTTGTAAATTTACTTAAACTTGTATGTACTTGAATTTGCCACATAAATAAACTTGTAATGTTCTTGGGCTTATAACATATGGAAACTTGTAACGGACTTAACTTATAAACTTGTAACACAACAAAATAACTTCCAATTCACATGGAGTCACATAACTTTCCAATTTTCATAACATTCGTAGAACACTCACAAGAACAGAGCATTAATGACAATAATTATCAACAATAAATAACATGTACATTTTTGTACTACTACTCACAGTGTTTAGATGCTAGGTCCGTCCCTGCAGATAACCCTACACAATTCAATTCAACAAGATTTAACACAATTCGACATAATCGATATAACCCCACAGAACTAACTATCCAATATAATCCATACTATTTAACATTATTTAACTCAATACTACCAATATAATTCCACATAATTCAAATTAAATTGCCAAGACTCAATTCAATATTCCGTAGCCAAGTTTACATCATTCACATCGTCAACAAACCCTTCCCCCCAATCTCCTTTCTCATTAAAACATGATTCCCAGTGCTCATAACAAAGTTCATTCGCAAATTCTAAACATAATTTCCAAGTATCACCAAATTCCAATTAAACTTGTATATACATAATTCAATACCTCAATTTTATTATTTTACTTTCAATTTGGGTTAAATTTTTGGTTATCATCTTTAATCAACCTAGGGTTTCAAGAAAAGATGGAGATTTCAAGAAATAATCAAACTTATTAACCCAACACTTTTATTCCAACTTTTCCATTGATTATACACCTAGGACTCATAATTCACCATTTTAACCCATTAATTAACTCCCAACATCTTCAAACCATAAAACCCCCAATGTTCAAACCCAAAATTCCCAAAATCTCGTAGTTTCTTCTATATACATAACATGAATGAAAATTGTACCATTATACAATGAAAATACCTCAAATCTATCTATGGATGTAAATATTGAAGAGTATTAAAACCCTTACCTCCATAATCTAGCAAAAGGGTCAGCTTGAGAAGAAGCCTTCACAAATCCAAGTTCTAATCGGGTAAAAACATTGATCCTCCCTTGTTCTCCATCCTTGATTCCAAAAACCATGGTGGATCGTGATCAAAGTAAAGGAATTCAAGGGTTTGGGGCTAGGGTTTCGGACTTAGGCGAAGAGGAAGGAAGAGGGAAGAAGAAAAGGATGAGAAATGATCCAAAATCCCGTTTTTAAAGCTGCTATCCCGTAATTCCCGCTCGAGCGGAGGAATTCCCGCTCGAGCGTACCTGTTTTCAGCACAGCCTTCGAAACTTTGAACAGGTATAACTCTCCCATCCGGACTCCGTTTTAGGTCGTTCTTGTGTCCAAATTGAAGCCCCGGAAATAAGCTTTCCAATGGTTCCACCCCCACATTCAAATTCAAACTGTGGACAAAGATATGGGCAAAAGAGTGACGGCTGATCATAAAATAACTATCCGAATTACATTCTAGGGTCCAACCTTACTTTACCATCAAATTACCACCTCAAGCAACATCCCAAAATAAAATGAGGAGGTTCTAAACATACCAATAAAAATATCAAAACGAGCCCACGAGCCCCAGAAATTCAACTCAACCTGGTGACCCGCTCGAGCGTCCAACTTTGCGCTCGAGCGCGCAGACCAACAAAGCCTTCCGCTCGAGCGTCGAATCCCCCGCTCGAGCGGAAAAACACAACTCCCAGAATCTCAGGCCGTCTGCAAAATTGCTAGGAACCCCAAAAGTCCGCTCGAGCGTCAACTCCCCCGCTCGAGCGGAGGGGAAAAATTCTGGGTCGTCACAGGTGAATAAAAAATTTCATCAAATTTGAGTAAAATTTTGATGAAAATTTTGTTTTGTTACCATTCACTTCAATGCTAAAACTAGAATTTTCATCAAATTTTTTCACATCCTCAGTTGTCCAGGAGGATGTCCGGGCAGATGTCCCGGAGGTCGTCTGGACATGAACACAAAAGCTGTGCTTATGGTGGACATCTGGAAGGATGTCCGACCTAAAAGTAAATTTAAATTTGATGAAAGATGAATGGCTTCTTTCATTTGATGAAAGCTTTGATTTTCCTCTATTTGATATGAATTTGGTGAAAGGGTGGGACCTCCTCGTTTGGCGCTTTTCATCAAATTTCAAATTTGATGAAGCATCTAATGCTAGATTGGAAATGCTCTTAGGGGTGTTGAGGCATCTTAGGCACGCCTCGCATCTAGGTGCACACCTAAGCACACTTTTGATAACATGAATATGCTAGAAGCACTCCACTTCAACCTACTTTGATTGTGTGCGTTACATCATCTGCCTTCTTTCCATCATTATTAATAATCAATCTTAGATAACGAAAGTGTTTAGTCTTTGGTATTCTGGTTTTTGATCTTCACTTATTTATTTTTTTCTTTTTTTCTGTTCTCATTCTAAACGAAACGAAACCAAACCAAACCAAACCAAGCCTTAAGTCCCATCAAATGGGGTCGGCTGCATGAATCTTTTTTCTCCACGCGGCCCTGTCAAAGGCCATTTTATTAGTCAAATTAAGTAGATTCATATCTCTATTTACAATGCTAGCCAACGTTAATTTAGGCCTACCCCATTTCCTAACACTTCCATCTACTGTTACAGCATCGCATCTCTTCACTCTGCCTCTGTTGGTCTCCGTTGAATACGACCAAACCATCTCAATTGGTTCTCTCTCAACTTATCTTCTATCGGTGCTACTCCTATCCATTCCCGAATACACTCATTCCTAATTCTGTCTTGTCTAGTCTTACCACACATCCACCTTAGCATCTTCATCTCAGCCACACTCATCTTATCTACATGTTGTTTCTTGGTTGCCCAACACTCTGTTTCATACAACATAGCTAGTCTAATAACCGTTCTATAGAACTTACCTTTTAGTTTAGTGGGTATTCGTTTATCACACAATACTCCAGACGCACTTCTCCACTTACACCATCCTGCCTTAATCCTATGGGCTACATCTGCATCAATCTCTCTTGCTGTTGTGATAATTGACCCTGAATAACGAAAATATTCACTCTTAGGCAATTCTTGCTTCTCAATCTTCACTTCTCCTTTGCTTTCATTATTACTGTTACTAAATTTACACTTCATGTACTCTGTCTTAGTTCTACTTATTCGGAATCCTTTAGATTCAAGAGCTTTTTTCCAAATTTCCAAATTTGTGTTAACTCCTCTAGTCTCATCCACTAGCACAATATCGTCTGCAAAAAGCATATACCATGGCACGTCATCCTGAATATTTCTCATCAACTCATCCATAACTAAAGTAAAAAGATAAGGACTTAAGGTAGATCTTTGGTGTAACCCTACAGTGATAGGAAATTCATTTCTCTCTCAAACTGGTGATCTAATAGTGGTCACCACCCCTTCATACATGCCCTAATCACATCAATGTAACCTTTTGTCACCCCTTTCTTCTCTAACACCCACCATATTATATCCTGGGGCACTCTATCATATGCTTTCTCAAGGTCGATAAACACCATATGAATGTCTCTTTTCTTTTCTTTAAACTTTTCTATTACTCTCCTCAAAAGATAGGTCGCTTCCATTGTTGACCTGCCAGGCATAAACCCAAATTGATTCTCTGACACCTCTGTTATATCTCGCAATCGACGTTCTATCACCCTCTCCCACACTTTCATTATATGACACATTAGCTTGATTTCTCTATAGTTGTTGCAATTCTGGACATGTAGACACCCCATTTTTGACCGCCCTCAAGACTTGGACGTCACCGCTTGAACATTCGGTGATTATCTATGTTGGTGCTTGTTTTGAGTTCCCGGAGGTCCTGGCTACGCGCCGTGCCTCAGGACCTCTCAACCGGTTTGTTCTGTGCTTGGTTTTGTACCAACGCTTGTGTGTTTTTGCATCTGAGGGTAGGGGGAGGCTTGTTAGCCATCCCTGAAGCCTACCGGCTGCCCCATACCTCCACCGGCACCCCCTAGCGGCCACCGGCACTTATTTCTCAAAACCTTTGGCCGGTCGGCACTGTATTATGCCGACCGGCACTATTTTGTGCCGGTGACTGTTTTGGCTGGTCGGTGTGACCCCTTTGCACCCCCAGGGATGGTGCATGCCAGCTGTGACAGCTGGGGTGCACCATCACCACTCCCCATGCCCGGGTTTGCACCCTTTGCACCCTTGAACCCCATGAACCTTCTAGAAGGTTGAACCCTTGGCCAAGCTTCTTGGAGAAGCTTGGCCAGCTGTCTTAGCTTTCCTTGGAAGCCAAGACCCTCTTGCACCTCTTGAACCCCCCTCTCTTTGCTTAGCCACTAAGTTAAGAGCTTTATTTTGCCTATATAAGCTCATCTCTTCCCCTTGAGTTAGGGGTTAGCCATTTTAGGTCAAAAACCAGAGCTTATATCTATATATCTGTGGGATACACACTCTCTCTCTATATTTTTCCCTCTCTCTCCTCTTGTGTGTGTGTTTTTGGGCCTAAAAGTGTAGTTCTACCTC
This sequence comes from Camellia granthamiana, assembly GCA_036172215.1. Lineage (NCBI taxonomy): Eukaryota > Viridiplantae > Streptophyta > Magnoliopsida > Ericales > Theaceae > Camellia > Camellia granthamiana. Next base: position 112,568,426 of record CM069905.1, on the reverse strand, counting down.
ATTTTTGCACCATTACACACACTATTACACCTTAGCTCGTGATTGAGGGACTTGGGAGGTTGATTGTTGTGATTTTGGACTGACTTTGATCACTAGAGAGTGGCTGCTCCACCTGTTCTTCAAAGGATCTTCAAGGGTGAGCTTGTTACTTTAGTTTCCCCATTCTTGCACTAGCTTTCTACCCCTCTTGCTTTGTGTTTTTGGATTTGTGTTTAACATAAAAAAGACTTGTTTTTCCTTGCTTAAGAACATTCATCAAGGTTGTTTTGTGGTTTGGGTAGAGTCACACCCTCTTAGGCCTTGTTTTGGCCATTTTGGAGCCTTTTCTTGAGGCCTTGTGTACTTGGTGTTTTTGATCTTCTCACCACTGAAAACCAGTGGGTTTTCAGTGGTGAGGAAGGTATTTTTAAGTCTTAGATAGGGGAGGGACACCCCTCTCCCCTTGGCCCCTTGCTTGCCTTTGTTTTGAGCTCAAATAATAGCATGTATGCATGGTTGGTTTTGGCTGCATTTCAGAGCATATTTGTGGTTCATATGACATGTTATGCCTCTGTTTTAGGTTGGTTTTATGGTCCTTAACATGCCTCTTATGTTTGCTTTGAAATGCTCTCTTATGCCTAGAAATATGCCATGCTTTGAGGCCATGTTTCCTTGCATGTTTTAGCTTAGTTTCATGGAGATACTAACATCATTTTGCCATGTATAAGGGCTGTGGGCCACTGTTTTCGTCATATTTAACATGCTTGACATGGTTGTTTTGCATGATGGCTTGTAAGCCTTAGGTAGGTGATCCATGTACATGCATTAGATAGTCTATTTGGATGATTTGGGATCATTTGACATGCTATTTCAGACCCTAATCCATGCTCATATGTTTGTACTTGTCATCTCTTTCATGCTTTAAAGGTGTGTCCTTTTATGCCTAAGAATAGGCCTTGTGTATGCTCCCATGATCAATGCATTCTGGGGGTGCCATGTGAGGGGATTTGGGTGTCATTTTGCATACTAAAAATCTGTTTTTGGTTGTTAGATTCATGTCATGAGTGGTTGTGTAAGTGGTAGTAAAATGCCCTTTTGGTGCCTTAGGTTTAGGCCCATGAACTTGCATGTTTGGGTAGTATTTTGGTCATCATTTAGGGCTTGCTTTGCCACTATTTTGGAGTGGTTTGAGGGCTGCCCCATTGAAGTTAAGGCCACCATTGTATGTTCATTACATGCTTGATGCATGTTTGGTTCATCGAGTGTTGTAGTAGGTTGGTCCCATTGCTTGATTGGCCCATGTTTGCATGCCACTTATACCTTGCATGCTCTAGCATTTTGCATGCCTATTGTGATAGTTGCATGACACTTGGTATGCCTTGCATCTTAGTCCCATTGTTGCATAATTTGAGCTATGTTGCATACATGCATTCCATGGCTTGGCTTGGGGATTGTCAAGCCAAGCATAGGATTGAGAAGAGTTCACACTTCAAGTGGTGCAACTCGTCTCAATTCTTGGTCACCAAGACCTTTGACTAACACATGATAAGGCCTTGGATTTCATTTGTTTGTTTGCATGCATTACCATTAAAATGCAACCTTGGTTCCTTAGGCCATCATGCATCAAGATGCATAATTGATGGCCCAAGAGCCAAGAGTCATGCCTCCTTGAGTCCCCAAGCATGATAGGAGGCATTGGCCATGCTTACATATGCTCAAAATCCATGCCATGCACTGCTGGTTTGCTGCTGCTGTCAAACTGTCCTCTGCAGGAACTTTCTGCCGACCGGCAGTACAGTGTGCCGACCGGCACACTTTTTGTGCCGATAAACTCTACAAGAAGTCGGTGGCCAATTTAAGCAGCCGTTGGTTACTTTCTCCAGCCGGTGGGGTACTGCAGTTCATATAGAAGGTATTCTGGGACTTTGGGAATTTTTGGAGAGGCAGGGCAGTAGAAACCGAAGCAACAGTGTCATGACGCGGGTTTCCGGGCAAGGCGGGCTCAAGCATGCATCATTCGCATATCCCGAGGCAGGGCTGAGGCCCCTTTCTCTTATATTAACATTTAATTTGATAATTAGAAATTTCTGTAATAATTAATTTATTTTGTATTTGGACTGTATTATTTTTGGACTGTATATTCTTTTGGTCCCTCCGTGTGAGGGCATAATTGTAATAAGTGTGTGTGGGTGTGTGCATGTCTTCCAACCTCCATTTCTTTCTTCCCTTTTATTTACCTGCTTATGATGGTAGATTAGGGCATTGTTTAAATTAGCATACCTTATGCAATGCATGCGTGCATCCATGCATTTGTTGACATACATCAGGCTTGGCACATCATACAAACTGCATCGTACTTTCAATTCCAAATTGAATGCGTGATAGCTGTAGCATTTCACATGCCATGTCTAGGATAGCCGAGCCTGCCTAGATTACATCTTTGCGTGTGTTGCATTAGACATTTCAGTATGCTTAGGTCCATGCATGGATTTCTAATGAGTTTCTTGTTTTGGCACGGAGTACTAGGTAAGCTTTTTATGCTTTAGCATATCGCATGTGTGTGAATGCTAACATGACAGCATGCTTACCATGTGGCTAGATGCTTATGTGATAAACTGTTTGAATGCCTGTGGGTGAAGGCTGGATTGTTTGAGTTGGAACGACTCATTGAAATCCGTGTTTTAGCCTACTTGTGAGTAGCAAATCCTAAAGCGTTTTCCAAACAAGCGGATATGCAATGTTTTGTTCCAAATTAGGCGATCTAGTCTATACCTGTTTGTTGCGCGCATAACATAGTAATTCTAGCTAATTAATCGGAATAAGAACACATAAAGTTTTCAAAAATGGATATCACGGTTAGTAGAGGCCGGTCTTCGGACCGGGCGAAAGGGGGTGCTTATAGCTGACCTTCCCCGATCGTACCCAAGCTCCCGAGCCAAGACCACTTTGGTGATGACGGACACGTGGCCTTTGGCACCGAGTCAGGGTTTCCTAAATTTCCCATTTTAAAATATTTAGGTGGCGACTCTGTAATCTGGCAAAGCAGTCCATGTTTGGCACTACTTTTCAAAAATCTGTTTTCTCAAACGATTTGCCGGATTTGGACTCTTTGGTTCAGATTTAGAACCGCAACACAAAAAAAAAAAAAAGAGTCCGAACTGTAGCATCGAGGCCCCACGCGGGCGCGTCTACAGGACATCACCTTTATTCTTATAGATTGGCACTAAAATACTCTTCCTCCACTCATCTGGCATGTTTCTAGTCAACAAAATTTTGCTAAACAACCTAGTCAACCAAGCAACTCATTTTTTACCTAAACACTTTCAAGCTTCAATAAGGATATCATCGGGTCTTAAAAGCCTTATTTGATTTCATCTTCTTAAATGCAATCTCCACTTCAAAGTTCCTAATCCTGCGATAGAACCTATAGTCTTGGTTTATCGTATTGCTGGCTATTTCTTCCCCTATTGTCGTACCCTTATGTTCCTTATTTAATAGTTTCTCAAAATAATTCTTCCATCTTTTATTGATCTCTTCATCCTTCATCAATACCTTAGAATCCTCACTCTTGATGCACCTAACTTGAATAAAATCTCTTGTCTTTCTCTTCCGTATCTTAGTAAGTTTGTACACTCTCTTCTCTCCCTCCTTACTATCTAGTCTGGTGTATAGGTCATCATAAGTTTTTAACTTAGGCCTCGTTTGGCAAGTGCCCCTTTTAGTCAAAAAGTGAAAAAGTTACTAAAAAAATCAAAAAGCCAACAACCCATACCAAAAAGTCAAAGATTCATTTTTCTTTCTACTTTTTGCACATCTTTTCATAAAAAGTCAAAAAGTCATTTCAAACATACTAGTTTTTTTTATATCACATTTTAGCCAAAAATCTAAAAAGTTACTTAAAAAAGCCTGTTCCCAAACGAGGCTTTAATCTCTCTCACTACTTTCTTGACCTCCTCATTAGCCAATCTATAACTCTTATGGTTTTCCTCAGTTCTATCATTTTGCCACTTTTTAAAGCACTCTTTTTTTTTTGCCTTAATTACCGCTTGAACCTCTTCCCTCAACTACCAAGTTTCCCCAGAGTCGGGTCTCGTTCCTTTCGACTCTTTAAGCACTTCCCTTGAGATTCTCCTCATACAATTGGCCATCGAGTTCCACAGTGTTAGCATTATCTTCCAAGTCTCAAGTACCTTCCTTATCCATTCGATTCTTAAATATTTCTAGTTTATCCCCTTTTAGGTCCCACCATCTCGTCCTACGACGCTCACCATCCTTCCTAGCTTAGTATTGCCTTTTAAAACATAAATCTAGTACCAAAATCCTATGTTGTGAGGCCAGGCTCTCTCCATGAATCATCTTACAATCATTGCATTTTAGGCGGTCCACTTTTCTCACTAAGAAGTAATCTACTTGGCTCTTAACTAATCCACTCTTGAAGGTTATCAAATGCTCCTCCCTCTTCTTATACATAGTATTGACTACCACCAGGTCAGAAGCCAACACAAAATCTAAGAAACTCTCTCCAGCCTCATTTTTATCACCAAAAACCGTGTCCTCCATGCACCATTTCATAGCCTAGTTTATCTATGTCTACATGGTCATTAAAATCTCCATCTACAACCAGGTTCTCTCTTACGGGTATCTCTTGCAAGATCTCATCCATTTGCTCCCAAAAATCCCTCTTAGTCTGATCATCTAATCCTACTTGAGGGGCATATGCGCTAATAAAGTTCACTATATTCCCTCCAATAACTAGTTTAACTAGCATAATCCTATCCCCTTTCCTAGTGACCGCCACTACACTCTTCACAAGACCCTTAGCAATTATGATTCGTACCCCATTCCTATGTCTATCCTTACCACTATAATACAGTTTAAAACCGGTATTCTCAATTTCCCTTGCTTTTTCACCTGTCCACTTAGTTTCTTGTACGCGAGCTATACTAGCTTTCCTCCTAATCATAACATCTACCAATTCCATCGTTTTACCAGTTAAGGTTCCTATGTTCCAAGTGACTACCCTAAACCTATAGCCTTGGATTAGCTTCTTTACTTGCGCTTGCCCAGAAAAACGCGGGAACCTTTGCCCATTTTTCACCGCACCCAGACATCGATACGGCGCCCCTTGCTCACTTTTCGAAACATCCGGAGGTAGGCGCAACGCGTTACTTGAGGGGAATGACCTAGCATTTAAATGATTCAAAGTAGGATTCATTTTCATAAGGGATCCGAACAGCTTTTTTACGTATTGGCTGTTGGCTACCTAACACACAACCCTCCTCCTTAACCCGGATTTGGGACCGGCGGAGTTGTTAACAACCCCAGCGGAGTTTTTTGTTCTTATTCTATTGTTACTAAATGTTACATTCAATAAATTTAATGTAGCCCTACATTTTTTAAACCCTTTTGACTCGGTGTTTGTTTCTAAGTTTCTAATTTAGACTTAATTCCTATTGTAGTTTCATCTACTACGTCAATATCATTTGCGGACAACATACACTATCAGTGACATCATCCTGAAATGTGGCTACTTAATTATCCATAACCAAGGCAAATAGGCAAGGAGTTAAGGCTGACCCTTTTCTACTGTAAAAGTGATTTAATTTTGGCAAAAACCTTATCATAAATGTCCTTTATTGCATTCCCTTGTTTTCTCTCTAATGTCCACTATATTATATCTCTATACATGCTATATAAGTGTTTTATGAAGTTATAAAAATCATATGAATCTCTTTCCCTTCTCTTGGTACTTCTCTGTTAATCTCATTAGTAAATATAGCTCTTTCAAGTATAAATCCAAACTTATTCTCTGATATTATTATTGCAACTCTTAATCATTGATCATCACTCTCTATTACAATTTCATTATTTAACTAATCAACTTAATGCCTTTATAGTTGTTGCAATTTTAGATGTATTCTTTATTAATTTTTTTTAACTATGACGATTTTAGATGATATTATGTTAGTGGATGAGACGAAAGAAGGAGTTAACACTAAATTAAATACTTGGAGAGAAGCACTTGAATCTAAAGGATTTTGGATTAACAAAACTAAGACAGAGTACATGGAGTGTAATTTTAGTAACAGTAACAGTGGAAACAGAGGAGAAGTAAAGATTGAGAATCAAGAACTACTTAAGAGTGAACGTTGTCGCTATTTATGATCCATTATCACAACGGTTGGGGAGATTGGAGCGGATGTGGTCCATAGAATTAAGGCAGGGTGGCTTAATCGGAGGAGTGCGTCTGGGATACTATGCGATAAACGAGTACCTATGAAGTACGGGTACTCCAAAAATGGTGTCGTACGAGTACCAGGTATGTACCGGGTGCGGGTACGCGTACCGGTACGGTTGCATGTGTATCGGTACAGCTGCACGCTTACCCAGTACAGATGCATGCATATCGAGTATGGCCAAAGAGGGTCCGGTACGTTTGGTACATTTGGGTACGACGTGGGTACAGAGAGGGTATGCCGTGGGTACATTTCGGGTACGCCGGGGTAAAAAATCAAATTGTAGAGAGATTCAGGGGTACCGAAGCAATTTATTTATGTTATTTATTAAAAAAAACAAAAAATAGAGGGTTATTTTGTAATATTGAAAATATATACAAACCTAGGTTTATTGGGGCATCGTAATCTTCAATCTCAATTCTTCCTTCGAAATCCTCATCCCTGCTAGCGGACAACCCATGATCGATTCGATCACACACGATTCAATCTCAGTTCTGAGTTGAGTGGAATCGTTCGAGTCAGTTAGTTCCTTGAGAGCGAGACGGAGAGAGCCGACTAAGGGCTTAGGGGTCTCGGAGGGTTTGGAGTGAAAGATTTCGAGGGTGAGGAGGGAGTCGTGGAAAAGGATGGAGAGGGGGAGGACGAAGTGCTCATTCCAGACGGGGCAGGTGGAGCCAGAATCATTGGACTTGGTGGCTAGACAATGATCTGAATCTACCTAGAAGATCGCATAGGGCTTCAGGTTGCCGTTATGCTAGTTGACGTTCTTCAGCTGCTTCGCGGAGATAATCGTGATCACCAGATCCAGCAGCTTCGATGCCGGACGAGATGTTGGCATTTCTGCTAGTAGGTTAGGTTGATTTGATAAGAGAGAGAGAGAGAGAGAGAGAGAGTGGTCCGGTGCTGCAATTGTCTTTGTTGGAAGGGGAAACCGGTATGGGAATTGGTAAAGGTCTCTCTGCTTTTATTTACACCCTCTCACTCTCTCTCTCTATATGTATATACAGTATAATATACATATACACTGACTTATCCTTTTGAAGGGAACCAAAAAAAAAAAAAAAAATAGAATTTTAGAATTTCATTTTAATGATAAATCAAACTTTAACTTTTAATTATTTTAATTATAATTTTTAATTTTTAAAATGATATTAGTTATGACCATTTAGCAATTATATTTAGTTTTATAGTTCTCTTTTTAGTTTTGACATTAAATTTTAATTTGTAGGTTAGATCCTTTAACCATAATTATAAATAAATACTAAAAAAATTATCAGCATACCGCAGTCGTACCCGTATTGTACTTTTTTTGAGTTTTGGCATATCGGCGTACTCACATTCGTACCCGCACCCGTGCTTCGTAGATGAGTACTCACTAGACTAAAAGGGAAGTTCTATAGAACGGTTATTAGACTAGCGATGTTGTATGAGACGAAATGTTGGGCATGTAGATAAGATGAGTGTTACTAAGATGAGGATGTTAAGGTGGATGTGTGGCAAGACTAGAAAACACGAGGCTAGGAAGGAATATATTTGAGAATGGGTAGAAGTAGTACCGATAGAAGATAAGTTGAAAGATAATAGATTAAGATGGTATGGTTATATACAACAGAGACTAACAGAGGCCATAGCGAAGAGATGCGATATAGTGACGGTAGATGGAAGGGTTAGGGGAAGGGGCAAACCTAGATTGACGTGGGCTAGTGTAATAAATGGAGATATGAATTTTCTTAATTTGGTTAACGAAATGGCCTTGGATAGAGTCGAGTGGAGAAAAAGGATTCATGCAGTCGACCCCATTTGATAGGACTTAAAGTTTGGTTTGGTCTGGTAATACAATATTTTTTCTTCACCCGTTAGTCATTTTACTAGTTATTGACCCTTGTTAAGTAATTTTATCAACCAATTCACCTCCTTGACCAAACATTCTAAAGCCTTAATAAGGATACCATCTAATCTTAATGTCATACCTGATTTCATCTTCTTCTGTGCAAATTCTATCTCAAACTTTCTTATTTTACGACAACCCATTACCTGCACTTAAAATGATTTTGACTTTACATTCTCTAAAGATTTTGACTTTACATTCTTTATGCCCTTACTCAATCCCTACATGTAGAGGCTAAGAAGCACGAATACTTCTAAGGTGGCGTATTTGTGTTGGACACCGACACTCATTGTACACTTCTCAACATGTGTTCGACATTCATCAAAACGTGACTATTTTAAATTTTTTTTTTTTTTAGGACCCAGACACCAGAAAGACACACGTGCCAATTGGTTAGACATGCATAAAACTAATTATAAGTTTAAACAAAGTAACTTAGGATACAATAATAAATGAAAAACAAAGTAAAATCATAAAAATAAGTGTTATATTGCATTTTTATTTTTATTTTTTATCTTTAAATGATATATTATGAAGCATGGGTACAGGTACGAATACGGTATTGGTACGATACGAGTATGTCGATACAGTAAAATCCAATAAAAGTAGGATACGGGTAGGTTGTGGTACATCTGTAAAAAATATTTATTTTTAATTTAAAGTAATGCAAAAGTTGATTAAATGGTTTAGTTTATTAAGATCCAACATGCAATTAACATTTAATGCCAAAAGTAGAGGTATAAATCAAAATTATATGTCATTATATTAAATAACCTACAAACCTTAGCTTAATTTTCAAATCATGCCAAGTATAAAACTAAAAATAAAAGAGAAGTCTAGTGAAAAGAATTTTATCTCTATAGTAGAATAAAATATTATTTCGACTAAAGTACGATACGATTTGCGTATATACTAGGTATGTTTGGGTACGCCAAAAGTTAAGAAGAAGAAATTTGGGTACGTGTTTTGTGCACTCGGTACGTATGCAGAAGTACGATACAAAGTATCATACACCGGTAAGTGTAGACACCCCATTTTTGACCGACCTTAAGACTCAGACGTCACCGATTAAGCGCTTGGTGATGTTGCGTATTGTGCTCGTTCTGAGGTTACGGAGTCCCGACTGCGAGCCTTGCCTCCGGACTTCCGGACTCTTTTGTGCTTTGCCTCGGTTTGCGAACCAGGCTCCATTTTCTCTATTTTCTCTTCCCGAAGGGAGGGAGAGGTCTCGTAGATCATCTCTCAGTGGCCGTAGGCTACGTTTCGTGGTCGTAGGCCATTTTTCCCGTTTGGAGCCCGATTTCCGGTTTTTCGGAACCGATGGCCATGTGCCTCGGTTCGGGACCGCTTAATCACCTCCGTTTGCTCTGGTTTTTGGCACATACCTTATTTCCTCCCTTTTGAGGGACACTGTGGTCCGAGAGACCAACTTCGTGGTCGGACACTACTTCCGGTGCCTAACAGCCCACTTTTAGGGCCCCGAACTGCGTGTTTTGGCTCCCGAACCTTCATTCTGCATTTTTGGACTCCGACCCAAACTTGAGATAGTCATATTTTGAGATCTTTTTCATGTTTGATTAAGGACCTTTTACTGTTTGAGATCTCCTACTGCCACTTGCTTCTTCACCCCTCTTTTAGGCCTTTTCTTGCATGATAGTTTAGGCCTACTTGTATTTATTTTCGTGGCTTGTCATAAACTACAAAGTATCTTATTTTGAGCCCCTCTTCAACTTTGTTGAAGGGCTCTCTTCGGTTTGAGATCTCCTACTATCACTTGCCCCTTTATCTCCCTTTTAGGCCAATTTTGGGGGAAAATTTGAATTTCATTTCCCCCCCATTTTTCCCCCTCTTTTCCACCCTCTTGTGTCTATATAACAGACCCCCCAGCTGTGTTTTAGTGGTTAGACATATTGGTTTGAGCCTCCTACACTATATCTCTCTCTCTCTCTCTCTCTTTCTCTATATTCCAAGCACCAAAACCCTTTGATTCTTACACCATTTCTACACCACCACCTAGCACCACCTCTCCATTCTCTATTCCAGCACATTGGGACTGTTTTGAAGAGGTTAAAGGCTCAGAATTTGGTCCAAAAGGCAGCTGAAAGATTGGTCTACAAGGGTAAGCACACTTCTTCTCTTTTCTAGCCTTTTCTCGGTTCATTTCTAAGCCTTGCTTGCTTGCTTTTTTGGGCTCCGACCCTAACTGAAAATAGCATTTTTTTGAGCTCTTTTTCATGTTTGTTTAAGGGTATTTCCATGTTTGAGGCTTCCTCTTTGCACTTGTTTCTTTACCTCTCTTGTATGCCTCTTTCTTGTATAGTATTTTAGGCCTATGTATAAACTGTTTTGAGGCATGTTGTAAACTGTAAAGTGGCTTATTCTGAGCCCTTCTTCAACATTGTTGAAGGTCTCCTCACTGTTTGAGGCTTCCATTTGCCACTTGCCTTTGTATCCCTCTTTTGGCCTTATTTTTGCATGATTTGTTAGCCCCTTGTGCTTCTATTTTTGGGCTCTGGTCCAAACTGTAAATAGCCTTATTTTGACCCCTTATTCATTTTTCATTAAGGATCTTTTGTTGTTTGAGGCATCCTCTTTGTACTTTGTGTTATAGCTCTCTTTTTGGCCTTATCTTGCATAGTATTTTGAGCATGCTTGTGCACTGTTTTGGGCTTGATCATCTACTGTAAAATGTCATTTTTTAGGCCTCTCTTCAACTTTGTTGAAGGGCCTTCATCTGTTTGAGGCCAGCATGCATCACTTGCTTCTTTGTCCTCCTTTAGGCCCACTTTTTGCATGAGAGTTTTTCCATACTTATGTCTGTTTTCGTGGCTTGTGGTAAACTGTAAAACATCATATTTTGGACCCCTCTTCAACATTGTAGAAGGGCCCTTCTCTGTTTAAGGCCAGAAGCCTTCACTTACTTCATTATCCCTCTTTCGGGGCCATTTTTGCATGCTAGCTTAGCCCCATTTATGTTCACTGTTTGGCCTTGCTTAAAACTGTAAATATGCTTTTTTTGGGGCTGCCTTGCTTCTGTCTTCACACTTCATGTTCAAATAATGCATGTATTGCATAGCTATAGGTCATTTCATGTACCTAATTTCATGTTTCGGGATTTATTCCGTGCATCGGGTGTCATTTTGCCATCTTTCGGGGCTGTTTTGCATCACTTATTGCCACTGAAATTTGCATGCTAGTATGCCATATTCTATGCTTTGCCATGTCTTGTTAGAGTGGCATTTTGTGCCTTAGGGTCGGTCCTCGGTTTGCGTGAACGCGTGCACGCATTTCGAGTGTCTCATTTTCATCTAATGGCCTCATATGTGAGTGTGGCTGAGGTCCACTTGTGTTAGTGTAAGTCCATTATGCATTGTGTATGCCATTTCATTCCATAGCATTGCGTATGCTAGGTTGTATGTTAGCGCATTGTGTATGCCATGTTACTTCGTGCATCGTGTATGCCATTTCATAGCATTGTGCATGTTAGGTTGTATCTTAGATTGCATTCATGCATATCATGCATATTGCATTGTGCTTGGGATAGGAGTTAGCCCGAGCACGGGAAACGAGGGACGTTTCGTACTCCGAGTGACGGAACGTGTCTCAATTCCCAGTCACCGACACTCCGAATTATCCATGATGGAGTTAGGTCTTGTTGTGTTTTCATGTGCATTCATCTCATATTGAGTTGTGCAAATTGACTCCTCGGCCATCATGCATTGATATGCGTGATTGGTGGCACGAGGATCGAGGCATGCATACATATGTGAAAATACATTGCCACGCCCCTTTCCTGCTCTCTGTTGCAGCAAAATCAAGAGTCAGCAGCCTTCCGGAGCTTGGCACGCATTTCAAGAACAAGTGCAAAACAGAGGCTAACTGGGCCATCGCCATGGATTTCCGCGTAAAGGCAACCCGGACATGCATCATTCATCATCTGAAGAAGAGTCAAGGTAGTCCCTGGCTTGCATGCCAGTTATTTATTTTCTTAGTTAATTCGGTAATTAATTAGGATTTTTGTACATATTTCGGACTGTATTATTTATTTGGACTGTACTATTTGGGACTGTATATTATTTATTCGGACCCTCTGCGCGAGGGCAATGTTGTAATAAGTGTGCGTGTGTGTGATGTATGTCTTCCAACCCCACGTCTTTCTCTCCCTTTTATTTACCAGCTTACGATGGTTAGATTAGGGCATGTTTCAATTAGCATACAGTATGATAGCATGTTTGCATTCATTCATCTGTCTTGCATGCACCGGGCTCGGCGCACCATACTAACTGCATCTGTATTTCAATTCCAAATGAATACTTGTTAACTGTTGCATCTCATATGCCATGTTTAGAATAGCCGAGCCTGCTATAGTTGCATTTTGCATGTGTTGCATTAGGCATTTCTGTATAATTAGGAACATGCATGGATTTCTAATTAGCTTCTGTTTTGGCTTGGAGTACACGGTAAGTGGTTATGCTTTAGCATCCTTGCATGTGTGTGAGTGACTGCCATGATAGCATGCTTACCATGAGGCTATGTGCTTATGTGATATAACTGCCTGAATGCCTATGGGTGGAGGTTGAGTTATTTGGATTGGAACAAAATCATTGACTGTGAGTTTTAAGCCCACTAGATAGTGGCAAAACCATCTTTTTCTAAGCCCACCCGAGGGTGGCAAATCCACGTCTTAGCCTACTTGCGAGTAGCACCATCAAACCATTTTCAAATAAACAAACATGAAATGTTTTATTCCAATTCAGGCGATCCAGTCTATACTTGTATGCTGTGCGCATCACATAGTAAATCTAGGCTAATAACCGGAATAAGAACACACAATGTTTTCAAAACTAGATATCATGGTTAGTAGAGGCCGATCTTTGATTGGGCGAGCGGGGGTGCTCACGAAGTGACCTTCCCCAATCGTACCCAAGTTCCCGAGCCGAGGCAACTTTGGTGATAACGGACACGTGGCCTTAGGCAAACGAGTCAGGGTTTCCTAAATTTCCCAAAATAAAATATTTAGGTGGCGACTCTGTATCTGGCAAAACAGTCCATGTTTGGCACTTCTTTCTAAAAATCTGTTTTCTCAAAACGATTTGCCGGATTTGGACTCTCTGGTTCAAGATTAAGAACCGTGACAACAAATCGAGTCCGAACTGTAGCGAGATCCCCGCGGGCTTGTCTACAGTAAGTATCCGGTACGAGTACGACATGTTTTTTGAAGTATCCATACTTCATAGATGATATATTAATTAATTATATATATATATAATTATATATTTGTGCATGCCCCCATGTGTTATGCCTTGCATTTTTTAAAAATTAGTGTCATTATGTCCGTGCTGTGTCGTGTGTTTGTGTTTATGCTTCTTAGTGTAGAGGCCTTTGTAGATCATTACCAAATCAAGAGGGTCTTAATAGAAACTTATGCAAAATTTAATAAAAGCACGTTGAGTGCAACTAGGTAGCTGAATTTGGACCCTTCTTGGTTTGTTCCTCACCACAGCTGTTTGGGCTTATGACAGGACCACTTGTGCCGCGCAAGGTATTGTTCGACAACTTAGACTTAATCTTCAAGTCTTTTTTGGTCAACTCTGTTCCATGTAGCGGATATACTATAAATATATAAAACGTTGCTATCTTGGATCCCACGCAAGCTTAGTTGTGGCATCCTCATCATATCAATATCAAGTTTCCCATGAATAAAATCAGTCGGTGAACTTGTCGTTGAGGAAGAAGGCATGATGCCTAACTTCCAAGGTTTCACTAATGATCTATCTTTAGATTTATGCTTTCTAACTATTGATACCAATAGGGGGGGTTCACAGGTCGGATTGAGTCGAGTATCATTTCTGGTGGGAACTTTGTTTATCCACTGTTGACCGTTCTCCAGTTCAAAATCGACCGAGTCAACTCCTTCGAATTGGCGGTTGGTTTCAGTCAGGTATTGGTTTTCCGTTTCTGAGTTTCAATAGGAAAAAAAAATTGAGACACAGGGAGAAACAGAGGTGGTAACCAAAGCAAACAAAAAGAGAGTGATGTAGAGGGAGATTATTTTTGCTATAAATTTCATATCTGTTACATTTTCTGAAATTTTCTTGGAAACCAACCAAAAAGAGGGTGCGAGATAAAAGAGAGACTATTTTTTCCGGTACAGATCTCAAATCTCATGTAGTTTTCACTAACAATCTCAGATCAGATGTAGTTCTTGCTGCTATCGTCGCCGTGAGAGTTGAGATCACATGTTGGGAGGGAAAGCGAGGGGATGTTTCAAGAGGGGCTGAGGCGAGATAATGTTATAGAGAGGGAGAGGGTTTATTAAGGAATGCCTGTGAGATGATGAAGGTTTTGTTGTTTCAGAGACAAGATACAACTCTTTATAGCCCTTCAATCTACAAGTTTCGGTCAGTTTCATGATTTAATACATTAAAACCTGTGACCGAACCGGAAACCAATTTTTCCTTATTTGGTAACCAAACAAACTGGAAGTAATTAAGAAAACCGACCAAAAATGATCGGTTCAGTTAGTTTATTCGGTTTAGCCATTTTTTTGTGCAACCCTAGATACTAACTTATGGTTTTTAGTTCTTTCAAAGCTATCATACTCATCTCCTCCTAAACTTTCTAAATGTTTTTCATCTAACAGTTATCAAAATAAATTTTCCATTTTTTTGTGGATTAAAGTTTCTTGCCTTGCTTTCTTTTGACTTTGCAAATTTGTAATTATTTCCTTCTCCATCTTTACTTTTATTGAGTATAAAAATCATCGTAAACTTCAACCTAGAATCATTGTCATTTTAATCTCCTCGTTAGCCGATTTATATTTTGTATAATTTTTCTTGTTTGTATTCTTTTAACCCTTTTCAAAGCATTTTTTATTTTTTATTTATTTTAATACAAGTTGTATATCAGAATTCCACCACCAAATTTCTTTAGATATATAAGACCTTTCCATAATACTCTTCAATTACTTCTTTTGATATTATAGTCAATGATAGGAAAATTAAATTTTGCATAATAACAGGCAGTAGAAACCAATGTCAGTAAATTTCTTTCTTTTTTTTTTTTTTTAGATTTATTGTTTGGGCTGTTACTTCTTCAAAATTTTAATGATCCTCATTTTTTGACCCCTTGTTCTTACATGCTGATACTGGTGGTTTTCACTATCAAGAATACTAGATGATGCAAAATGTATATTGGGAAAACTTAGAAAAATTAGCACATTTGAACCCTAGTCTCCAACATACTTGTGTTCTTTACTTTTTTAGTGTATCACATATTTGGTTTTAAATTTTAATATTGTTCTTATAATGATGATTTTATTTATCACCCTAAAGATCCGATCGTTCCACTAATTTTGGTCAATCCTTGCACTAGTTTGTATAACCGGAAATGCAATTATTATTTATCAAAAAAAAAAAAAAAAAAACTGGAAATGCAATTATGTACTGTGAATTGCATAATTTTGTTATCTTGTAATAAAAAATGGTCATTGATTAAAAGATTTTAAATTTTAAATCATGTTTTGCTTTTATGGCTTTGCTTCTCACCCTTTACACAGATAGAAGGGTCTTAATAAGAAAAGTAATGATTAATCCAATTGGTTATATTGGCTGTAAAAAGTTAATGATTAATCAAATCCATAAAATTGGCTATTTGATGGTCGAACAGATTGATCGAGTAGATAATATTTGGACACCTATTGTTGAAGGATGTCATTGGTAGGAAAAACATTGTCTACAACTGTTGTGGGTCTGATTAACACTTAGGTCACAGCCAAAACTTGCAAATCCTAGTATAGGGCATAATTTTTTTTTTTTTTTTTGGGATTTTTTTTACGTTAACTTCCACGACGCATGGGGCTCAAAACTAGATCTAACAGACCTGAAATTTTATTACGCAAAAACATTTACTAAAGTCTTTATACAACAGTTGTACATAAATAGTATTGGTAAACTTTGGTCCCTAAGTAAGTTAACTTGCATGGCTTGACCCAAAGTTACTTTTCCATGAACACCAAGTAACTCTTGATTTGGTAACATTAGGAGCACGAGCACTTTTAAGAATGTAGTGTGTTCGTGTTGTGTCCATATCGAACATGTGTCTGATACACTTCTAAATGTATCCTATTGTTGTTTAAAAAAAAATAAAAAAAAAAATAAAAATCAAACTTGGATACGCTTTAGACACTGGGAGACACATGTACATTACTCAGACACACATGAAACACATTACAAGCTATGAAGCACACATACTCCAAAAAAGGCCCCATATGAGTATTGGATACAAATACGCGTTCGATACAGCTATATACGTATCGGATATGGAAAATAAGTATCCAATTTATTGATTTATTTATTTTTATAAATAATTTTTATAATTTCAGATACATGAGGATACGGGAGGGATGCGAGATATGCCAAATAAGTATCTAATTTATTTTTTTTTCCCATTTTTTTCTTATTTTTAATTTTTTTTCAAAGGTCAGTGCTTTGTCCCTCTGTTTCTATCTCTCTTAATATTCTGTTGGGCTTGCTTGGTCTTTGATTATCCCCTTGTGATAGACCAATCTCTATTGTGTTAGCCTTGTTATAGCCTTGTTCATTTCATGTTGGTTTCAGGTTGTGTTGTGTCCATGTCCATGCTTCTTAGCTAATGCCTAAAACCAATGGTTCTCCTTTAAACTTAGAAATTTTAGAAGTTAGTTCTGTTGGAAAAACTACTCACATTACATAATTTCACATTGCATATCGCAAAATTATGAGATGAACAAAACAAACTTTCAATCCCAGAAAATATAATATGCTGAATAAAATACAGATAAAATATAAAATGGTTAAAGGAAGCAAACCGAATCCTGTGTGATACCACAGTCTCCTTAAAATAGATTCGCCGCCTCACCGTTGGGTGCTGGAGGTACGCCGGCGTCTACTTCCCAAGATACGACGGTTTTTACCAGCTACAACAGAAGCACCTTCTGATTAGCTTAGCGAACTGACAACGGCAGCACTCTCTCCCAGGAAGAAAATTATAGGAGAAGTAGACTGACAGGGGATGGATGCCAAGAAAAAGTTTATATATATTTTCAAATAATAGGGCCTCCTTTTATACACCATGGGGGAGAGGGGAGGAGCCTTTAGCCATCAAGGCTGGCAACTAATGCTAACTAATGCTAGCAAAACTGCCCAATCAATTTTGTAAAACTGATGAGCCTTAAATGTGTGAGTTATATACACATTTATGAGGCAATTTCTCATTCAACCATTTTTCTCCAACAATTCCCCACATGAATAAAAATTGACCGAATACAACAAACACTCAACGTTTATCAACAAAGACTCGGAAAGAGAGAGAGCACACAGACTAACCCTGCATTAGAAAAGGTAGCTGTTGGCCTTAAACCTTTCATAGTGAAAGCCTATCGGATTTATTGGCTGACCAGTGAACGTGATGTCTTGAACTGTTCTGCCGTTTATGTAAGCCGAGACAATAGACCTCACACAGGAGTTAGTCCAACCATTGTTCTTGTTCTCTCTGGTGTGTCCGGTATGGCCCTGGAACACTAGCCTGGTTCTGTGAGTGTTTTTAAAGAATTCGGCCTTGGTAATTCTTAAAGAAGCGGCCCCCACTTCGCACTCACATATGTGACCTAGATACGGTATTTCATTATACCACATCACTAAGGTCATTAAAAGCATTAGCTTAACCTTCCATCCCCATAGGGCATCACTGTATAAAGGAATGGGCAAGAGGATTTACCTCTTTAGTGACTCACCCGTTACACGAAGTTAGGTTGTCCCTTTGAACCTAGATCTTGGAATCTCCAGTCAATTAGGTTGGGTTTTCCGTTCCGGTAACCTTTACTAAAGGCCTTAACCCCATTCCTCTTGACGACTTTTCTGCTAACTCTCGAGTTAACCCTTTGGTTAGCGGATCCGCAATGTTGTCCTTAGACTTGACATAGTCTAGAGAGACAACTCCATTTGAGAGTAGTTGTTGTATGGAATTATGTTTACGACGGATATGCCTAGACTTTCCATTATACATATTACTCTGTGCCCGACCAATCGCTGATTGGCTATCATAATGAATACTGATAGCTGGCACAGGTTTCGGCCAACGTGAAATATCCTCAACAAACTGGCGAAGCCATTCAGCTTCTTCAGTTGCTTTATCTAAAGCAATAAACTCAGATTCCATCGTTGATCTCGAGATACATGTTTGCTTGGCAGATTTCCAAGACATGGCTGCCCCTCTGAGGGTAAACACATAACCACTAGTGAATTTGGAATCTTTTATATTAGATTTCCAATTTGCGTCACTATACCCTTCTAGTACCGCTGGGTATCTGGTATAATGCAGCCCATAATCCAGGGTGTAACGGATATACTCCAACACCCGCATAATGCCCTTCCAATGAGTAGTATTAGGATTACTCGTGTATCTACTCAGCCTACTAACAGCGTAGGCGATATTCGGCCTTGTACAACTCATCAGATACATCAAACTCCCAATAACCCGAGAATATTCTAGTTGAGAGACACTCTCACCAATATTCTTGGTCAAATATAGACTTAAGTCTACCGGTGTCCTAAACATACTTGTATCTGACTTTCCAAATTTCTCAAGTATCTTATTAACATAATGAGCTTGAGAAAGTACAATACCACCAGATGTTTTGGTGATCTTAACACCCAGAATGACATCTGCAAGGCCCATATCCTTCATGTCAAACTTAGAGTTTAACAATCTTTTGGTAGCTTTAATCATTTCATCATTGCTACCAACAATGAGTATGTCATCAATGTATAGACACAAAATGACATAACCTTTGTCAGTATCTTTAACATATACGCACTTATCACACTCATTGATTCGAAAACCCATTTGACAACATAGCATTGTCAAACTTCTCATGCCATTGTTTGGGAGCTTGCTTCAAACCATACAATGACTTGACAAGCTTACAGACTTTCTTACTTTGTCCTGGAGCTGAAAACCCCTCAGGTTGCTCCATGTAGATTTCTTCATCTAAATCTCCATTTAAGAAAGCTGTCTTTACATCCATCTGATGTATTTCTAAACCACGTAAAGCTACTATTGCAATCACCATGTGAATGGATGTAATCCTTGTCACAGGTGAATACGTATCAAAGTAATCCAGGCCTTCTCGCTGTCTATATCCTTTGATAACTAGCCGAGCTTTATATTTGTCAATTGACCCATCCGCTTTCATCTTTCTTCGAAAGATCCACTTACTCCCCAAGGCCTTACTGCCTGGGGTAGATCAACCAACTCCCAAGTATGGTTCTGTAAGATGGAGTCAATCTCACTCTTAATTGCTTCTTTCCATAAAGGACTTTCAGGTGAAGTCACAGCTTCATGGAACGTTCGAGGTTCTCCCTCTAATATATAAGTCAAGAAGTCTGGACCAAAGGACTTTGTGGTTCTAGCCCTTTTACTCCTTCTTGGCTCATCTACTTCATCAGCTTGATCATCTACTTGATCAGCTATTTGATCAGCTGTTTGATCATCTATGTGATCGTCTTCGCGATCATCTATGTGATCATTATCATCATCAACATCTTATATTTCTTTCATGGAACTTGGAGCCCTGTCTTGGGAACGACACGAAAATACATCTTCAAAGAAAGATGCACTTCTAGATTCCATGATAGTATTCTTGTGTATATCTGAAATATTAGACTTGTGCACAAGAAATCTATATGCACTACTATTTTGTGCATAACCAATGAATATATAGCCCACGGTTTTCGGACCTATCCTAACCCGCTTGGGTGTAGGTACCGCCACTTTTGCAAGACACCCCTACATTCGTAGGTATTTATATGAAGGCTTGTGACCTTTCCACAACTAATATGGAGTCTTGTCCACTTTCTTCCGTGGTATTCTATTAAGAATATAATTCGCGGAGAGAATTGCTTCCCCCCATAAGTTCTGTGGCAACCCAGAACTTATCAACATTGCATTCATCATCTCTTTCAGCGTCCTGTTCTTCCGCTCAGCAACACTATTTGACTGAGGCGAATAAGGCGCTGTGGTTTGGTGAATAATCCCAAATTGAGCACAAGTCTCGGCAAACGGGGATTCATACTCACTACCATGATCACTTCTTAATGCCTTGATTTTCCGGCTTAATTGATTCTCAACTTCATTCTTAAAAAGAATAAATTTATCAATAGCCCCGTCTTTGCTTTTTAAGCAAATACACATAACATTATTTAGTGCAATCATCAACAAAAGTGATGAAGTACTTGTTGCCACCACGTGATTGTACAACTTTCAAGTCACACACATCACTATGCACTAAACCCAAAGGCTGGGTACTTCTTTCAATAGAATGAAAAGAAGACCTTGTCAATTTTGCTTCTACACAAGTTTCACACTTGTGTTGTGGATTAATCTTGAAAGATAGTATGTGATCTAACTCGATTAATCTACGTAAATAGTCAAAATTTACATGATCCAATCTACCATGCCATAAATTAGGGGACTCAAGCATATAAGCAGAAGAAGAAGCTTTCTCATTAATCTTAGGGATAAGTGTCATTACATTCAATTTAAACATACCACCTGACATATATCCTTTCCCCACATAAACCCCGCCCTTGGTCAACACGACCTTGTCTGATTCAAACACCATGCGGAAGCCATGCTTGCTTAGGAGAGACCCCGAGACAAGGTTCTTACAAATGTCCAGCACATAAAGGACATCGTTCAAAGTCAGTTCTTTTCCTGAAGTCATCTTCAGGATCACCTTGCCTTTACCCTCAACAACTGAGGTTGCAGAGTTTCCCATAAACAACTTCTCCCCGTTTGAAACCGGTTCGAAAGTTGTGAACATTCTCTTCTCTGCACAAATATGGCGAGTGGCCCCAGTGTCCACCCACCACTCCCTCGGGTTTGACCCCACCATGTTCGCTTCTGACACGACGGCTGACAGATGCATATCGTCCTCATCATGTGACAATTCCTCCATTTCAGCCATATGTGCCCGGTTTTTGTGTTGCGGAGGGTTTTTCCTGTAGGGCTTCTTCTTCAGACAATCAACTGCCCGATGCCCGTCACTTCCACAGTTGAAGCATTTGCCATTGAACCTAAAAGTAGGCTCCTTTGGCTTGTAGGTTGGCCTTTTGGAGATTCCTCATCTAGCCCCCAACTTTGAGTTTTTGCCTGTCGGTGGTTTTTCCCTCGCCCTCGAGGACTCGCCATGCTCAACCATGTTGGCTTTGACAGTGGAAGTACTCCCTCCTTTCTTCCTATTGTCTTCTTCAATCCGGAGCCTGACAACGAGCTCTTCGACTGTCATCTCCTTTCGTTTGTGCTTCAAGTAGTTCTTGAAGTCTTTCCAGCCGTTAGGCAGCTTCTCAATCAAAGCAGCTGCCTGGAATGACTCACTTAGGACCATCCCTTCTGCATGTATCTCGTGGAAAATCACTTGGAACTCTTGGACTTGACTCATGACAGTTTTGGAGTCCACTATCTTGAAGTCCAGGAACCGGCCGACGATAAATTTCTTTACCCCAGCATCCTCGGTCTTGTACTTTTTGTCCAAGGCATCCCACAACTCCTTAGCTGATTTCTTGGCATAGAACACGTTGAAAAGCGGGTCCGCCAAGCCGTTCAAAATGTAATTCCGGCATAAGAAGTCTGCTTGTTTCCAAGCGTCCAGAGCCATGAGCTTTTGTTTATCTTGCTCATTCTCCTCTACGGCTGGTACATCTTCACTCAGAAACCTCGCAAGGCTTAGAGTAGTCAAATAAAACAGCATCTTCTGCTGCCATCTCTTGAAATTCACTCCCGTGAACTTCTCCGGGCGCTCGTGATGATTGAGCGGTCCTCCCGGAACAGCCGGAGTAACAACAGGAGGATTGACCACAGAGGTCACAGCAGGGGTTGGCAAGCCAGTCGCCCCGGGGTTCGGATCCCCACCAACATTAGCAGCAGCAGCAGCATCAGAGACAGTTGTCATTTCTGAAAAATTACAGTAGAATTTTCACCATTCTGTATTTCCAGAAATCAAACTTAACACTAGAAAATCCCACAATTGGAAATTTAATTCAAAACTAGTCTCACCACACAACCTAGAATCGAACATTGTCAGGAAAGTTTCTAGGAATACTGGAGGGGTCACACCGGTCCCACTTAAAACCCAGTTAACTTTAGACAAAACTTTCAAGAGTATGTTGACTCCTAGTCCATGGGAAACAACTTTAAGAATTAAATTTTCCAAGGGATGAACTAGGTTAAACACACCAAGTTCCAAACTGTACAAGCAATTACAATTGCATCACATTATAAGCAATTACAACAAAATTGCTACAATAATTACAAGCAAATAAAACTTGCTTTACATATTTAGTCCAAATTAATCCTTTTTCCCATTCCCATAGGTATTCCTGCAATAAAGAGTTAGCAGCAAAATACAACAAAACTTCCCTCAGCTTTTCTTTGTTTTTGGCAAAGTAGTGATTGAAGGGGAGGGTACTAGCAAACAAAATATTAAATAACTGTAAGTAAAGATTAAAAACAACCCTTAAGTTGCACATCTAGAATCTAGACTAAAAAAAAAAAACTGTAAAATATTAATTACATAATAAACATGTAATTAACTATACAAGTTACAAACCCAAAATTAAATATAATTAAACCATATTTTAAATTGGTAAAGGTTACATATGAACTTATGGTACACTAAACATGTAATTAATTGAGGCAAGTTACAAACATTTTATAACTCCTAAACACTTAAATCACATTACTAGGCAAGAATTGCAAATGACATGATTAACATGCAAATAATTCTAGAGAAATTAACATGAATTTAAATATAGGCAAGTTATAAACTTTACAACTCCACACCTAAATCAAAAATTAATAGGTACAAGTTACATGTAAATTTACTACCTAATAAACATGCTAGAAATGTAAATTACACTAAAAATTAAAACCCGAATGAACATGTAATTTATATTGTAAACTAGAAGCATGTGAACTAGAAGCATGTAAATCTAGAAATACAAGGCATGAACCGGTACACCATAAATTAATAAATTAATCAGAAAATACAGTGAATTAGCGTTGCACCAATGGAACTCTTCTTCCCTATTGATAACAGTGGCCTAATACATGCAAAATTAATACACACACCTATGAATCTATTAATCTAATTCTATGATAAACGTCGAATCTATTTTAAGCTTGTTGGGAAAAACTACTCACATTACATAATTTCACATTGCATATCGCAAAATTATGAGATGAACAAAACAAACTTTCAATCCCAGAAAATATAACATGCTGAATAAAATACAGATAAAATATAAAATGGTTAAAGGAAGCAAACCGAAGCCTGTGTGATACCACAGTCTCCTTAAAATAGATTCGCCGCCTCACCGTTAGGTGCTGGAGGTACGCCGGCGTCTACTTCCCAGGATACGACGGTTTTTACCAGCTACAACAGAAGCACCTTCTGATTAGCTTAGTGAACTGACAACGGCAGCACTCTCTCTCAGGAAGAAAATTATAGGAGAAGTAGACTGACAGGGTATGGATGCCAAGAAAAAGTCTATATATATTTTCAAGGAATAGGGCCTCCTTTTATATACCATGGGGGAGAGGGGAGGAGCCTCTAGCCATCAAGGCTGGCAACTAATGCTAACTAATGCTAGCAAAACTGCCCAATCAATTTTGTAAAACTGATGAGCCTTAAATGTGTGAGTTATATACACATTTATGAGGCAATTTCTCATTCAACCATTTTTCTCCAACAAGTTCTATGTTGTACTTTTTGTTATCTTTGAATAAAGTATTCATGTTGTGGTCAACATGGAGGCTTAGGAATGAGGTAGTTTTCAAGGGCCATATTCCAGATATGGTGGAGCTTGGGGAGTTAGTAAAAGTCAGGGCGGGGCTGTGGGTGAGAGCTTCTTTGCCTATTGTCCGCTACTCTGTGCACCATTTAGTGGAGAACCTAAGTCAGGTGCTGTTATGTATCTGAGTAGATGGGGTTGGATGCCTGCTGTGTATTGCTGAAGGTTGGGGGGGAGCTGGTTAGGTATGCCTTCTTGCAGCTTCTTGGGAGGTGGTAACCTGTGTCAAGTCAGGTGGTTTTGCTGGGGATGGTTGCCTGCTGTGTATTGCTGAAGGATGGGGGGGTGCTGTTTTGTTATGCCTTTTTGCAGCCTCTTGGTGAGCTGATCCAGAGTGGAGCTGGTGTGCTTCAGAATGCTGAGCTTGAGCTGTCTGTCTGTAAGGTGTGGTAGTCCCATTTTCCACTGCCTCAACTGCAACCACTGCCTCTTCTTCACCCATAGTTGATCATTTTCAAAATAACACCCATCCCAAATTAGTTTGTTTCTGGAGCAGGACAGCAAACCTGTGTCAAGTCTGCTCTTCTTGAGCCTGCAGCTGCCTAGGCCATCACAGTCTGCTCTTCTTGTTTTAATTGTCAAGTCTGTTGTTGAGTGCTGTCTGTAAGGTGCCTTGGTATGGTGCCTTTCATCTGGTGTTTATTCTGTCAGTTTGTTTGTTTGTTCAGGTGTATGGGAGAAGTTAGAGCTTCTTCTGCTTGTCCTGTTTTTCCTGCTGTTCCTTGGTTTGGGCTGGATTGGTCTCTCACCAATTCTCTCCAAATCCAGGCTTTGTTGATGTCTTTTTGCATGTAAGGTGCCTTTTTTCATCAATAAAGCTCTTGTTTTTGCTGATCAAAAAAAAAAAAAAAATATATGACATATAATAATATATAAAATTATATATTTCTGTGTGGTGTTTTGTATTTTTTTTTTTTAAAAATTGTTAATTCAGCATGTTTGTGTCAGGTTGATTCATGTTGCTTGTTTAAACTGCTTGGACAAAGGCACGGTGTCAAGTTCGTATTGACGGAAGTGGTGGATGAACCTATTACAAGCCCATAAATCCATCATGGTTTTGAAGTTTATCAGAAGTAATAATGCGACTTATTAATGCAAAGAAAGGCGGAAAAGGAAAAAGGAACATATCCTCCTCACCCCCTCTGCCTTGTGTGTGTATGTGGGTGAAGTAGAATCAACTACCCTTGGCACCCTAAGTAAACAAGTAGTAGTGGAGTCAAATTGTGGTAGCATTTGTCATTTGGCAGCAATTAACAATTATATCTTGCTAGTTAAGCCAAAAAATAAGGTGAAAAATAGTATTAAGGAGTATATAAACTCAATCAAATGTTGACAAATTATTGATGGGAACCGGAAAGACGTTGGATGACAATAAATTTAAGAACATATGAATTTTTGTATGATTAGGAATTATGCTTTTAATAGAATTTATTTTTCTTGTGTTCTTCTATGCTACATTACTTATTGTATTTTGTATGTTTCAATGACATAGTTATGATAAAACTTAAAATTTAATCATACAGGCAAATGTTTTACAACCACATGGGCCATGTATTCCCATCTCTGTTAGGATCAAATTATTGGGAAAGCATACAACAGTCCCAATTCAAGCGTGATGATGTTGATGGCTCAATTTGGGGGTTATTGATGTTGTTGCAGTAGTCACAGAAATAGATGGGCGAAGAAAAATGGAATTAGGGATGAG
This sequence comes from Camellia granthamiana, assembly GCA_036172215.1. Lineage (NCBI taxonomy): Eukaryota > Viridiplantae > Streptophyta > Magnoliopsida > Ericales > Theaceae > Camellia > Camellia granthamiana. Next base: position 112,542,728 of record CM069905.1, on the reverse strand, counting down.
AGAGAAGGCCCACCTATGATGGTGTTTGTTGTTGCTCTTCTTGGGTCACTTCTGGTTTTGGTCAGTTGACTTGGCTGCTGGTCAAGGTATATATGAAAATTTGTGGTGATGAATACTGCTACTAAATTTTGTAATTGAGGGAGATGAGTTGTGATGATGAATACTGATTACTAAACTTTGGAGAGAATTTAGTCAGGGGGAAGTGACCAAATTTTGGGTCTTTGTTTTAGTGAGGAGTCCTTATAGCAATTTGATTTGTAATAAGAAATCAGGGGATGAGGTGGGGAATCCACCTCTGGTTACATTCCTTATCCTGCAGAGAAGCAAAGGGAGTGAAGAGGAGAGAGAGAGAGAGAGAGAGAGAGAGAGAGAGAGAGCCCACTTTCCTTCAATCACTTCTCATTTTCTCATTTACAAAATTTCGACTCATCAATCATTAATTTTCCATATATTCTTCGAAGACAAGTCTTCGACTTGTTTTCATGTTTCAACTTCCACAGTATATTTTTTCAATGGAAAAAAATGTGAAGTAACTGTGTTCAATGCTTTGTTGCTTTTTTGTGAAGAATGCAAGAGCCACCTATTGACTAATGATGATTGCTGTGATTAGGGAACATGTGTGTACATATATATATTTATTTATTTATTTATTTATTTATTTATTTGTATTTGATTATATGTAAATATAAATGAGATACTACTGCGTTAATACCCTACTGGCATACAAGATCAAAAGCTCAGTGTAGTGTTTGACTTGTTTGATTTGATGGGTTGTGAATGAACTAAACAAGCAAGAATTCACATAGCCAACCACCCCACTGGGAATACAAACCCACCACCATGTTTGTATATGTGATCAGTAATGGCAGTAAGGTTTAGGGGTGGATTGGGTAGTTGGAGGAAGAAAGAACGTTTGGTTGTCTGAATAAAAAATCTTACTTTTGGTATTTAGAAATTCAAACTCGTTGACTTGTTAATTGCTTTAACAGTGACTGAACAAAGGGGAGGTTTGAGCATATTGTCAGAGAAAGTAGGGCAAGACTGTAATTTTAGGAACTACAGGAGGGGTCATTGTAATTGTCAGTAGTCTCGAGGGAGGTTCGTATAGTTAGCCCTTAATCCTGACAAATTACTCCAGCAGTTTCCTGCTCCCACACCGCCCCGTCACCTCCCCAATTTTTCTCACCCCAACAAGGAGCGGGGCAAGGACATGACACCACAAACTGGGCCTCGCGAATCCCTCTAGATCTGATAAAACTGAGTGGATTTTCTCCCTTACCCATAAATATATTGCCAAAGTTACTTAGGACACTATTAGGACTCAGCATTCGGCTGTTATATGGCATAAGTTCATTTGGTTCCCTAAGTCTGTTACTCGCCACTGTTTCATTTTTTTGGCTTGCAATAAGGGGGCGAATTAAGAACCAGAGAGATTTGCTTAATTGGGTCACTATTAGCAACACGTCTTGTATTTTCCGCAATCAGGGCATTTGAACTCTCCACCACGTAATCTTTGATTGTCCTTTCTCTCCATATGTTTGGAGAATTTGTTACTCAGGTATGAAATTAATTGGCTGAATGCACTGGTGTATTACATATGGCTATAGCAAAATAATAGGACATTACGTGGCCCCCATCATAATGCTATGCAGCTGATTCAGTTTGATATTCGGACAAAAGCTTGACAATTTAGAAATGCTAAAGCTCTTCCTCTTAATGCGAGGATCTATAGTAATAGGAGTATTCCATTGAATTTGACTTGGCTTCTCTTAGCTTGTTATTGATTGTTTTGTTGTTTGTACCGAGTCTTGACAGGTATGCCTCGCTTGATTTTGTATTCTTTTTATTTTTTATTATTATTTATGAAACTGTTCACTTCACCTATTAAAAAAAAAAAAGGAGGACGGAAAGGTGATGCCAAGCGTCTTATTGACACATAATAAATCATCATGTACTAAAATATAACTACGGAAGTGACATTTGGCACTGTTTAAGCTCGATATGGCAGCTGAAGAATTTTGTACATGACTGCAACATTTCATTCATCCATAGAGAAGGAAATTCTGCTGTAGGTGCATAATGCAACTACATCCAAGGAAGACGTGAAAACTTTGATTATGAAGAGGACACACTACTATGTGAAGTGAAAGATACACATGCATATGATATACCTACATTACAGCCGAGAACGTCAATGATACACCTACATAACATATGATCATTAATTAATGTTCGTGTTTTATGTACAAATGTGAATATTTGTACCTTTGCATCTATATATACTTTGACATAATGGAAAAATAAGCATTGTAGCATGGGACGCGAACTAGTATCTTATTTGCTTCCCCCAAGGATTTCTATCTAAGGTTTATATTTTATAGTTAAAGCCTATTGTGACAACATTTGTTTTGATTTGTAAATCGTAATGCTAAAAGGATCAATTACAAACAATTCTGTCTCTTCCATGATTGTTTTCTGCTTTGTTTTTGAATTTCAAAAGTTGAAGCATATTGCTACTGTAAAAAGGTTTTTGATGCATCCTCTCATATTGATTAGTTGCAGGCTTGCAGCTGATCCATTGCAATCAGGACCAACAGTTACTAATCTCAACTTTCGAGTGGGTCGCCTCCACCCCTTTTGGTTTTTTCAGGTGGATATGTACAGTTTGTATCATTGTTCTTGAGAAGATACCAATGTAAACTGCCCTAATGTTATTACTCAAGAAGTTTATTTACTTCATTTGATGAGAGAGATTCATATTATAATCTTTCCTTTAATGGCAGTTTTCTGGGTGAGGATAATGTGGTCCCTGGTATTAGCAGTGTTCACAGATCGGATTAGTTCGGTTTTAAAGTAAACAAGGGAACCAGTCTTTACAGTTTTTGAAAAATTAAAATTGTAATTGAATCATTAAACTTATGTAACTGGACCAGAACCATACCATATAAACCGATTTGGTTTAATTCAGTTTTATGATTTTAAAAATTTTATATCAAGAAATATGATATACATTTATAAGAGCATTTTTAATCCTTCATCTTTTCTTTCATCAAATTTAAATTTGATGAAAAAGTGTTACAAAATCATTTCTAATTCTTTCATCAAATTAAGGGAGAGTTTTTTTTTTTTTTTTTTTTTTAAAATGAGGTATTAAAACCTTCATCAAAATTTGGTGAAAATTTAAAAATATGGTAGTATTGGGGATGATTTTTATTTTATTTTTTTCCATCAAATTTGATAAAAAGTGAAATTTGGGATAAAAAGATAATTTTTAAAAAAGATTTTGATGAAAGGATGGGAGCAGTTGATATGTAGGGTTGGAAATGTTCTAATAGTAAACAAATTAACAACTACTTTAGTCAAATTGGTTAGAGCTTGTCCATTTTGTAGTTAACAGACTGGTATTTTGGTGACTTATATTCTTATTTTTACATAAAAAAATATTAAAAATAATAAATAAATTTAGGAATATTTACTAATAAATCCTATATTCATGACTTATGAATCATTTAGTGTTATAAGTATTCTTATGAACCTGTAAGTCTTATCCCATATTAAAATCTCTCAAATGAATTAGGCCTATATTTAGAAACGAAATAAGATAATAGTGTATATATTAGAAAAATATTTTATTATCATATTTTAAAAATGACATATGTCAAAAATTTAATAAGACAATAGTACACAATTAGAATGATGTTCCATTGTCACATTTGAAGTATGACACATTTGACAAAAATTTAATTTGTCAATAGTGCATACATTAAAATAATGTCCTATTGTGACATTTTAAGAAAAATGACACATTTAACAAAAATTTAATAAAATAATAGTGAACACATTAGAATGATATCCCATTGTTACATTTTAAGCATGACACATTTGATTTTCTGGAACATCAATTGTCATAATTATATTTTTTGTGTATGAATTTAAAAGAAGAGCAAAATAAAAAATTTATGTTATTCTAATAATTGATTTTTGAAAATGAATTAATATTTTAGGATAATGAAAAATAGAATAAGAGAGACTAAGCTCAGTTTGATAGAGCTTTTTAAATTTAATTCACCCCTTAGTTTGAGTGTGGTGTTTGGTTACAGTTTTTAAAAATTGATTCCACACCCATTTTGAAAATACGTCTACCTGGTCATCTTCGTGGACGTCTCTCCAGACGTCTAGCTAGTTGACTGGAACAGTGTTCGTTTTTTTTTTCTATTATTTTTATATTTTAAATAAAAAATATTTTCGGATATTTTTTTAATTTTTTTTATGAGCTTTGAATAAAATTTTGGGTTGTGTGTTTGGTTATGAACTGTAAGTTTTTGAATCAAATATCATATGTCACATCAAAAATTTCAAACTCAATTCAAAACTCATAATCAAACAAATTTTTCACACTCAAATCATAATTCCAAAACTTATAAACTTAGAATACAACTCTTTTATCAAATTATAATTTTAAAATTCTATCAAATGCTATCTAATATTTTGATAATATTTTGAGATGGAAGGGATAATAAAAATCAGACTAAACAACTAAATCGACTGTTTGGAGACGGCAGCGCTGCTGTGGGCAAATAACAGCATTGCGCTTTAAAATGGCACAGTATTTGTGTGTATATTTTTTTTCCTAGAAATCTTTCGAGGAAATTTTATTTTACCTTCAAATTATACTTTGATGATTAATTTAATTTTTATATTTCTTATAATTTTAATTTTATTCATAAATTATTTAATTTCGGATCAATTTATTTTTGCCGTCAACTGTCGTTTATAATTAGACAAAAGTTGTTGACGTATCACCGAAATTTCATTTGAGATTTTATTTTAGTCCCCAAGCTATCTAAAAAATATTTTGGGAATAGTTTGAGAGGTAAAATAAAATCTCAAAGGAAAACATCAACTAGTGCCGTCTAATTATAGATGGTAGCTAGCGGTATTGGTGAAATTAATCAAAAATTGAATAGTTTAAGTGTGAAATTAAAATTATAAGGAGTACATGGGAACGAGAGAAGCGATGGTGACTAGCATAGTGGTGAATAATCTATCTATCTACTACTATTATAAAAGGGTGAAGAGCCTATCATGTTTTCTATTTTTTTTTTTTTAAATCCCAATTTTACATATAAATCTTCTATCTCTTTATTTTTGAAGTTGAATACTCGAAAATGATATATTTGCTTCTAAGAGTCCTATATAAATATAAATAAAACGTCTCTCTTTTTATTAAAAAAAAAAAAAAAAACTGTTTCCCTATTTTTTACATTGATGATGATTGAAGAACAAAAAATAATTACTCATTCTTATTTCTTGTGTCTGCTTCTATATTGATATACATAATGTTTATAATTGTTCATCATTGATCAAATCATTGTGAATAATTTGGTTGAATCTTAAACTTGTATGCTTTTGTTCGAATCTAAAGAAAAGAAAACGCATGCTTTTTTAAAATAGAGTTTTGTGTTACATCTTAAAAATTCACAGGTTATCTTTATATACATTCTTTTTGTTTAAATTATATTTTATGAACTGTAATATTTTGCATGGTACTTTAATAACTAAGGTATGATGTCAAAATTCTAAACAATAATCACTTTTGTTGTTTTCATTTTTTAAATCTATTTTTCAATTTTTTTTTTCATATTTTCTCAGTTTTGGTGATTAAAAATCCTGGAATTTCTTCGTATTTTTTAATTAAATTATAGGAAAAATTACTCATAAGTCCCATATTGGAAAATGTTACTCCATCTAGTCCTAAGTGTTTTTTTATAAACCATTTAGTCCTTTTTTTACATCACAACATCATTATCAAAACAACATCAAACATTAAAACGTCAACAAACATCAACAAACATCAAACATCATCAAACACATCAACAACATCAAACATTAACAAAACATTATCAAACTTCAACAACATCGAACACCAGATCTAATCTAAGAGACATGTTTAGAGATCTCGGTGGTAGTGGAGTTTAGATTGAACCAACGATTCCTGCTGTTTGGATTTATGGCCTGAGATCTCTAAACATGTTTGGAGTTTATATCGAACAAACATGAACCGCTGCCGCCATCCTCTTCCACCACCGTATCTCTCACAGGCATTCCCTCTCTCTTTCGAGTCGTGAAGATGGCGGAGCACGGAGACCAACGGCTAGATCAACAACCACGGATCAGATCCTTCGACGAAGATCAGAAATTGCCGATCCTTCGACGGATGTGGTATGATCTAATCTATGGTTGCATCTTCTGATCTGATCTATGGTTCAGATCCTTCGACGGAGACCATTGCCGTAATGGAATCAACACCGAACATCATCATCAGATCCATTCCATTCGATTAATCATCATTACTCTACTCGTGAAAACGAAAAGAACATTCGTTCGGAAATTCTAAAATAAGTTATTCTTACCAGGAGAGTAGAAAAGGCTCATCCAAGCTATTGAAGACGTTGATAATGAGATTGTGGTTTAGAGAGAGAGACGATGGATGATTTGGTGGGGTTCATCTGGATCGTTGATGAAAAACAGAGCCACAACGACTTCTGATCTGTCTTCATCTTCTTGGTCGATATTTGTCAATTGCCCTCTCATTTTGATGTTTGAAACACCCACGATTTTGTTTGAAATCAGATCAGAAACACCATCAAAGCGAGATTTAATTGTCTAAAAAATTGGAGATCAATGTTTGATGTTGCAAATTTAATGAAAGTTTTTTTTGTGAGATGTTTGAAGTAGATTTAATTGCAAATTTCTGGGTGTTTGATGTTTGAAACACCCACGATGATGTTGCCGATTTGATGATGTTGCTTGATTTACATTAATTTTTGTTGTTTGAAACACTCAAAATGTCTGATGTTGTTTTGATGATGATGATGTTGTGATGTTTGACGTTATTTGATCAATGTTTGATGAATAATTCTAATGTTTAATGGTTGTGTTTGATGTTTGATGAATAATGTTTGATGTATGATGAATAATCCTAATGTTTAATGGTTGATGTTTGATGAATAATCCTGACGTTTAATAATGTTAGATGTTGGATGAATAATTCTAACGTTGATATTGTTCTCACCGAAATTATATGAACAATCCTGCCGTTGGTAATGTTTGATGTTTGATAAATAATTCTGACGTTACTAATGTTTGATGTTCGATGAATAATGTTAGACATAAAAAGCCCTATAGTAAGCTTTTAGAGAAATATGACCTATTAGTCTAACAAAAAACATTCGGGACTAAATGGTTTAACATTTCCAAATTTAGGATTTATTGGTGCTTTACCCATACTTTTATATGAAAATATAATATCTAATAATCTAAATAGAATTAAAAAGTGATGTTCAAACATTTATTGATTTTTTATTATTATATTTTTTTGTTGTTATTATTATTATTTAATATTAATAAATTTTTTTCCCAAAAAGAATACAGAACAAATTATTTTCTATGTGTAATTGGTTTAAGTGAATCTAAATTTAAAAGTAAAATTAAAAAATAAAAAAGCATTAAATTCAGTGAATCTAAAAAGAAAATAAAAGGGTTATTAAAAAAAGACTGTCAAAGACAAAAAAATGAAAACCAAAAAATTCAAAACTAAAGTTTGAAAAAACAAACTAAACCAAACACATATAAACTTCACTTTTTTTGAACCCTTCTTCACTAATCTCTAATTTTACAGAAATTATTCACAAATTTCTTTCAATTTTTATGTGAATTTAATAATCTAATTTAAAAATGGTGCATACACACAAAAATGTAAAACTAAATATCTACATTATAACCAATTATTTAATTATGAATAATTAATTTCTCATTGTTACTTTTATTATATTGTTTCAAAAGATTTCACATATTATTTTTGTGATATCTTATATGTATCAATGTCTACATATATAAATATATAAAAAAATGTATATAAATGTAAATTTATATATGTTACTGTATTCATACATTATCAATCTGTAATGTTATATTATCATTGGATACTTTAATTTTTTAAAATGTATCGCTTTAGTAATATACTTATATTTGTTAGGAAAAAACTGCAGAATTGTGTATTGTTTTCCTATCAACTTATGTTCAATACATATATACATACCTGTCATACAAATAAGTGTCCACAACAAACACTTTCAATAATAAACTAAGACTTTGCAAAACACCTACATCACGACAATAATTGTACTTTTTATATTTATTTTTTTCATGACAATTGTATAGGAATTGTATACTAATGACTAATGTTATATTTTTCATTATAAAAAATATTCATGGCATATGAAACGAGACTCAACAACTCTAGATGTATAAAAATATATTACATATTGATATTAAAGTATTCTTACACCAATAATATGCAATAGTGTGTTCAATGAATTTGTATTATAAGATGAACTATTAAACAAAATTGTGTAATTGTGCAATTAATTCCATACCTTCAATTATATTAATTACAAATACGGATTATGAAAAATTGAAGTGAAAAGTTGATAGAAAAAGATTTGTGTAATATTATATATTTGAAGGACCTATTTATTATTTAAAATAAGATTGTGATCTTAACAATTTAGATATAAATTAATGTTTATATTTATAAAATTTCTTATTTATCATTTAAATTCTTTAGTCGAGTATATATTCATTTCTCATTTAGTTGTATTTTGGATAAATATTAATTTATCCATATAAATCTTCATACTTTGTACACATATCACATATCAATTTAAGAGACACACATAATTACAGTACTAAAAGTTGATGAAAAAAATCACGTGTCGCGTGCAACGCACGTGTCTGGCCACTAGTTATTATAAAAGTATAAAAAACATGGCATGTTTTATACTTTTTCAAATCCCAATTTTACCATCTCAAATCTAGTATATTTTTTAAAAGTTATGAAGAGTCTTATATAAACCAACTATGTCTTTATTTGTGAAAATTTTAAGCTTATAGAAAGAAAATTTGACATTTATTATATATATATATAGAAAATTAGTTTCAAGAATCCTATATATTTTCTACTTTTTTTAAATCATAATTTTACTTTCCTAAATCTACTATATTTTCTAAAAGTTATGAAGAGTCCTATATAAATTAATTATCTCTTTATTTTTGAAAATTTTAAGCATTACAAAAAGAAGATATGACATTAATTATATATATATTTAGAAAAAATTAGTTCCAAGAGTCCTATATAAATATAAATAAATTGTCTCTCTTCTTATAAAAAAAAAATAAAAAATCATCTTCCTATTTTTACATTGATGATGATTGAAGAATAAAAAATAATTATTCTTTCTTATTTCCTGTGGCTGCTTTTATACTGATATACATAATATTTACTGAATAAGTCTTCATACTTTGTATACATATCACATATCAATTTAAGAGACACATAATTACAGTACTAACATTTGATGAAAAATCACGTGCCACGTGCAATACATGTGCTCAACCACTAATAAACAAAAAAAGGAAAAAAAAAAAAAAAAAAAAAACTAAGGAGACAGAAAGATTAGAAGGACCATCTCCTCCTTTTTAAAGAGCATAAAAGAGAGAGGGGCTAGAATTTCATAAGAACAATATTATTATAATTCAAAAGTTTAATAAGTTTAGAGCTTGAAGAAAGGTTTTTCATAGTTGTTCGATTTTATGAAATAAAAGCAGAGAAGTGGTTAATTTTATTTTTCAAACTTCAACTAAGAAAAAAAAAAGAGTGAAATTCTACCGTCCAAACTAAAGTTAACTGTGGAGAGATGGATTTGGAATACTCCTTTATCGAAGCAGATCCTGGAATAGTCCTTTGATAGTTACCTGAAATAGAATAACAGCTCCGGTCAGGAATGTCGGAATTAGCACTCCGACGGTCTAGTTAGTTTTTTCTCCTTAGCATATTGGTTGCTCTTTTTCTTAAGTAAGCTATTTGAAAACATACCTAATTCTTGAGTCCTCCTCCTCTTTTTATAGAGCTTCTCTTTTGGGTTTTATCCTCTACTACGAATCCTATCACGACTCACTCCCTCAACGCTCTACGGAGAGGAATAGTCAACTGGCCGATATGCCGTATTGCATGGACTATTCGGCTTCAACTACCAGAACCAAGATCTGTTATTCGGCCATTCGATGTAACCCCTTTTACAGGGCTCTAAATGGGCTCGATAGATGAGGCCAATGAACTGGCCTGCAATTGGGTCTAATGGTATTGGGTTGCTTGAAAACGGCTCCTACAATTGCCCCTCGAGTAGACGGCTATGCGGAGACCCGTGTAGTCAGCCAACTTGGTTGCCGAAGGGGCAGTTTGACATTTCAAAATGTATTGGGATTTGGAAATGTGGCGGATGCGCCTTTTCAATACTGTTGTGCCAGAAAAGATGTGATGAACAATGATTGTGGCTTTCTGCCTCTTATTACTCTTTTTTCATACAGGTCTTCATACTTTGTATACATCTGATATACCAATTTATGAGACACACATAATTACAGTACTAACATTTGATGAGAAATCATGTGCCATGTGCAACACAGGTGCCCAACCACTAATAAACAAAAAAAGGAAAAAAAAAAAAAAAAAACTAAGGAGACAGAAAGGTTAGAAGGACCACCCTCTCCGTCATAAAGAGCATAAAAGAGAGAGGGGCTAGAATTTCTTAAGAACAGTATTATTATAACTCAAAAGTTCAACAAGTTTACAGCTTGAAGAATGGTTTCTCATCGTTGTTCGATTTTATGAAATAAAAGTAGAGAAGTGGTTAATTTTATTTTTCAAACTTCAAACAAGAAAAAAAAAAGAAAAGTGAAATTCTACCATCCAACTAAAGTTAACTATGGAGAGATGGATTTGGAATACTCCTTTATCCAAGCAGATCCTGGAATAATCCTTTTATAGTTACCTGAAATCGAATAACAGCTCCGGTCGGGGGTGCCGGAATTAGCACTCCGACGGTGTAGCCAGTTTTTCCTCCTTAGTACATTGGTTGCTCTTTTTCTTAAGTAAGCTATTTGAAAACATACCTAATTCATGGGCCCTCCTCCTCATTTTCTAAAGATTATCCTTTGGGTTTTATGCCCTACTGCGCATCTTATCAGGACACACCCACCCAGCGCACTATGGAGAGGACTAGTCAAACGGCCAAGATGACGCATTGCATGGACTATTCGGCTACGACTACTAGAACCAAGATCTGTTATTCGGCCATTCGCGGTAACCCTTTTTATTGGGCTCTAAATGGGCCAGATAGGTGATGCCAACGAATTGGCCTGCAATTGGGCCTAATGATGTTGTGTTCTTTGAAAACGACTCCTATAATTGCCCCCCGAGTAGACGGCTATGCAAAGACCCGTGTAGTCGGCAAATTCAGTCGCCGAAGGGGCAATTTGAGATTTTGAAATGTATTGGGATTTGGGAATGCGGCGGATGCGCCTCTTCAATACTGTCGTGCCACAAAAGACGTAATGAACGATGATTGTGGCTTTTCGCCTCTTTGTACTCTCCTTTCGTACAGGTCTTCATACTTTGTATACATATCACATACTAGTTTAAGAGACACATAATTACAGTACTAACATTTGATGAGAAGTCATGTGCCACGAGCAACACACATGCCCAACCACTAATAAACAAAAAAAGGAAAAAAAAAAAAACTAAGGAGACAGAAAGGTTAGAAGGACCATCTTCTCCTTTTTAAAGAGCATAAAAGAAAGAGGGGCTAGAATTTCTTAAGAACAGTATTATTATAACTCAAAAGTTTAATAAGTTTACACCTTGAAAAAAGGTTTCTCAAAGTTGTTTGATTTTAAGAAATAAAAGCAAAGAAGTGGTTTATTTTATTTCTCAAACTTCAAACAAGAAAAAAAAAAAAAACAGTGAAATTCTACCGTCCAAACTATAGTTAACTATGGAGAGATGGATTTGGAATACTCCTTTTATCCAAGCCGATCTTGGAATAGTCCTTTGTGAGTTACCTGAAATAGAATAACAGCTCTGGTCAGGGTGCTGAAATTAGCACTCCGACAGTCTAGTTAGTTTTTCATCTTTAGTATATTGGTTGCACTTTTTGTTAAGTAAGCTATTTGAAAATATACCTAATTCTTGAGACCTCCTCGTCCTTTTATAGAGCTTCTCCTTTGGGTTTTATCCCCTACTATGCATCCTATCAGGACCCACTCTCCTAGCACTCTATGGAGAGGAATAGTCAACTGGTCGAGATGCTGCATTGCATGGACTATTCGCCTTCAACTACCAGAACCAAGATCTGTTATTTGGCCATTCAATGTAACCTCTTTTACTGAGCTCTAAATGGGCTCGATAGATTAGGCCAATGAACTGGCCTGCAATTGGGCCTAATGGTATTGGGTTGCTTAAAAACGGCTCCTACAATTGCCCCCCAAGTAGACGGTTATGCGTAGACCCATGTAATTGGAAAACTCGGTTGCCGAAGGGGCAGCTTGACATTTCGAAATGTATTGGGATTTGGCAATTCAGCGGATGCGCTTTCTCAATACTGTTGTGCCAGAAAAGACGTGATGAACAATGATTGTGGCTTTCTGCCTCTTCGTACTCCCCTTTTATACATGTCTTCATACTTTGTATAAATATCACATACCAATTTAAGAGACACACATAATTACAGTACTAACATTTCATGAAAAATCATGTGCCACGTGCAACACGTGCCCAACCACAAATGAACAAAAAAATGGGGGGAAAAAAAAAATTAGGAGACAGAAAGGTTAGAAGGACCATTATCTTCTTTTTAAAGTGCATAAAAGAGAGAGGGGCTAGAATTTCTCAAGAATAGTATTATTGTAACTCAAAAGTTTAATAAGTTTACAGCTTGAAGAACGGTTTCATAGTTGTTTGATTTCATGAAATGAAAGAAAAGAAGTGGTTAATATTATTTTTCAAACTTCAAACATGAAAAAAAAAAAGAGTGAAATTCTACCTTCCAAACTAAAGTTAACAGTGGAGAGATGGATCTGGAATACTCCTTTATCCAAGCAGATCCTGGAATAGCTCTTTGATAGTTACCTGAAATAGAATTACAGCTCTGGGGTGCCAGAATTAGCACTCCGACGGTCTATTTCATTTTTCCTCCTTAGTATATTGGTTGTTCTTTTTTTTAAGTAAGCTATTTGAAAACATACCAAATTCTTGGGCCCTCCTCCTCCTTTTATAGAGCTTCTCCTTTGGGTTTTATCCCCTACTACCCATCCTACCAGGACTCACTCCCCCAGCGCTCCACGGAGAGGAATAGTCATCCAGCCGAGATGTCGTATTTCATGGACTATTCGGCTTCGACTACCAGAACCAAGATCTGTTATTCAGCCATTCACTGTAACCCCTTTTACTGGGCTCTAAATGGGCCCGATAGAGGAGGCCAATGAACTGGCCTGCAGTTGGGCCTAATTGTTTTGGGTTGCTTGAAAACGGCTCCTACAATTGCCCCTCGAGTAGATGGCTAACATTGTGTTTGGTTGAAATGTAAGTGAAATGTTGGTATATTTTATTTTCATTTCACCTACCTTTTCCCTTTCCATCTTCAAATTCCTTCCTAAATCTTCCAACCAAACACAGTACAAAGGCGGTAAAATTATAATTGTAAATCGTCTATCAACATCATTACATATATCTTCAGTTTTATTTAGCAGATGTTTCCGAATTTAGTTGTTATGCTTCAACCGATCTGTTTGCTTTTGAGTTTTCAAAAAAAAAAAAAAAAAATTCGAATTTTCAATGTTAACTTTTTTAGTACATTTTGATTTTTTTTTTGTATTTATTATTATTTTTCATATGTATTCACAAACATTTTACATTTTAAGTGTATCTAGATTAAGAGGATCTATAAGTAAAATAAAAATAAAAATTTAAATATATAAAAAGTTAACTAAAAAAATATGAATTAAAAACTCAAAAAATATTTTTGTAAACTCAAAACCAGACTATCTTTTTAGATTAAACTGTCTGCCTAAATAGTGGAGAGTTAACCTCAACGTACTTCCTTTTTTTGCTTAAAAATGAAATTTTAACCATATTGGATAATGAAATTGCATCCAATTTATTATTTTACAGTCAGATTTTAATTTTAGGATTAAATGGATATTTTGACATAAAAAATGTGAAAATGGACAATTAAAATAGCAATTAAAATGAATAGTAAAGAATAACATTTATTTTACTTTTTTGGTTTTTTGGTTTTTTGTTACAAAAGAATAATTTTGTCATGTACATATAGATTTATATATAAGATTCTGAATATATATATATATATATTAGAACATATATATAAATATAAAAGAATACGAAACTAAGAAAGAAAAAAACTCACCTTCTTGAAACCCTAAGCTTAATCAAGCATTAAAAAAAAAGAACTTCAAAATTTTTTTTTTTCAAAATAAAATTAATAACACATCATCCTTACAAGACACAAAAATTGCGGATTTAATCATTTTTTGGCAAACTTGAGTCCTTACAAATTCCCTAGCATATATCATCAAGTAAAAGCCATGCTTTTGAGAGATTATAGAGAAAGAAGAGAAAAAGAAAGAATATGGAGAGGGAAAGAGCGAGAAAGAAAAGTTGATTCAACTAACCTCGTATGCCCGAGATTGGCGTTTAACATTTTCAATTGGCCTCTGTGAAGATGGATTTGGAATAACAGATCTTTGATAGTCACCTAATGCTAAATCAGAATAACAACTCCAGTCGTCCTCCTCCGTACTAAAGTTTCTCATTTCCTTTGGGTTTTTATCCCCTGTTACACACATAATTACAGTACAAACATTTGATGAAAAATCACGTGCCACATGCAACACACGCGCCCAACAACTAATAAGCAAAAAAAGGAAAAAAAAAAAAACTAAGGAAACAGAAAGGTTAGAAGGACCATCCTCTTCTTTTTAAAGAGCATAAAAGAGAGAGGGGCTAGAATTTCTTAAGAATAGTATTATTATAACTGAAAAGTTTAATAATTTTATAGCTTGAGGAAAGGTTTCTCAAAGTTGTTCGATTTTATGAAATAAAAGCAGGGAGGTGGTTAATTTTATTTTTCAAACTTGAAACAAGAAAAAAAAAATGTGTGAAATTCTACCGTCCAAACTAAAGTTAACTGTGGAAAGATGGATTTCGAATACTCCTTTATCCAAGCAGATCTACGAATAGTCCTTTCATAGTATTCTAAAATAGAACAACAGCTCTGGTTGGGGGTGCTGGAATTAGCACTCTGACGGTCTAGTTCGTTTTTCCTCCTTAGTATATTGGTTGCTCATTTTCTTAAGTAAGCTTTTTGAAAACATACCTAATTTTTGGGACCTTCTCCTTCTTTTATAGAGCTTCTCCTTTGGGTTGTATCCCCTACTACGCATCCTATCAGGAGTCACTCTCCCAGCGCTCTATGGAGAGGAATAGTCAACCGGCCGAGATGCCACATTGCATGGACTATTTGGCTTCGACTACTAGAACCAAGATCTGTGATTCGGCCATTCGCTGTAACTCATTTTGATGGGGTCTAGATATGCCCGACAGAAGAGACCAATGAACTGGCCTGCAATTGGGCGTAATGGTTTTGGGTTGCTAGAAAACGGCTCATACAATTGCCCCCCGTGTAGACGGCTATGCGGAGACCTGTGTAGTCGGCAAACTCGGTTGCCGAAGTTGCAGTTTGACATTTCAAAATGTATTGGAATTTGGGAATGCGGCGGATGCGCCTTTTCAATACTATCGTGCCAGAAAAGACGTGATGAACAATGATTGTGGCTTTTCGCCTCTTCGTACTCTCCTTTCGTACAGGTCTTCATACTTTGTATACATATCACATACACGTTTAAGAGACACATAATTACAGTACTAACATTTGATGAGAAGTCACGTGCCACGAGCAACACACGTGCCCAACCACTAATAAACAAAAAAAGGAAAAAAGAAAAAAACTAAGGAGACAGAAAGGTTAGAAGGACCATCCTCTCCTTTTTAAAGAGCATAAAAGAAAGAGGGGCTAGAATTTCTTAAGAACAGTATTATTATAACTCAAAAGTTTAATAAGTTTACAGCTTGAAGAAAGGTTTTTCAATGTTGTTTGATTTGAAGAAATAAAAGCAAAGAAGTAGTTTATTTTATTTCTCAAACTTCAAACAAGAAAAAAAAAAAAAGTGAAATTCTACCGTCCAAACTATAGTTAACTGTGGAGAGATGGATTTGGAATACTCCTTTTATCCAAGTCGATCCTGGAATAGTCCTTTGTGAGTTACCTGAAATAGAATAACAGCTCCGGTCGGGGTGTTGAAATTAGCACTCCGACTGTTTAGTTAGTTTTTCATCCTTAGTATATTGGTTGCACTTTTTGTTAAGTTAGCTATTTGAAAATATACCTAATTCTTGAGACCTCCTCCTCCTTTTATGGAGCTTCTCCTTTGGGTTTTATCCCCTATTACGCATCCTATCAGGATCCACTCCCGCAATGCTCTACGGAGAGGAATAGTCAACTGGTCGAGATGCCGCATTGCATGGACTATTCGCCTTCAACTACCAGAACCAAGATCTGTTATTCGGCCATTCAATGTAACCCCTTTTTCTGGGCTCTAAATGGGCTCGATAGATGAGGCCAATTGGGCCTAATGGTAATGGGTTGCTTAAAAACGGCTCCTACAATTGCCCCCCAAGTAGACGGTTATGCGTAGACCCGTGTAATTGGCAAACTCGGTTGCCGAAGGGGCAGCTTGACATTTCGAAATGTATTGGGATTTGGGAATGCAGCGGATGCGCTTTCTCAATACTGTTGTGCCAGAAAAGACGTGATGAACAATGATTGTGGCTTTCTGCCTCTTCGTACTCCCCTTTTATACAGGTCTTCATACTTTGTATAAATATCACATACCAATTTAAGAGACACACATAATTACATTACTAACATTTTTTGAAAAATTATGTGCCACGTGCAACACATGCCCAACCACAAATGAACAAAAAAAGGAAGGGGGGAAAAACTTAGGAGACAGAAAGGATAGAAGGACCATCATCTTCTTTTTAAAGTGCACAAAAGAGAGAGGGGCTAGAATTTCTTAAGAACAGTATGATTATAACTCAAAAGTTTAATAAGTTTACAGCTTGAAGAACGGTTTCTCATAGTTGTTCGATTTTATGAAATAAAAGCACAAAAGTGGTTAATATTATTTTTCAAACTTCAAACATGAAAAAAAAAAGAGTAAAATTCTACCGTCCAAACTAAAGTTAACTGTGTAGAGATGGATTTGGAATACTCTTTTATCCAAGCAGATCCTGGAATAGTTCTTTGATAGTTACCTGAAATAGAATTACGGCTCCTGTCGGGGGTGCCGGAATTAGAAATCCGACGGTCTAGTTCGTTTTTCATCCTTAGTATATTGGTTGTTCATTTTTTTAAGTAAGCTATTTGAAAACATACCTAATTCTTGGGCCCTCATCCTCCTTTTATAGAGCTTCTCCTTTGGGTTTTATCCCCTACTACCCATCCTATCAGCACTCACTCCTCCAGCGCTCCACGGAGAGGAATAGTCAACCGGCCGAGATGTTGCATTTCATGGACTATTCGGCTTCGACTACTAGAACCAGGATCTATTTTTCGGACGTTCGCTGTAACCCCTTTTATTGGGCTCTAAATGGGCCCGATAGATGAGGCCAATGAACTGGCCTGCAATTGGGCTTAATTATTTTCGGTTGCTTGAAAACGGTTCCTACAATTGCCCATCAAGTAGACGGCTAACATTGCGTTTGGTTGAAATGTAAGTGAAATGTAAGAATATTTTATTTTCATTTCACCTACCTCTTCCCTTTTCATTTCCAAATCCCTTCCTAAATCTTCCAACCAAGCACAGTATAAAGGCGGTAAAATTATAATTGTAAATCGTCTATCAACATCATTACATATATCTTCAGTTTTATTTAGCAGATGTTTCCGAATTTAGTTGTTATGCTTCAACCGATCTGTTTGCTTTTGAGTTTTCAAAAAAAAATAATTTTTGAATTTTCAATGTTAACTTTTTTAGTACATTTTTATTTTTTTTGTGTTTATTATTATTTTTCATATGTATTCACAAACATTTTACATTGTAAGTGTATCTAGATTAAGAGGATCTATAAGTAGAATAAAAATAAAAATTTTAATATTTAAAAAGTTAACTAAAAAAATATGAATTAAGCACTCAAAAAATATTTTTGAAAACTCAAAACCAGACTATCTTTTTAGATTAAACTGTCTGCCTAAATAGTGGAGAGTTAACCTCAACTTATTTCCTTTTTTTGCTTTAAAATGAAATTTTAACCATATTGGATAATGAAATTGCATCCAATTTATTATTTTATAGTTATATTTTAATTTTAGGATTAAATGGATATTTTGACAAAAAAAATGGAAAATGGACAATTAAAATAGCGATTAAAATGAATAGTAAAGAATATGTAACGCCCTCAAAATAATGACATTAATCCCAATAATATAAACATGCTATGATATATAAAAGATCCACATCCTTCCATTTCTCAGAGTTGTACTACAAAAAGTATTACATGTTAACAACCAAGGCAAAGGCCCTAAGGGCTTACAGCTTTCCAAGTTAACACTTGGTTACACAAAAGTAGAGTGCTAGCTCATTTACACATAAAGCCCTTGGCTTGAATTTACATGTAATATAACAAAAAGGAAAGACATCCAAAAAGTCTGTCCGCCACTAGCCTCCCAAGCTAAGTCCTTGGAGGTGGCATGCTGCCAGTACCTGAAAATGATGTTCCCATATAGGGTGAGCCACAGCCCAGTAGAAATATACTAAACCAGTTATGAATAATGACTAAAAGATTAACAGTTGATAGATGGTCAACTCTTTTACATTCTTTCATAACATAATACAATTCCAAGACACTTAAGTCTATGTTTCCTTTCGTTTCCATTTCCATTCCTTTTACTTGCCATTTCAGAACCTTGGCTCAGAACCTGGCCAAACATCTCACATGAAACAAACATTCATGCCAACACTTCCATTTCAACAACGATAAACATAACAGTTATATCAACACTTCCAAAGACAAGCATATACGCTCTGTCAATACAATTCTAGATAAGCATACACGCACTATCTACGGAGTTCATCCCCTATCTCCTCCCAACAACATCCGGCTTAGAGGTCCATCCCCTATCTTCCCCTAAACCGTGGAGTACATCCCCTATCTTCTCCAACACAACACAATGCATATAAACAACAATTATATACATCACAAATCAACACAATTAATTATCCAAATTAATTAATCAATGTAATTAGGACATCCTCCATAATTAACATCACAACCCTTAGGTTCCAATTTCATTAATGTTTCAACATTAATTCCATGTTTTTATACTAAACATGCTTCTAGGTTTATTATAGACAAAACCCCAAACTTTTATAAAATTACACAATGGCCCAAAGTTTTCTAAAATTACACAACAACTACCAACATATCAAAATGCTAAAATTCAAAGACAGAACTCATAAAGAGGAGTAGGATATCCCTACCTCAAAGATTTAGCTCAAAAGGAGATGATGCCCAACACCCAACTTGCTCCAAAATCAAAGATTTTCCGATTAAAACGAAGCCCTCGACAATCTCTATCTTTTTAACAAAGGCCCTTGGCTAGGAAATCACCCTAGGTAGATCAAATCTTAGAGAGAATGTAATTTTAGAGTGAGAGGCTCTCAAAAATTGGGTTTGAAGAAGATAGAGTTTGTAAAAAGTGATGTTTAGTTCGGTGCTGTCTTGCTGATATAAACAGGCTCGCTCGAGCGAAGACCAAGTCGCTCGAGCGACCAGACACATAAACTAGCCTCGCTCGAGCGACCAAACACGCTCGCTCGAGCCAACAGTGCAAATTTTCCGATTTGCAATACGACGCTCGCTCGAGCGAAGAACAAGGCTCGCTCGAGCGACCAAACACAACCTTCAGGTCTGGGCCAGACGCAGCCTGCGCTCGAGCGAAGCCATCCTGGCTCGAGCGACAAGACACAAAAACTACCCTCGCTCGAGCGACCAGCCAAAATTCTGGGCAGCAACACTTGGCTCCCAAACTCAACCAACCTGTAACAAACCTGCCCAACACATCCTATAACTCAAATACAAAGCAAGAAAGGATGTAAACAAGACAATACTCAACTACCAACATCCACGGACACATGTCCGGATCACTGTACAACAAGGGGTAAACCCGGGACCGCTATAGAATAACATTTATTTTACTTTTTTGGTTTTTTGTTACAAAAGAATAATTTTGCCATGTACATATAGACTTATATATAAGATTCTGAATATATATATATATAAGAATAAGAAACTAAGAAAGAAAAAAACTCACCTTCTTGAAACCCTAAGCTTAATCAAGCATTAAAAAAAAATAACGTCAATTTGTTTAAAAAAAAAAATAGAAGTAATAACACACCATCCTGTACAAGACACAAAAATTGCAGATTTAATCATATTTTGGCAAACTTGAGTCCTTACAAATTCCCTAGCATATATCATCAAGTAAAAGCCATGCTTTTGAGAGATTATAGAGAAAGAAGAGAAAAAGAATGAATACGGAGAGGGAAAGAGCGAGAAAGAAAAGTTGATTCAACTAACCTTGCATGCCCGAAATTGGCGTTTAACATTTTCAATTGGCCTCTGTGGAGATGGATTTGGAATAACAGATCTTTGATAGTCACCTAATGATAAATCAGAATAACAGCTCCAGTCGTCTCCAGTCGTCCTCCTCCGTACTAAAGCTTCTCCTTTCCTTTTGGTTTTTATCCCCTGTTACACACATAATTACAGTACAAACATTTGACAAAAAAATCACGTGCCATGTGCGACACGCGTGCCCAACAACTAATAAGCAAAAAAAGGAAAAAAAAAAAAAAAAAAAACTAAGGAGACAGAAAGGTTAGAAGGGCCATCCACTTCTTTTTAAAGAGCATAAAAGAGAGAGGGGCTAGAATTTCTTAAGAACAGTATTATTATAACTGAAAAGTTTAATAATTTTACAACTTGAGGAAAGGTATCTCAAAGTTGTTCGATTTTATGAAATAAAAGCAGGGAGGTGGTTAATTTTATTTTTCAAACTTGAAAAACGAGAAAAAAAAATGAGTGAAATTCTACCGTCCAAACTAAAGTTAACTGTGGAAAGATGGATGTCGAATACTCCTTTATCCAAGTAGATCCAGGAATAGTCCTTTCATAGTAACCTGAAATAGAACAACAGCTCTGGTCGGGGGTGCTGGAATTGGCACTCCGACGGTCTAGTTCGTTTTTTCTCCTTAGTATATTGGTTGCTCTTTTTCTTTAGTAAGCTATTTGAAAACATACCTTATTTTTGGGACGTCCTCCTTCTTTTATAGAGCTTCTCCTTTGGGTTGTATCCCCTACCACGCATCCTATCAGGAGTCACTCTCCCAGCACTCTACAGAGAGGAATAGTCAACCGGCCGAGATGTTAGATTGCATGGACTATTTGGCTTCGACTACCAGAACCAAGATCTGTGATTCGGCCATTCGCTGTAACTCATTTTAATGGGCTCTAAATATGCCCGATAGTAGAGGCCAATGAACTGGCCTGCAATTGGGCATAATGGTTTTCGGTTGCCTGAAAACGGCTCCTACAATTGCGCCTCGAGTAGACGGCTAACATTGTGTTTGGTTGAAATGTAAGTGAAATGTTGGTATATTTTATTTTTATTTCACCTACCTATTCCGTTTTCATTTCCATATCCCTTCCTAAATCTTCCAACCAAGCACAGTATAAAGGCGGTAAAATTATAATTGTAAATCGTCTATCAACATCATTACATATATCTTCAGTTTTATTTTGCAGATGTTTCCGAATTTAGTTGTTATGCTTCAACCGATCTGTTTGCTTTTGAGTTTTCAAAAAAAAAAAAATTTTGAATTTTCAATGTTAACTTTTTTAGTACATTTTTATTTTTTTTGCGTTTATTATTTTTTTCATATGTATTCACAAACATTTTACAATGTAAGTGTATCTAGATTAAGACGATCTATAAGTAGAATAAAAATAAAAATTTAAATATATAAAAAGTTAACTAAAAAAATATGAATTAAACATTCAAAAAATATTTTTGAAAACTCAAAACCAGACTATCTTTTTAGATTAAACTGTCTGCCTAAATAGTGGAGAGTTAACCTCAACTTATTTCCTTTTTTTGCTTTAAAATGAAATTTTAACCATATTGGATAATGAAATCGAATCCAATTTATTATTTTACAGTTATATTTTAATTTTAGGATTAAATGGATATTTTGACATAAAAAATGTGAAAATGGACAATTAAAATAGTGATTAAAATGAATAGAAAAGAATAACATTTATTTTACTTTTTTGGTTTTTTGGTTTTTTGTTACAAAAGAATAATTTTGTCATGTACGTATAGATTTATATATAAGATTCTGAATATATATATAAATATAAAAGAATAAGCAACGAAGAAAGAAAAAAACTCACCTTCTTGAAACCCTAAACTTAATCACGCATTAAAAAAAAAGAACTTCAAATTTTTTTTTTTCAAAAATAGAATAAATAACACATCATCCTGTACAAGACACAAAAATTGCAGATTTAATCATATTTTGGCAAACTTGAGTCCTTACAAATTCCCTAGCATATATCATCAAGTAAAAGCCATGCTTTTGAGAGATTATAGAGAAAGAAGAGAAAAAGAACGAATACGGAGAGGGAAAGAGCGAGAAAGAAAAGTTGATTCGACTAACCTTGCATGCCCAAAATTGGCGTTTAACATTTTCAATTGGCCTCCGTGGAGTTGGATTTGGAATAACAGATCTCTGATAGTCACCTAATGCTAAATCAGAATAACAGCTCCAGTCGTCCTCCTCCGTGCTAAAGCTTCTCCTTCCCTTTTGGTTTTTATCCCCTGTTACACACATAATTACAGTGCAAACATTTGACAAAAAAATCACGTGCCACGTGCGACACGCGTGCCCAACAACTAATAAGCAAAAAAAGGAAAAAAAAAAAAACTAAGGAGACAGAAAGGTTAGAAGGGCCGTCCACTTCTTTTTAAAGAGCATAAAAGAGAGAGGGGCTAGAATTTCTTAAGAACAGTATTATTATAACTGAAAAGTTTAATAATTTTACAACTTGAGGAAAGGTTTCTCAAAGTTGTTCAATTTTATGAAATAAAAGCAGGGAAGTGGTTAATTTTATTTTTCAAACTTGAAAAAAGAGAAAAAAAAAAAAGGGTGAAATTCTACCGTACCAACTAAAGTTAACTGTGGAAAGATGGATTTCGAATACTCCTTTATCCAAGCAGATCCAGGAATAGTCCTTTCATAGTAACCTGAAATAGAACAACAGCTCTGGTCGGGGGTGCTGGAATTGGCACTCCGACGGTCTAGTTCGTTTTTTCTCCTTAGTATATTGGTTGCTCTTTTTCTTAAGTAAGCTATTTGAAAATATACCTAATTTTTGGGACGTCCTCCTTCTTTTATAGAGCTTCTCCTTTGGGTTGTATCCCCTACCACGCATCCTATCAGGAGTCACTCTCCCAGCACTCTACAGAGAGGAATAGTCAACCGGCCGAGATGTTAGATTGCATGGACAATTTGGCTTCGACTACCGGAACCAAGATCTGTGATTCGGCCATTCGCTGTAACTCATTTCAAGGGGCTCTAAATATGCCCGATAGAAGAGGCCAATGAACTGGCCTGCAATTGGACATAATGGTTTTCGGTTGCTTGAAAACGGCTCCTACAATTGCCCCTCGAGTAGACGGCTAACATTGTGTTTGGTTGAAATGTCGGTATATTTTAATTTTATTTCACCTACCTCTTCCCTTTTCATTTCCAAATCCCTTCCTAAATCTTCCAACCAAGCACAGTATAAAGGCGGTAAAATTATAATTGTAAATCATCTATCAACATCATTACATATATCTTCAGTTTTATTTAGCAGATGTTTCCGAATTTAGTTTTTATGCTTTTACCGATCTGTTTGCTTTTGAGTTTTCAAAACAAAATAATTTTTGAATTTTCAATGTTAAACTTTTTAGTACATTTTTATTTTTTTTGCGTTTATTATTTTTTTCATATGTATTCACAAACATTTTACATTGTAAGTGTATCTAGATGAAGACGATCTATAAGTAGAATAAAAATAAAAATTTAAATATATAAAAAGTTAACTAAAAAAATATGAATTAAACATTCAAAAAATATTTTTGAAAACTCAAAACCAGACTATCTTTTTAGATTAAACTGTCTGCCTAAATAGTGGAGAGTTAACCTCAACTTATTTCCTTTTTTTTGCTTTAAAATGAAATTTTAACCATATTGGATAATGAAATTGAATCCTATAGCGGTCCCGGGTTTACCCCTTGTTGTACAGTGATCCGGACGTGTGTCCGTGGATGTTGGTAGTTGAGTATTGTCTTGTTTACATCCTTTCTTGCTTTGTATTTGAGTTATAGGATGTGTTGGGCAGGTTTGTTACAGGTTGGTTGAGTTTGGAAGCCAAGTGTTGCTGCCCAGAATTTTAGCTGGTCGCTCGAGCGAGGGTTTGGTCGCTCGAGCGAGGGTAGTTTTTGTGTCTTGTCGCTCGAGCCAGGATGGCTTCGCTCGAGCGCAGGCTGCGTCTAGCACAGACCTGAAGGTTGTGTTTCTTCGCTCGAGCGAGCTTTGTTCTTCGCTCGAGCGAGCTTCGTATTGCAAATCGGAAAATTTGCACTATTGGCTCGAGCGAGCATGTTTGGTCGCTCGAGCGAGGCCAGTTTTTGTGTCTGGTCGCTCGAGCGACGGGGTCTTCGCTCGAGCGAGCCTGTTTATATCAGCAAGACAGCACCGAACTAAACATCACTTTTTGCAAACTCTATCTTCTTCAAACCCACTTTTTGAGAGCCTCTCACTCTAAAATTATATTCTCTCTAAGATTTGATCTACCTAGGGTGATTTCCTAGCCAAGTGCCTTTGTTAAAAAGATAGAGATCATCGAGGGCTTCGTTTTAATCGGAAAATCTTTGATTTTGGAGCAAGTTGGGTGTTGGCCATCATCCCCTTTTGAGCTAAA
This sequence comes from Camellia granthamiana, assembly GCA_036172215.1. NCBI lineage: Eukaryota > Viridiplantae > Streptophyta > Magnoliopsida > Ericales > Theaceae > Camellia > Camellia granthamiana. The sequence continues at coordinate 112,517,656 of CM069905.1, read as the reverse complement.
TCTTTGAGGTAGGGATATCCTACTCCTCTTTATGAGTTCTGTCTTTGAATTTTAGCATTTTGATATGTTGGTAGTTGTTGTGTAATTTTGGGAAACTTTGGGGCCATTGTGTAATTTTATAAAAGTTTGGGGTTTTGGTCTATGATAAACCTAGAGGCATGTTTGGTATATAAACATGGAATTAATGTTGAAACATTAATGAAATTGGAACCTAAGGGTTGTAATGCTAATTATGGAAAATGTCCTAATTACATTGATTAATTAATTTGGATAATTAATTGGGAAGAATGAGAAATTGGAATAGAATTGTCTCATTGATCATGATAATAGTAAGAATACATTGATTTTATGTATTGATATGTGATGTGTATAATTGTTGTTTATATGCATTGTGTTGTGTTGGAGAAGATAGGGGATGTACTCCACGGTTTAGGGGAAGATAGGGGATGAACCTCTAAGCCGGATGTTGTTGGGAGGAGATAGGGGATGAACTCCGTAGATAGAGCGTGTATGCTTATCTAGAAGTGTATTGACAGAGCGTATATGCTTGTCTTTGGAAGTGTTGATATAACTGTTATGTTTATCATCGTTAAAATGGAAGTGTTGGCATGAATGTTTATATCATGTGAGTTGTTTGGCCAGGTTCTGAGCCAAGATTGTGAAATGGCAAGTAAAAAGGAAAGGAAATGGAAATGAAAGGAAACATAGACTTAAGTGTCTTGGATTTGTATCATGTTATGAAAGAATGTAAAAGTGTTGACCACCTATCAATTGTTAATCTTTTAGTCATTATTCATAACTGGTTTAGTATATTTCTACTGGGCTGTGGCTCACCCTATATGGGAACATCATTTTCAGGTACTGGCAGCATGCCACCTCCAAGGACTTAGCTTGGGAGGCTAGTGGCGGACAGACTTTTTGGATGTCTTTCCCTTTTGTTATATATTACATGTAAATTCAAGCCAAGGGCTTTATGTGTAAATGAGTTAGTACTCTACTTTTGTGTAACCAAGTGTTAACTTGGAAAGCTGTAAGCCCTTAGGGCCTTTGCCTTGGTTGTTAACATGTAATACTTTTTGTAGTACAACTCTGATCAATGGAAGGATGTGGATCTTTTATATATCATAGCATGTTTATATTATTGGGATTAATGTCATTATTTTGAGGGCGTTACAACTGATAGGGGATGTACTCCACGGTTTAGGGGAAGATAGGGGATGAACCTCTAAGCCGGATGTTGTTGGGAGGAGATAGGGGATGAACTCCGTAGATAGAGCGTGTATGCTTATCTAGAAGTGTATTGACAGAGCGTATATGCTTGTCTTTGGAAGTGTTGATATAACTGTTATGTTTATCATCGTTAAAATGGAAGTGTTGGCATGAATGTTTATATCATGTGAGTTGTTTGGCCAGGTTCTGAGCCAAGATTGTGAAATGGCAAGTAAAAAGGAAAGGAAATGGAAATGAAAGGAAACATAGACTTAAGTGTCTTGGATTTGTATCATGTTATGAAAGAATGTAAAAGTGTTGACCACCTATCAATTGTTAATCTTTTAGTCATTATTCATAACTGGTTTAGTATATTTCTACTGGGCTGTGGCTCACCCTATATGGGAACATCATTTTCAGGTACTGGCAGCATGCCACCTCCAAGGACTTAGCTTGGGAGGCTAGTGGCGGACAGACTTTTTGGATGTCTTTCCCTTTTGTTATATATTACATGTAAATTCAAGCCAAGGGCTTTATGTGTAAATGAGTTAGTACTCTACTTTTGTGTAACCAAGTGTTAACTTGGAAAGCTGTAAGCCCTTAGGGCCTTTGCCTTGGTTGTTAACATGTAATACTTTTTGTAGTACAACTCTGATCAATGGAAGGATGTGGATCTTTTATATATCATAGCATGTTTATATTATTGGGATTAATGTCATTATTTTGAGGGCGTTACAACTTGGTATCAGAGCGTACCAGGTTCGAATACTTTGGGTACGTGGGAAGTGATTAGGATCACAATGGGTTTGTCTCGCTTGATAGAGACTTAGGTGTATTGTTATATGTTTGTATGATAACATGTTTATGTGATTATTTGGGTATGGGATTTGGTTTCTAGGATGTTGATTGAATCCTTGGGTTTCTAGGAGTCTTGTTGGAAAGGCACTTGATCAATGCTGTTTCTAACCGGTACTCTAGTAACGCCTTGGGACTATCATTATCTGGAAATGAAATTCGTAAGTGCTTATGTGTTTATGTGCTTACGTGGAATGAATTACAATTGTCCATGCATTAGGACGTGAGTGTTTAGTTTTGGCACGTTTATAAATGTGCTAACGTTTGTGTTACCTTTATTAGGATGTCAGGACGAGCTAGAGGTGGTAGGCGTGGTAGGCCTAGGAGGCAGGAGGTGCCCCCACCGGAGGAGATTCCGGTAGTTCAGGAGACTCCGGCGGTTCAGGAGGGGGTTGGTCAGGCCAATGTGGCCGAGCCAGCGGGTCAGCCGGCCGTGAGTACTTTGGCCCAGGGGATAGCAGGGGCTCTGGACATCCTTAGAGCAGGGAACCTGGCAGCTGAAGCAGGGCCTTCCTTTTTGAGGAGGGAGTTCTTTCGGTCAAATCCGGAAGAGTTTGTCGGGGATCCTAAGGAGCCACTGAAGGCAGACGAGTGGCTAGAACAGATGAGTAAAACGTTCGACATGCTAGGCATTGAGGACGGAACATTGAAGGTGACCCTGGCATCCTTCCAGCTGAAGGGAGATGCAGGTCAATGGTGGAAATATGAGAAAGCTCGTGTGGGTGGTACTTGGAAGGCGTTTGTGGATGCTTTTCAGGAGAGGTTTTTATCTGCAGTGGCTAGAGAGAGGCTGAGGGATCAGTTTAGCCAGCTTAAGCAGGAGGGTTTATCTGTGGCCGAGTTTGAGGCTACATTTACTAGCTTGTCCAGGTTTGCACCTGAACTGGTGGCGACAGAGGAGCGCCGTTGCTACGAATTTGAGCGGAAGTTGAGGCGAGACCTCAAGTTGCAAGTTGGTGGACCTTACATTCGAGAGTACAGGTATTTAGTGGATGCTGCAGCTCATATGGAGCTGATGATGCAGGAGGGAGAGGAGGAGAAGCATGGAGGCTCCAAGAGGGGCCAAGAGGGACAGGGCGATGGTAGGAGGCAGAGGGGTTATAACCCTCAGCCGTCCCAGGGTGGTTTGGCCAGGTCGACTTTCCCAGTACCGAGTGCAGGCTCCGGGAGGGGCAGTCAGGGAGGGTTCACCTGTTTCAAGTGTGGCCAGCCGGGTCACAAGGCTTCAGTTTGCCCGCAGAAGGGCGGGGGTCAGAGAGCTGCTTCTTCGTCAGCTAGACCGCAGAGTCAGAGTTCGGGCAGGGGGCAGCCCTTGACTTGTTTTCAGTGTGGACAGCCTGGGCACATGAAGAGGTTTTGCCCACGGTTGAGTGCCACTTCAGGAGCGTCTGGTTCTAGACAGACGCAGGGATTTCAGCCAGCTCAGTCTGTGCAGGCCTCGAGGGCCAATCCGGGGGCTTCGTCGTCCCAGTCAGTGCAGCAGTCCTATGCTCCGAGAGGTGAGCAGGTGGATCAGGGGCCTACAGGGCGCGTGTATGCTGTTACCGCGCAGGACCTTGTACCGGCTCCATCAGTAGTGAGAGGTACCTTTCTGTTTTGCAATTCGGTTGCTAGAGTATTGATTGACACTGGTGCGTCTCATTCTTTTGTATCTGCTGCATTTGCATCTGTGTTAGAATTGGAGTTAGCAGTGTTGGCATCTCCTATTTGTGTGGTGTCGCCTATTGGGGGTGAGATGGTTTTGAAACACGGATGTAGAGGTTGTGATATAGAGGTTGATGATCATAGGCTTCCGTTTCCTTTTGTAGTTATGCCCATGAAGGGCTTTGATGTTATTTTGGGTATGGACTGGTTATCGTCATACCGAGCTGTTATTGATTGCTACCGCCAGCGGGTTACTTGTTGTACCGTGAGCGGGGAGTTTTTCCATTTCTTGGGGGACCGGGTTGGTAGTATTGTGCCACCGGGGTATGGTTCGCGGGGGCGGAATGAGCTAAGTGGTCTACTTGCTAGCTTTGAGAGTGGTGAGTGTGATGAGACCCAGATTGTATTGCCGAGGGTAGTTTGTGAGTACCCGGATGTTTTTCCCGAGGACCTTGTTGATTTGCCACCTCACCGAGAGATTGAGTTCTCTATTGATCTAGTGCCCGGCACGGCGCCGATTTCTATGGCACCTTACCGTTTTGCTCCAGCAGAGTTGGTTGAGTTGAAAGTTCAGCTCCAGGAATTGTTAGATAAAGGCTTTATTCGCCCTAGTGTTTCACCGTGGGGAGCACCGGCACTCTTTGCTAAGAAGAAAGATGGTGCCTTGAGATTGTGTATTGATTACAGGAAGTTGAACCGGGCTACGGTTAAGAATAAGTACCCTATGCCCCGTATAGATGATTTGTTTGACCAGTTGAAGGGTTCCCGTTGTTTCTCTAAGATAGATTTGAGATCGGGCTACCATCAGTTGAGGGTCAGGGAGGAGGATATTCCGAAGACGGCATTCCGTACGCGGTATGGCCATTATGAGTTTCTGGTAATGCCATTTGGGCTTACCAATGCACCGGCAGTCTTTATGGACTTGATGAACCGGATCTTCCGGGAATTCTTGGATCGTTTTGTAGTCGTGTTCGTAGACGACATCCTTATCTATTCACCTTCAGAGGAGGAGCACGAGGAACACTTGAGAGTGGTGCTTGAGTTGCTTAGAGCCCATAGGCTGTATGCCAAGTTTGGGAAGTGTGAGTTCTGGCTAGGAGAAGTTAAGTTTTTAGGCCATGTGGTTTCTGGGAAAGGGGTGTCTGTTGATACATCCAAGACTGAGGCAGTGCAAGATTGGGCACAGCCTAGGAATGTGTTTGAGATCCGCAGTTTTCTGGGATTAGCTGGGTATTACCGTCGGTTTGTGAAGGATTTCTCCAGGTTAGCTTCACCGTTGACCAGATTGACTCGGAGGGGAGTCAGCTTTGTATGGAGTGAGACTTGTGAAAAGTCGTTTCAGGAGTTGAAAGTTAGACTGACCACCGCTCCGGTCTTGATTATTCCGGAGAGAGGGTTGGGTTATGCAGTCTATTGTGATGCCTCACGAGAGGGTTTGGGTTGTGTGTTGATGCAAGAGGGAAAAGTAGTAGCTTATGGCTCACGTCAGTTGAAAATTCATGAGAAGAATTATCCTACACATGACCTAGAGTTAGCAGCTGTGATCTTTGCCTTGAAAATCTGGAGGCACTACCTTTATGGTGAGAGATTCGAGGTGTTCTCGGATCATAAGAGTCTGAAATATCTGTTTTCACAGAAAGACTTAAATTTGAGGCAGAGGAGGTGGATGGAGTTTATTGAGGATTACGACTTTGAGTTGCACTATCACCCGGGAAAAGCCAATGTTGTGGCCGATGCCCTTAGCAGGAAATCCGTTAGTGATGTAGCTTGTATAGCCATCCGGGAGTGGGAGATGTTGGGGGCCATTAGAGAGTTTGATTTGCTTCTGGGCGAATCCGTTGAGGCTGCGGCCTTGTTTTCTGTTGTTGCGCAGCCTACCCTTGTGACTAGAGTGTTAGAGGCACAGAGAGGCGACCTTGAGGTAGAATCCCTCCGAGAAAAGATCTCCAGTGGGAAGGTTGAGAAGGGTTTGACGGTGTATCCCGACTTGAGTGTGAGATACCGAGACCGTTTGTTGGTACCGGAGTCTTGCCGAGAGGAAGTACTCCGAGAGTTTCACCATTCGCGCCTTGCGGTGCATCCGGGAGGTACTAAGATGTATCGGGATTTGGGTCGCCAGTTTTGGTGGCGGGGTATGAAGAGAGATGTGGCAGTTTTCGTGTCTAAGTGCCTTACTTGTCAGCAAGTGAAGGCCGAGCATCAGAGGCCAGCGGGTTTGTTACAACCCTTGTTTATTGCCGAGTGGAAGTGGGAGCATGTCACTATGGACTTCGTTGTAGGTCTTCCGAGGACTCAACGGGGTAGTGATGCTATTTGGGTGGTTGTAGACCGGTTAACTAAGTCGGCGCATTTCATTCCTATGCGCGTGAGAGATACGGTAGATCATCTTGCCGACTTGTATGTTCAGGACATAGTGAGGTTGCACGGGGTCCCAGTGACGATTGTCTCAGATAGAGATCCTCGTTTTACTGCTAGGTTGTGGCAGAGTTTGCAGAGTGCCTTGGGTACTAAGTTGACCTTTAGTACAGCTTATCATCCTCAGACTGACGGGCAGTCCGAGCGTACTATTCAGATCCTCGAGGATATGCTTCGGGGTTGTGTCCTTGATTTCAGTGGGACGTGGGAGAGGCACTTACCATTGGTGGAGTTTGCCTACAACAACAGTTATCAGTCTAGTATTGGTATGGCACCGTTTGAGGCCTTGTATGGCCGACCTTGTAGGTCTCCAGTTTGTTGGGCCGAGGTGGGTGACACACCTTTGATAGGTCCGGAGATGGTTAGGGAGACGACGGAGAAAGTTGAGCTTATCCGTAGGAGGCTTGTTGCAGCCCAGAGTCGGCAGAAATCTTATGCTGACCGTAGGAGGAGACCATTGGAGTTTGAGATAGGTGATCATGTTTTTCTGAAGATATCACCTAGACGGGGTTTGTTGAGGTTTGGGAAGAGTGGGAAGTTATCCCCTCGGTTTATTGGGCCTTTTGAGATTCTTGAGAGGATTGGCGAGGTTGCTTATCGTTTAGCTTTGCCACCACAGTTATCCGGAGTTCATGACGTGTTTCATGTGAGTATGCTTCGGAAGTATGAACCAGATCCATCACATGTGTTGGATTGGACCGACTTAGAGGTAGATGAGGATGCCTCGTATGAGGAGAGACCGGTTCGGGTCTTGGATAGGCGGGATCAAGTCCTGCGTGGCAAGACCATCCCGTTGGTTAAGGTTTTGTGGAAACATCACGGAGTGGAGGAGGCCACTTGGGAACGTGAGTTGGGAGTCCGCGAGAAATATCCGGACTTGTTTGTTGATGTATGATCAAGTATTGCAATTGTGTAATTGTAATGAACTTTAAGAATATTCAAATTGTCTTAAGTTGTAAAACATGGTGCATGTTTTGGTTAATGTAAATGTTGTAGAACTTGCCTTGTTATGGGAGTTGATTATAATATTGCATATGTTGGCTATATTATAGAAATGGAATTGTATCATGATTATTGCTTATGATATGAATTGTGAACCATATATGTTGGAGATGGTTGAGATGGAAAGAAAATGCATGTTGAAATGTATATGTTGTAGAATGCCTCTTGATAAAGAGATGAAATGACCGGTAATGAGTCGAATTGTGGAAAGTTGTGGTATACGTTGTTTAAAAGAAGGAAAACTCGCTTTTCAAAACTTGTTTTTAATTTCGGGGACGAAATTCTTTAAGGGGGGGAGGTTATAGCGGTCCCGGGTTTACCCCTTGTTGTACAGTGATCCGGACGTGTGTCCGTGGATGTTGGTAGTTGAGTATTGTCTTGTTTACATCCTTTCTTGCTTTGTATTTGAGTTATAGGATGTGTTGGGCAGGTTTGTTACAGGTTGGTTGAGTTTGGAAGCCAAGTGTTGCTGCCCAGAATTTTAGCTGGTCGCTCGAGCGAGGGTTTGGTCGCTCGAGCGAGGGTAGTTTTTGTGTCTTGTCGCTCGAGCCAGGATGGCTTCGCTCGAGCGCAGGCTGCGTCTAGCACAGACCTGAAGGTTGTGTTTCTTCGCTCGAGCGAGCTTTGTTCTTCGCTCGAGCGAGCTTCGTATTGCAAATCGGAAAATTTGCACTATTGGCTCGAGCGAGCATGTTTGGTCGCTCGAGCGAGGCCAGTTTTTGTGTCTGGTCGCTCGAGCGACGGGGTCTTCGCTCGAGCGAGCCTGTTTATATCAGCAAGACAGCACCGAACTAAACATCACTTTTTGCAAACTCTATCTTCTTCAAACCCACTTTTTGAGAGCCTCTCACTCTAAAATTATATTCTCTCTAAGATTTGATCTACCTAGGGTGATTTCCTAGCCAAGTGCCTTTGTTAAAAAGATAGAGATCATCGAGGGCTTCGTTTTAATCGGAAAATCTTTGATTTTGGAGCAAGTTGGGTGTTGGCCATCATCCCCTTTTGAGCTAAATCTTTGAGGTAGGGATATCCTACTCCTCTTTATGAGTTCTGTCTTTGAATTTTAGCATTTTGATATGTTGGTAGTTGTTGTGTAATTTTGGGAAACTTTGGGGCCATTGTGTAATTTTATAAAAGTTTGGGGTTTTGGTCTATGATAAACCTAGAGGCATGTTTGGTATATAAACATGGAATTAATGTTGAAACATTAATGAAATTGGAACCTAAGGGTTGTAATGCTAATTATGGAAAATGTCCTAATTACATTGATTAATTAATTTGGATAATTAATTGGGAAGAATGAGAAATTGGAATAGAATTGTCTCATTGATCATGATAATAGTAAGAATACATTGATTTTATGTATTGATATGTGATGTGTATAATTGTTGTTTATATGCATTGTGTTGTGTTGGAGAAGATAGGGGATGTACTCCACGGTTTAGGGGAAGATAGGGGATGAACCTCTAAGCCGGATGTTGTTGGGAGGAGATAGGGGATGAACTCCGTAGATAGAGCGTGTATGCTTATCTAGAAGTGTATTGACAGAGCGTATATGCTTGTCTTTGGAAGTGTTGATATAACTGTTATGTTTATCATCGTTAAAATGGAAGTGTTGGCATGAATGTTTATATCATGTGAGTTGTTTGGCCAGGTTCTGAGCCAAGATTGTGAAATGGCAAGTAAAAAGGAAAGGAAATGGAAATGAAAGGAAACATAGACTTAAGTGTCTTGGATTTGTATCATGTTATGAAAGAATGTAAAAGTGTTGACCACCTATCAATTGTTAATCTTTTAGTCATTATTCATAACTGGTTTAGTATATTTCTACTGGGCTGTGGCTCACCCTATATGGGAACATCATTTTCAGGTACTGGCAGCATGCCACCTCCAAGGACTTAGCTTGGGAGGCTAGTGGCGGACAGACTTTTTGGATGTCTTTCCCTTTTGTTATATATTACATGTAAATTCAAGCCAAGGGCTTTATGTGTGAATGAGTTAGTACTCTACTTTTGTGTAACCAAGTGTTAACTTGGAAAGCTGTAAGCCCTTAGGGCCTTTGCCTTGGTTGTTAACATGTAATACTTTTTGTAGTACAACTCTGATCAATGGAAGGATGTGGATCTTTTATATATCATAGCATGTTTATATTATTGGGATTAATGTCATTATTTTGAGGGCGTTACAAATCCAATTAATTATTTTACAGTTATATTTTAGTTTTAGGATTAAATGGATATTTTGACATAAAAAATGTGAAAATGGACAATTAAAATAGTGATTAAAATGAATAGTAAAGAATAACATTTATTTTACTTTTTTGGTTTTTTGGTTTTTTGTTACAAAAGAATAATTTTGCCATGTACATATAGATTTATATATAAGATTCTGAATATATATATAAATATAAAAGAATAAGCAACGAAGAAAGAAAAAAACTCACCTTCTCGAAACCCTAAACTTAATCAAGCATTAAAAAAAATAGAACTTCAAAATTTTTTTTTTTCAAAAATAGAATTAATAACACATCATCCTGTACAAGAAAGAAAAATTGCAGATTTAATCATATTTTGGCAAACTTGAGTCCTTACAAATTCCCTAGCATATATCATCAAGTAAAAGCCGTGCTTTTCAGAGATTATAGAGAAAGAAGAGAAAAAGAATGAATACGGAGAGGGAAAGAGCGAGAAAGAAAAGTTGATTCAACTAACCTTGCATGCCCAAAATTGGCGTTTAACATTTTCAATTGGCCTCTGTGGAGATGGATTTGGAATAACAGATCTTTGATAGTCACCTAATGCTAAATCAGAATAACAGCTCTAGTCGTCCTCCTTCGTGCTAAAGCTTCTCCTTCCCTTTTGGTTTTTGTCCCCTATTACACACATAATTACAGTGCAAACATTTGACAACAAAATCACGTGCCGCGTGCGACACGCGTGCCCAACAACTAATAAGCAAAAAAAGGAAAAAAAAAAAACTAAGGAGACAAAAAGGTTAGAAGGGCCGTCCACTTCTTTTTAAAGAGCATAAAAGAGAGAGGGGCTAGAATTTCTGAAGAACAGTATTATTATAACTGAAAAGTTTAATAATTTTACAACTTGAGGAAAGGTTTCTCAAAGTTGTTCAATTTTATGAAATAAAAGCAGGGAGGTGGTTAATTTTATTTTTCAAACTTGAAAAAAGAGAAGAAAAAAAAAAGGGTGAAATTCTACCGTCCCAACTAAAGTTAACTGTGGAAAGATGGATTTCGAATACTCCTTTATCCAAGCAGATCCAGGAATAGGCCTTTCATAGTAACCTGAAATAGAACAACAGCTCTGGTCGGGGGTGCTGGAATTGGCACTCCGACGGTCTAGTTCGTTTTTTCTCCTTAGTATATTGGTTGCTCTTTTTCTTAAGTAAGCTATTTGAAAACATACCTAATTTTTGGGACGTCCTCCTTCTTTTATAGAGCTTCTCCTTTGGGTTGTATCCCCTACCACGCATCCTATCAGGAGTCACTCTCCAAGCACTCTACAGAGAGGAATAGTCAACCGGCCGAGATGTTAGATTGCATGGACTATTTGGCTTCGACTACCGGAACCAAGATCTGTGATTCGGCCATTCGTTGTAACTCATTTTAAGGGGCTCTAAATTTGCCTGATAGAAGAGGCCAATGAACTGGCCTGCAATTGGACATAATGGTTTTCGGTTGCTTGAAAACGGCTCCTACAATTGCCCCTTGAGTAGACGGCTAACATTGTGTTTGGTTGAAATGTCGGTATATTTTAATTTTATTTCACCTACCTCTTCCCTTTTCATTTCCAAATCCCTTCCTAAATCTTCCAACCAAGCACAGTATAAAGGCGGTAAAATTATAATTGTAAATCGTCTATCAACATCATTACATATATCTTCAGTTTTATTTAGCAGATGTTTCCGAATTTAGTTGTTATGCTTCAACCGATCTGTTTGCTTTTGAGTTTTCAAAAAAAAATAATTTTTGAATTTTCAATGTTAACTTTTTTAGTACATTTTTATTTTTTTTGTGTTTATTATTTTTTTTCATATGTATTCACAAACATTTTACATTGTAAGTGTATCTAGATTAAGACGATCTATAAGTAGAACAAAAATAAAAATTTAAATATATAAAAAGTTAACTAAAAGAATATGAATTAAACACACAAAAAATATTTTTGAAAACTCAAAACCAGACTATCTTTTTAGATTAAACTGTCTGCCTAAATAGTGGAGAGTTAACCTCAACTTATTTCCTTTTTTTGCTTTAAAATGAAATTTTAACCATATTGGATAATGAAATTGCATCCAATTTACTATTTTATAGTTATATTTTAATTTTAGGATTAAATGGATATTTTGACATAAAAAATGTGAAAATGGACAATTAAAATAGCGATTAAAATGAATAGTAAAGAATAACATTTATTTTACTTTTTTGGTTTTTTGGTTTTTTGTTACAAAAGAATAATTTTGCCATGTACATATAGATTTATATATAAGATTCTGAATATATATATATAAATATAAAAGAATAAGAAACTAAGAAAGAAAAAAACACACCTTCTTGAAACCCTAAGCTTAATCAAGCATTAAAAAAAAAGAACTTCAAATTTTTTTTTTTAAAAAATAGAATAAATAACACATCATCCTGTACAAGACACAAAACTTGCAAATTTAATCATATTTTGGGAAACTTGAGTCCTTACAAATTCCCTAGCATATATCATCAAGTAAAAGCCATGCTTTTGAGAGATTATAGAGAAAGAAGAGAAAAAGAATGAATACGAAGAGGGAAAGAGCGAGAAAGAAAAGTTGATTCAACTAACCTTGCATGCCCAAAATTGGCGTTTAACATTTTCAATTGGCCTCTGTGGAGATGGATTTGGAATAACAGATCTTTGATAGTAACCTAATGCTAAATCAGAATAACAGCTCTAGTCATCTCCAGTCGTCCTCCTCCGTACTAAAGCTTCTCCTTTCCTTTTGGTTTTTATCCCCTGTTACACACATAATTACAGTACAAACATTTGACAAAAAAATCACGTGCCACGTGCAACACGCGTGCCCAACAACTAATAAGCAAAATAAGGAAAAAAAAAACAAAAACTAAGGAGACAGAAAGGTTAGAAGGGCCATCCACTTCTTTTTAAAGAGCATAAAAGAGAGAGGGGCTGGAATTTCTTAAGAACAGTATTGTTATAACTGAAAAGTTTAATAATTTTACAACTTGAGGAAAGGTTTCTCAAAGTTGTTCAATTTTATGAAATAAAAGCAGGGAGGTGGTTAATTTTATTTTTCAAACTTGGAAAAAGAGAAAAAAAATGAGTGAAATTCTACCGTCCAAACTAAAGTTAACTGTGGAAAGATGGATTTCGAATACTCCTTTATCCAAGCAGATCCAGGAATAGTCCTTTCATAGTAAGCTGAAATAGAACCACAGCTCTGGTCGGGGGTGCTGGAATTGGCACTCCGACGGTCTAGTTCGTTTTTTCTCCTTAGTATATTGGTTGCCCTTTTTCTTTAGTAAGCTATTTGAAAACTTACCTTATTTTTGGGACGTCCTCCTTCTTTTATAGAGCTTCCCCTTTGGGTTGTATCCCCTACCACGCATCCTATCAGGAGTCACTCTCCCAGCACTCTACAGAGAGGAATAGTCAACCGGCCGAGATGCTACATTGCATGGACTATTTGGCTTCGACTACCAGAACCAAGATCTGTGATTCGGCCGTTCGCTGTAACTCATTTTAATGGGCTCTAAATATGCCCGATAGAAGAGGCCAATGAACTGGCCTGCAATTGGGCGTAATGGTTTTCGGTTGCTTGAAAACGGCTCCTACAATTGCCCCTCGAGTAGACGGCTAACATTGTGTTTGGTTGAAATGTAAGTGAAATGTCGGTATATTTTATTTTCATTTCCAAATCCCTTCCTAAATCTTCCAACCAAGCACAGTATAAAGGCGGTAAAATTATAATTGTAAATCGTCTATCAACATCATTACATATATCTTCAGTTTTATTTAGCAGATGTTTCCGAATTTAGTTGTTATGCGTCAACCGATCTGTTTGCTTTTGAGTTTTCAAAAAAAAATAATTTTTGAATTTTCAATGTTAACTTTTTTAGTACATTTTTATTTTTTTTGTGTTTATTATTTTTTTTCATATGTATTCACAAACATTTTACATTGTAAGTGTATCTAGATTAAGACGATCTATAAGTAGAATAAAAATAAAAATTTAAATATATAAAAAGTTAACTAAAAAAATATGAATTAAACACTCTAAAAATATTTTTGAAAACTCAAAACCAGACTATCTTTTTAGATTAAACTGTCTGCCTAAATAGTGGAGAGTTAACGTCAACTTATTTTCTTTTTTTGCTTTAAAATGAAATTTTAACCATATTGGATAATGAAATTGCATCCAATTTATTATTTTACAGTTATATTTTAATTTTAGGATTAAATGGATATTCTGACATAAAAAATGCGAAAATGAACAATTAAAATAGCGATTAAAATGAATAGTAAAGAATAACATTTATTTTACTTTTTTGGTTTTTTGGTTTTTTGTTACAAAAGAATAATTTTGCCATGTACATATAGATTTATATATTAGATTCTGAATATATATATAAATATAAAAGAATTACCAACTAAGAAAGAAAAAAACTCACCTTCTTGAAACCCTATGCTTAATCAAGCATTAAAAAAAAAGAACTTCAAATTTTTTAAAAAAAAAAAATAGTATTAATAACACATCATCCTGTACAAGACACAAAACTTGCAAATTTAATCATATTTTGGCAAACTTGAGTCCTACAAATTCCCTACCATATATCATCAAGTAAAAGCCATGCTTTTGAGAGATTATAGAGAAAGAAGAGAAAAAGAATGAATACGGAGAGGGAAAGAGCGAGAAAGAAAAGTTGATTCAACTAACCTTGCATGCCCAAAATTGGCGTTTAACATTTTCAATTGGCCTCTGTGGAGATGGATTTGGAATAACAGATCTTTGATAGTTACCTAATGCTAAATCAGAATAACAGCTCTAGTCGTCTCCAGTCGTCCTCCTCCGTACTAAAGCTTCTCCTTTCCTTTTGGTTTTTATCCCCTGTTACACACATAATTACAGTACAAACATTTGACAAAAAAATCCCCTGCCACGTGCAACACGCGTGCCCAACAACTAATAAGCAAAAAAAGGAAAAAAAAAAAAACCCTAAGGAGACAGAAAGGTTAGAAGGGCCATCCACTTCTTTTTAAAGAGCATAAAAGAGAGAGGGGGTAGAATTTCTTAAGAACAGTATTGTTATAACTGAAAAGTTTAATAATTTTACAACTTGAGGAAAGGTTTCTCAAAGTTGTTCGATTTTATGAAATAAAAGCAGGGAGGTGGTTAATTTTATTTTTCAAACTTGAAAAAAGAGAAAACAAAATGAGTGAAATTCTACTGTCCCAACTAAAATTAACTGTGGAAAGATGGATTTCGAATACTCCTTTATCTTAACAGATCCAGGAATAGTCCTTTCATAGTGACCTGAAATAGAACAACAGCTCTGGTCGGGGGTGCTGGAATTGGCACTCTGACGGTCTAGTTCATTTTTTCTCCTTAGTATATTGGTTGCTCTTTTTCTTTAGTAAGCTATTTGAAAACATACCTTATTTTTGGGACGTCCTCCTTCTTTTATAGAGCTTCTCCTTTGGGTTGTATCCCCTACCACGCATCCTATGAGGAGTCACTCTCCCAGCACCCTACAGAGAGGAATAGTCAACCGGCCGAGATGCTACATTGCATTGACTATTTGGCTTCGACTACCAGAACCAAGATCTGTGATTCGGCCATTCGTTGTAACTCATTTTAATGGGCTCTAAATATGCCCGATAGAAGAGGCCAATGAACTGGCCTGCAATTGGGCGTAATGGTTTTCGGTTGCTTGAAAACGGCTCCTACAATTGCCCCTCGAGTAGACGGCTAACATTGTGTTTGGTTGAAATGTAAGTGAAATGTCGGTATATTTTATTTTCATTTCACCTACCTGTTCCCTTTTCATTTCCAAATCCCTTCCTAAATATTCCAACCAAGCACAGTATAGAGGCGGTAAAATTATAATTGTAAATTGTCTATCAATATCATTACATATATCTTTAGTTTTATTTAGCAGATGTTTCCGAATTTAGTTGTTATGCTTCAACCGATCTGTTTGCTTTCGAGTTTTCAAAAAAAAATATTTTTTGAATTTTCAACGTTAACTTTTTTAGTACATTTTTATTTTTTTTGTGTTTATTATTATTTTTCATATGTATTCACAAACATTTTACATTGTAAGTGTATCTAGATTAAGAGGATCTATAAGTAGAATAAAAATAAAAATTTAAATATATAAAAAGTTAACTAAAAAAATATGAATTAAACACTCAAAAAATATTTTTGAAAACTCAAAACCAGACTATCTTTTTAGATTAAACTGTCTGCCTAAATAGTGGAGAGTTAACCTCAACTTATTTCCTTTTTTTGCTTTAAAATGAAATTTTAACCATATTGGATAATGAAATTGCATCCAATTTATTATTTTACAGTTATATTTTAATTGTAGGATTAAATGGATATTTTGACATAAAAAATGTGAAAATGGACAATTAAAATAGTGATTAAAATGAATAGTAAAGAATAACATTTATTTTACTTTTTTGGTTTTTTGGTTTTTTGTTACAAAAGAATAATTTTGCCATGTACATATAGATTTATATATAAGATTCTGAATATATATATATAAATATAAAAGAATTAGAAACTAAGAAAGAAAAAAACTCACCTTCTTGAAACCCTATGCTTAATCAAGCATTAAAAAAAAAGAACTTCAAATTTTTTTTTTAAAAAAAATAGTAGTAATAGCACATCATCCTGTACAAGACACAACACTTGCAAATTTAATCATATTTTGGCAAACTTGAGTCCTACAAATTCCCTACCATATATCATCAAGTAAAAGCCATGCTTTTGAGAGATTATAGAGAAAGAAGAGAAAAAGAATGAATACCGAGAGGGAAAGAGCGAGAAAGAAAAGTTGATTCAACTAACCTTGCATGCCCAAAATTGGCGTTTAACATTTTCAATTGGCCTCTGTGGAGATGGATTTGGAATAACAGTTCTTTGACAGTGACCTAATGCTAAATCAGAATAACAGCTCTAGTCGTCTCCAGTCATCCTCGTCCGTACTAAAGCTTCTCCTTCCCTTTTGGTTTTTATCCCCTGTTACACTCATAATTACAGTACAAACATTTGACAAAAAAATCACGTGCCACGTGCGACACGCGTGCCCAACAACTAATAAGCAAAAAAAGGAAAAAAAAAAACTAAGGAGACAGAAAGGTTAGAAGGGCCATCCACTTCTTTTTAAAGAGCATAAAAGAGAGAGGGGCTAGAATTTCTTAAGAACAGTATTGTTATAACTGAAAAGTTTAATAATTTTACAACTTGAGGAAAGGTTTCTCAAAGTTGTTCGATTTTATGAAAAAAAAGCAGGGAGGTGGTTAATTTTATTTTTCAAACTTGAAAAAAGAGAAAAAAAATGAGTGAAATTCTACCGTCCAAACTAAAGTCAACTGTGGAAAGATGGATTTCGAATACTCCTTTATCCAAGCAGATCCAGGAATAGTCCTTTCATAGTAGCCTGAAATAGAACAACAGCTCTGGTCGGGGGTGCTGGAATTAGCACTCCAACGGTCTAGTTCGTTTTTTCTCCTTACTATATTGGTTGCTCTTTTTCTTAAGTAAGCTACTTGAAAACATACCTAATTTTTGGGACGTCCTCCTTCTTTTATAGAGCTTCTCCTTTGGGCTGTATCCCCTACCACGCATCCTGTCAGGAGTCACTCTCCCAGCACTCTACAGAGAGGAATAGTCAACCGGCCGAGATGCTACATTGGATGGACTATTTGGCTTCGACTTCCAGAAACAAGATCTGTGATTCGACCATTCGCTGTAACTCATTTTAATGGGCTCTAAATATGCCCGATAGAAGAGGCCAATGAACTGGCCTGCAATTGGGCGTAATGGTTTTCGATTGCTTGAAAACGGCTCCTACAATTGCTCCTCGAGTAGACGGCTAACATTGTGTTTGGTTGAAATGTAAGTGAAATGTCGGTATATTTTATTTTCATTTCACCTACATGTTCCCTTTTCATTTCCAAATCCCTTCCTAAATCTTCCAACCAAGCACAGTATAAAGGCGGTAAAATTATAATTGTAAATTGTCTATCAACATCATTACATATATCTTCAGTTTTATTTAGCAGATGTTTCCGAATTTAGTTGTTATGCTTCAACCGATCTGTTTGCTTTTGAGTTTTCAAAAAAAAATAATTTTTGAATTTTCAATGTTAACTTTTTTAGTACATTTTTATTTTTTTTGTGTTTATTATTATTTTTCATATGTATTCACAAACATTTTACATTGTAAGTGTTCCTAGATTAAGACGATCTATAAGTAGAATAAAAATAAAAATTTAAATATATAAAAAGTTAACTAAAAAAATATGAATTAAACACTCAAAAAATATTTTTGAAAACTCAAAACCAGACTATCTTTTTAGATTAAACTGTCTGCCTAAATAGTGGAGAGTTAACCTCAACTTATTTCCTTTTTTTGCTTTAAAATGAAATTTTAACCATATTGGATAATGAAATTGCATCCAATTTATTATTTTACAGTTATATTTTAATTTTAGGATTAAATGGATATTTTGACATAAAAAATGTGAAAATGGACAATTAAAATAGCGATTAAAATGAATAGTAAAGAATAACATTTATTTTACTTTTTTGGTTTTTTGGTTTTTTGTTACAAAAGAATAATTTTGCCATGTACATATAGATTTATATATAAGATTCTGAATATATATATATGAATATAAAAGAATAAGAAATTAAGAAAGAAAAAAACTCACCTTCTTGAAACCCTAAGCTTAAGCAAGCATTAAAAAAAAAGAACTTCAAATTTTTTTTTAAAAAAATAGAATTAATAACACATCATCCTGTACAAGACACAAAAATTGCAGATTTAATCATATTTTGGCAAACTTGAGTCCTTACAAATTCCCTAGCATATATCATCAAGTAAAAGCCATGCTTTTGAGAGATTATAGAGAAAGAAGAGAAAAAGAATGAATATGGAGAGGGAAAGAGCGAGAAAGAAAAGTTGATTCAACTAACCTTGCATGCCCAAAATTGGCGTTTAACATTTTCAATTGGCCTCTGTGGAGATGGATTTGGAATAACAGTTCTTTGATAGTCACCTAATGCTTAATCAGAATAACAACTCCAGTCGTCTCTAGTCGTCCTCGTCCGTACTAAAGCTTCTCCTTCCCTTTTGGTTTTTATCCCCTGTTACACTCATAATTACAGTACAAACAGTTGACAAAAAAATCACGTGCCACGTGCGACACGCGTGCCCAACAACTAATAAGCAAAAAAAGGAAAAAAAAAAAACCTAAGGAGACAGAAAGGTTAGAAGGGCCATCCACTTCTTTTTAAAGAGCATAAAAGAGAGAGGGGCTAGAATTTCTTAAGAACAGTATTGTTATAACTGAAAAGTTTAATAATTTTACAACTTGAGGAAAGGTTTCTCAAAGTTGTTCGATTTTATGAAATAAAAGCAGGGAGGTGGTTAATTTTATTTTTCAAACTTGAAAAAAGAGAAAAAAAATGAGTGAAATTCTACCGTCCAAACCAAAGTCAACTGTGGAAAGATGGATTTCGAATACTCCTTTATCCAAGCAGATCCAGGAATAGTCCTTTCATAGTAACCTGAAATAGAACAACAGCTCTGGTCGGGGGTGCTGGAATTAGCACTCCAACGGTCTAGTTCGTTTTTTCTCCTTAGTATATTGGTTGCTCTTTTTCTTAAGTAAGCTATTTGAAAACATACCTAATTTTTGGGACGTCCTCCTTCTTTTATAGAGCTTCTCCTTTGGGTTGTATCCCCTACCACGCATCCTATCAGGAGTCACTCTTCCAGCACTCTACAGAGAGGAATAGTCAACCGGCCGAGATGCTACATTGGATGGACTATTTGGCCTCGACTTCCAGAACCAAGATCTGTGATTCGGCCATTCGCTGTAACTCATTTTAATGGGCTCTAAATATGCCCGATAGAAGAGGCCAATGAACTGGCCTGCAATTGGGCGTAATGGTTTTCGATTGCTTGAAAACGGCTCCTATAATTGCCCCTCGAGTAGACGGCTAACATTGTGTTTGGTTGAAATGTAAGTGAAATGTCGGTATATTTTATTTTCATTTCACCTACCTGTTCCCTTTTCATTTCCAAATCCCTTCCTAAATCTTCCAACCAAGCACAGTATAAAGGCGGTAAAATTATAATTGTAAATTGTCTATCAACATCATTACATATATCTTCAGTTTTATTTAGCAGATGTTTCCGAATTTAGTTGTTATGCTTCAACCGATCTGTTTGCTTTTGAGTTTTCAAAAAAAAATAATTTTTGAATTTTCAATGTTAACTTTTTTAGTACATTTTTATTTTTTTTGTGTTTATTATTATTTTTCATATGTATTCACAAACATTTTACATTGTAAGTGTATCTAGATTAAGAGGATCTATAAGTAGAATAAAAATAAAAATTTAAATATATAAAAAGTTAACTAAAAAAATATGAATTAAACACTCAAAAAATATTTTTGAAAACTCAAAACCAGACTATCTTTTTAGATTAAACTGTCTGCCTAAATAGTGGAGAGTTAACCTCAACTTATTTCCTTTTTTTGCTTTAAAATGAAATTTTAACCATATTGGATAATGAAATTGCATCCAATTTATTATTTTACAGTTATATTTTAATTTAGGATTAAATGGATATTTTGACATAAAAAATGTGAAAATGGACAATTAAAATAGCGATAAAAATGAATAGTAAAGAATAACATTTATTTTACTTTTTTGGTTTTTTGGTTTTTTGTTACAAAAGAATAATTTTGCCATGTAAATATAGATTTATATATAAGATTCTGAATATATATATATGAATATAAAAGAATAAGAAATTAAGAAAGAAAAAAACTCACCTTCTTGAAACCCTAAGCTTAAGCAAGCATTAAAAAAAAAGAACTTCAAAATTTTTTTTTAAAAATAGAATTAATAACACATCATCCTGTACAAGACACAAAAATTGCAGATTTAATCATATTTTGGCAAACTTGAGTCCTTACAAATTCCCTAGCATATATCATCAAGTAAAAGCCATGCTTTTGAGAGATTATAGAGAAAGAAGAGAAAAAGAATGAATACGGAGAGGGAAAGAGCGAGAAAGAAAAGTTGATTCAACTAACCTTACATGCCCAAAATTGGCGTTTAGCATTTTCAATTGGCCTCTGTGGAGATGGATTTGGAATAACAGATCTTTGATAGTCACCTAATGCTAAATCAGAATAACAGCTCCAGTCGTCTCCAGTCGTCCTCGTCCGTACTAAAGCTTCTCCTTTCCTTTTGGTTTTTATCCCCTGTTACACACATAATTACAGTACAAACATTTGACAAAAAAATCACGTGCCACGTGCGACACGCGTGCCCAACAACTAATGAGCAAAAAAAGGAAAAAAAAAAAAAACTAAGGAGCCAGAAAGGTTAGAAGGGCCATCCGCTTCTTTTTAAAGAGCATAAAAGAGAGAGGGGCTAGAATTTCTTAAGAACAGTATTATTATAACTGAAAAGTTTAATAATTTTACAGCTTGAGGAAAGGTTTCTCAAAGTTGTTCGATTTTATGAAATAAAAGCAGGGAGGTGGTTAATTTATTTTTCAAACTTGAAAAAAGAGAAAAAAAAAATGAGTGAAATTCTACCGTCCAAACTAAAGTTTACTGTGGAAAGATGGATTTCGAATACTCCTTTATCCAAGCAGATCCAGGAATAGTCCTTTCATAGTAACCTGAAATAGAACAACAGCTCTAGTCGGGGGTGCTGGAATTAGCACTCCAACGGTCTAGTTCGTTTTTTCTCCTTAGTATATTGGTTGCTCTTTTTCTTAGTTAGCTATTTGAAAACATACCTAATTTTTGGGACGTCCTCCTTCTTTTATAGAGCTTCTCCTTTGGGTTGTATCCCCTACCACGCATCCTATCAGGAGTCACTCTCCCAACACTCTACAGAGAGGAATAGTCAACCGGCTGAGATGTTACATTGCATGGACTATTTGGCTTCGACTACCAGAACCAAGATCTGTGATTCGGCCATTCGCTGTAACTCATTTTAATGGGCTCTAAATATGCCCGATAGAAAGGGCCAATGAACTGGCCTGCAATTGGGCGTAATGGTTTTGGGTTGCTAGAAAACGGCTCCTACAATTGCCCCCCGTGTAGACGGCTATATGGAGACTCGTGTAGTCGGCAAACTCAATTGTCAAAGTTGTAGTTTGACATTTCAAAATGTATTGGGATTTGGTAATACGGCGGATGCGCCTTTTCAATACTATCGTGCTAGAAAAGACGTGATGAACAATGATTTTGGCTTTCCGCCTCTTCGTACCCTCTTTTCATACAGGTCTTCATATTTTGTATACATATCACATACGAATTTAAGAGATACACATAATTACAGTACTAACATTAGTTGAAAAATCACGTGCCAAGTGCAACACACGTGCCCAACCACTAATAAATAGAAAAAGGAAAAAAAAGTAAAAAACTAAGGAGGAAGAAAGGTTAGAAGGACCATCGTCTCATTTTGAAACAGTAGAAAAGAGAGAGGGGCTAGAATTTCTTGAGAATAGTATTATTATAACTTAAAAGTTTATTAAGTTTACATCATGAAGAGAGGTTTCTCGTATTTGTTTGATTTTATGAAATAAAAGCAGATAAGTGGTTAATTTTACTTTTAAAACTTCGAACAAGAAAAAAAAAGGAGTGAAATTCTACCGTCCAAACTAAAGTTAACTTTGGAGAGATGGATTTGGAATACTCCTTTATCCAAGCAGGTCCTGGAATAGTCCTTTGATAGTTACCTGAAATAGAATAACAGCTCCAGTCGGGGGTGCCAGAATTAGCACTTCGACGGTTTAGTTAGTTTTTCCTCCTTAGTATATTGGTTGCTTTTTTTTTTTTTTTTCCCTTAAGTATGCCATTTGAAAACATACCTAATTCTTGGGTCCTCCTCCTTTCATAGAGCTTCTCCTTTGGGTTTTATCCCATACTACTCATCCTATTAGGACTAAGTCCCCCAACGCTCTACGGAGAGGAATAGTCAATCGGCCGAGATGCCGCATTGCATGGACAATTCCGCTTCAACTACCAGAACCAAGATCTGTTATTCGGCCATTTGCTGCAACCCCTTTTACTGGGCTCTAAATGGGCTCGATAGATGAGGCCATTGAACTGGCCTGTAATTGGGCCTAATGGTATTGGGTTGCTTGAAAACGGCTCCTGCAATTGCCCCACGAATAGACAGCTATGCGGAGACACGTGTAGTCAGCAAACTCGGTTGTCGAAGGGGCAGTTTGACATTTCGAAATGTGATGGGATTTGGGAATGTGGCGGATGCGCCTTTCCAATACTGTCATGCCAGAAAAGACGTGATGAACAATGATTGTGGGTTTCCGCCTCTTTGTACTCTCCTTTCATACAGGCCTCCATACTTTGTATACATATCACTTACCAATTTAGGAGACACACATAATTACAATACTAACATTTGATGAAAAATCACGTGCCACGTGCAACACACATGCCCAACCACTAATAAATAGGAAAGGTAAAAAAAAAAAAAAAAAAACCTAAGGAGACAGAAAGGTTAGAAGGACTATCATCTCCTTTTTAAAGATCATAAAAGAGAGAGGGGCTAGAATTTCTTAAGAACATGGTTATCATAACTCAAAAGTTTAAAAAGTTTACAGCTTGAAGAAAGGTTTTTCATAGTTGTTCGATTTTATCAAATAAAAGTGTAGAAGTGGTTAATTTTATTTTTCAAACTTCAAACAAGAAAAAAGAAGGGGTGAAATTCTACTGTCCAAACTAAAGTTAACTATGGGGAGATGGATTTGGAATACACCTTTATCCAAGCACATCCTGGAATAGTCCTTTGATAGTTACCTGAAATAGAATAACAGCTCCAGTTGGGGGTGCCAGAATTAGCACTCCGACGGTTCAGTTAGTTTTTCCTCCATAGTATCTTGGTTGTTCTTTTTCTTAAGTAAGCTATTTGAAAGCATACCTAATTCTTGGGCCTTACTTCTCCTTTAATAGAGCTTCTGCTTTGTGCTTTATGCCCAACTACGCATCGTATCAGGACTCACTCCCCTAGCACTCTACGGAGAGGAATAGTCAACCGACCGAGATGCCGCAGTGCGTGGACTATTCGACTTTGACTACTAGAACCAAGATTTGTTATTCGGCCATTCACTGTTGTAACAGCGCCCGCGTGGGGGGCCTTGATGCTACTACAGTTCGGACTCCCCTTTTTGTTTGTTGCGGTTCTAAATCTGAATCAAAGAGTCCAACTCTGGCAAATCGTTTTGAAGAAAAACAGATTTTTTGAAAAGTAGTGCCAAACATGGACTGCTTTGCCAAATTACAGAGTCGCCACCTAAATATTTTTTAAAATGGGAAATTTAGGAAACCCTGACTCGGTGCCGAAGGCCACGTGTCCGTCATAACCAAAGTAGTCTTGGCTCGGGAGCTTGGGTACGATCGGGGAAGGTCAGCTATGAGCACCCCCTTTCGCCCGGTTCGAAGATCGGCCTCTACTAACCGTGATATCCGATTTTGAAAACATTACATGCTCTTATTCCAATTATTAGCCTAGAATTACTATGTTATGCGCACAGCATATAAGTATTGACTAGATTGCCTAATTTGGAAATCAATATTGCATATCCGTTCGTTTTGGAAATGCTTCGGAATTTGCTACTCGCAAGTAGGCTAAAACACGGATTTCAATGAGTTTTCCAACTCAAGCAACCCAACCTCCACCCACAGGCATTCAAACAGTTTATCTCACATAAGCACTTAGCCGCATGGTAAGCATACTGTCATGGCAACAGTCACACGCATGTGGTATGCTAAAGCGTAAAATACTTACATCGTACTCCGTGCCAAAACAAGAAACTAGTTAGCAAACATGCATGACCTAGTTCATGTTAAATGGCTAATGCAACACAGGCGAAGATGCAATTTAGAGTAGGCTCAGCTAACCCTAAAGATGGCATGGTTAATGCACTTTATTCGATGCACGTATTCAATTTGGAATTAAAAATACAATGCAGTTTGTATGATGTACCGAGCCCGATGCATGTCAACAAATGCATGGATGCACGCATGCATAGCATAAGGTATGCTAAAATAAACGTGCCCTAATACTAACCATTAAAAGCAGGTAAGTAAAAGGGAAGAAAGAAGTGGGGGTTGGAAGACATACAAACCACTCACCCACACTTATTACAAATTTGCCCTCGCTCGGAGGGACCAAAAGAATAATACAAATAATTAACTACGCAAGCTAATTAAATATTACAAATAGCCTAATTAGTTGACAAACTAACTAAACTAAGAAAAACAGTAAACCGCCTCGGGAGGAGAGCCAAATGCAGCACGTGCTCGGGTCTTGCTCGGAATTGCACTGCCATGCCTAGACTGCCTCTGTTTTCCCTGCTTTGCATCTCAGAAACTGCCAAAGTCTTAGGAGTGCCTCCCAGGACACTGAGGGACATCATCGGCTGAGTAGGACTTCCACCGGCATCAGCATGAGGTCACCGGCACAAAATTCATCCATCGGCCATCAATAGACTGCCGGTCGGCACTGAATGTCTGCAGAACCTGCAACTCACAGCAGCAGAGGGCAAAATCTTGCATGGCAATGTTATTCAAGCAATGTATGCACCAAACACACTCCTTATCATGTTTGTGACTCAAAGGGGCATGTGCCTCGATTCTCGGGCCACCAATCACGCATTCCCATGCATGATGGCCCAAAGGATCAAACGTGCAACTTCTATTTCAAATGCATGCAAACCAAACAAACACACAAGGGTGCTAAGCCTCTATCATGACTTGGTCAAGAGGTAGAGCATGCATGTTTATGTGATGCAATCCTAGGCATGTCAACTAGTATGCAATCATGCCAATGCAAAGGAGCATACAAGCTAACAAACATACAAGGCATGAAACACCAATGTCAACCATCAAGTATGCAAGGTGTAATGTGGGTGTCCAAGCATGCAAACAAGCATGTGACTTCATTCAATCATGTTAGTCCTAACATGCATTTACTTACCAATACATTACAACACTCAAGGAGCATATGCAAGCAACAAGAGGATGGACTTGCACATAGGTTAGGCAGCTCTAAATAAGCCTAAAATCAGTGGCCAAATGCCATAGAAGTGAAGGCTAAGATATATGCAATACATGCACACATGCAAGCATACATAATCCAACACTTAGGCATAAACAAGCAACTCTTAAGAACACTTAAAAGAGGCTAACATGGACATATTAACATGCATATATAAGCTTTAAAATCATGTTGGACATGGTGCCAAACCAAGCAACAAAATAGACTAAGCATGCAACAAATGGTCCAAGCATCCAAGGCAAGCCAAAGGAGACCTAAACCATGGCTAAGCCAACCAAGCCTCACAAGGCCAAGAAGGCTTAAAACAGGTCTAAGGCAGCCCTAGACCATACAAAAGGGACCTCCTAGATGGCATCTAAGTGGCTCTAGAGCAAGGCACACACAATAACCAAATCATTAGGCATACAACATATGCTTTCAAAACTTCAAAGAGGCATGCAAGGCAATCATTCAAGCATGTCTAAGGGACTGAAATTACATGTTAGGTGGTTCCAAACCACCGAAATGATGCAAGAAACGCAAGCTACACATTCACATACTTGAGGCATACAAGCCCGGCAAGCCACAAATACAAAGGGGCTATACTAAACATGCCAAAATCAATCCAAACGACTATGGACAGACCTAGGTCATGGCAAAACAAGCACAAAACGTTCATAAGTCTAAGCCCAAATCACACTCGAACAAAGGCTAACCACCTAAGACATGTTAAAGGCATTACAAGGCAACTATGCTAAGCATGCATAAGGGACCAAAACCAACATGATACAAAGTTATAATATGGCAATATGAGCACAAAATACAGCCATGGCATAACCAACAAACAACCAAACATGGGGCTCCCTCAAGAGGCAAAATAGGTCCTTTTCAAGGAAAACAAGGAGAGGGGGTGACCCTCTCCTTCTTGGGACTTCAAGGCATCATCTTCACCACTGAAATCCCTCAAGATTTCAGTGGTGAAGAGACCCCAACACCAAAATCCCGGAGCTCTCACAAAATAGCACAAAATGAGGCCTTTTCAAGGCCTAAGGGTGGTCAAACCTCCCCAAAGCACAAAACACTCTTAACCAACAATAAAGAGGACTAAAAAACAGAACTTTTTTGTATTAAATTCTAAGCACAAAAACAGTTCTAATCTATGCAAAAATGGAGTGCAAAAATGGGGTAAAAAGGGGTAGTTTCTTACCCTTGAAGACCACCTTCACAAAGGTTGATGTTGTTGCTTCCTTAAGCTCAAATCCAACCAAAAACTTCAAGAACCAGCCCTTAGAACCTCAGAAACCGAAGGAAGGTGAAACACTAGGTGCTTGGGTGCAATAATATGGATTAAAGCACCTAGTGTAGAAACAAGAGAGGAAAAGAGAGATAGGATAGATACACAAGTTCTAACCTAGAACCAGAGCTTCTTCTCTGTCTTTTCTCTCTAAAAATGTCTAATTTTTCTAACCCTTGAGCCAAGAGAAGAGAGCCCTCTCTTATAGGCAACAAAGCTTACAAGCTAAGCAAACCAAAAGCTCATCCCTCCATACACGTGTATGGAGGGGAAACAAATGCTATACAGCTGCTTCAAAATATCTCAAAAAGCAACTGAACAGTAGTCGGCAGGGCAAAATTGTCATTTTGACAAAATTGACTGCCGACCGGCACAATATAGTGCCGATGGCAACACCAACCAGCCGGTGGCCTCTAGCCACTGCTGGTGGTGTGTGGGGATGCCTCACAAGGCATTCCCTGCCCCTCCAAGGCAAAGCACTAGTGTTTGGTGCAAAACCAGACACAAAACGGTCAAGTTCGGAGGTCCTGAGGCAAGGCGCGTAGCCAAGAACTCCGGGAACTCCAAACGAACACGAACATGGATAATCACCGAGTGTTCAAGCGGTGACATCCAGGTCTTGAGAACGGTCAAAAATGGGGTGTCTACAGTTGCCCCTCTTTGACAGAACTCGGAAGTCATAACAATGACGGGAGTGAATGTCAAAGCCCAGAGACGACCCATTTTTGACCAGGCCGAAGACTTAGACAAACATGCAAGACAAGCAAGATATGCGCCCGAAGGCAGGGGCAAAATGCAAGACAATGCAAGAAGCCGAGCATAACTTATGATCATGCAAAGAAAGCTGTAACGAAGCACGCATGCGACAGTTTTAAGCTAGCATGCACCAAACTACACTACAATGCAGAAAGGATGTAAAAGAATTATGCAATTCTCAATACGTCTCACTCGGAGGATACAATACCTGTGCGGCTCGTCCGGTTGCACCGGCCTCAAATGAGCCGTACATACAATATCGTGCGTTCAAAGAAAGCAAACTTAACAGGTACAATATTGTTAGCAATATGCATGACAATGCGAAATGAATGCAAGATGATATGCAATATATACAAAATGATGTATGAACAATGCAAATGATAATGCAATGCAATTGAAACTATGCAAACTACATGCAAAGCAATTGAATCATGATTCAATCATGAGCGATTCGAAACCACACAAATGCCAAATAGGTTTATGGAAGTAACAAGTCCGTCTACCATAGAAAAGGTGCCGCAACCTCAAACCAACATACCAGCGTGGAGTAGGCGCGATACACATGCAGAACTATGAGTAATGTAGACGGACACAAGGACAAGTATTGGGTGGATTGACATAAGTGGGGCGACGACCCGCTGAGGAAAGAACAATGATCCTAATGCCGGATGCAACAATTACACTGCAATGTGATATGCGATTATGGCGCGCGGGCCAAACCGTATCTCGCTTAGGAAAGGCATGCACACATACAAACCATGTCTAACACAGAAAAGGTGCCGCAACCTCAAACCAACATACCAGCGTGGAGTAGGCGCGATGCACATGCATAACTGTGCTTTGACGTGAAAAGTATGGACACATACCAGACCAAGCTCAACAAGGAAAGGTGCAAGCCATAAATGGAAGGGGATGCAGTGGATGCATGCAAAAGAAATGGATACAATGGATATGGCACGCAGGCCAAACCAAGTTTTGCCTAGGAAGGGCATGTACACGTACAAGCCATGTCTAGCACAGAAAAGGTGCCGCTACCCTCAAACCAACATACCAACGTGGAATAGGCGCGTACACATGCAGAACTGTGTTTTGACGTGAAAAGTATGAGCACATACCAGACCAAGCTCAACAAGGAAAGGTGCAAGCCATAAATGGAAGATGATGCAGTGGATGCATGCAACTACAATGCAATGGAAATGGATATTTACAAAAAATGCATGACATATGCACTATACTACAATGATGATGCATGACATATGCAGGTTTTTTTTTTTTTTGAAATGCATGACATATGCACTATATACGATGATGCATGACATATGCATGTTTTTTTTTTTGTTTTTGAAATGCATGACATATGCAATATTTAGAATGATGCATGACATATGCAGTATTTACAATGATGCATGACATATGCTTGTTTTTTTGTTTTTGGATTTTTTTGAAATGCATGACATATGCAGTATTTACAAATGATGCATGACAATGCACTATGATGCAACGACTATGATTGCAGCTTTCCCTATCTTACCAACAGGGCGATATACTAGGTTGGTTCAGTATCCAGGATTGAGGCGTAGACATGCCGCCTCAACCTATGGGGCTTCCATACAGATTTCAAGCCGAGGGGACACCCCCTGGGTATTTAAACCAGACTTTAGTCTCAGAAATCCCGAACCTTTGTGTTCTAGGCATAAGCCTTTCAAACTCTAGTTTTCACCGTCCCAGTTGGTCTTCTAGGAACTCACCGCAAAAACAGGCAGGTGGCTTTACCCGACCACCGAAAGTTGTCCGGGCACGACAAACGCCAAAGGAATCACACCTTCAGAGGATTTAAGGTCTCCTAGACCGTATGCAAAATGTATGCATGACAATGCATTTTTTTGTTTTTGCTTTTGAAGTGCAAATGATGCATGGTGATGGAAAGGATGCATGACAACGCAAATGTATTTTTATTTTGAAATGCATATGATGCATGATGTTTTTGTTGTTTTTTTGAATGCAGATGATGCATGATGATGGAAAGGATGCATGTTTTTTTTGAAATGCGCGCCAACGCGCGGCTTTTGAAATGCATGACAATGCATGAATTGGTGCGCATGACAGCGCGTGACGGGAATCATGCATGATAATGTAGATGCCGAAGGTTTCGCACCTTCCAAGGATTTAAGGTTTCCTAGACCGCGCGTGTTTAAGGTCTCGCCAGACCGGGGCAAAAAACAATGAGGTGCGCAAAATAGCGCGATGAAATGCATGCCAAATGCAATGAGGTGCACCTTAATGCACCGAAGGTCTTGCACCTCCCGAGGATTTAAGGTCTCCTAGACCGCGCGTGTTTAAGGTCTCGCCAAACCCGGGGCAAAAAAACAATGAGGTGCGCAAAATAGCGCGATGAAATGCATGCCAAATGCAATGAGGTGCACCTTAATGCACCGAAGGTCTTGCACCTCCCGAGGATTTAAGGTCTCCTAGACCGTGCGTGTTTAAGGTCTCGCCAGACCCGGGGCAAAAAACAATGAGGTGCGCAAAATAGCGCGATGAAATGCAAAATGAGATGCAAGATGAGGCACGCATACCTCATGGATGCAAAATGCAAAACGAAATACAAATGAAATGCAAAGTGAGGCACGCATACCTCAAGATGCAAAATGCGAAACGAAATGCAAATGAAATGCAAAGTGACGCACGCATACCTCAGGATGCAATGAAATGCAAAATGAGGCACGCATACCTCATTGAATGGAAAATGAAATGCAAGTATGACACGCATGCCACACGAAAATGCAAAACGGTGCAAGTCGCAAGGGACGTGCAAGACGGCGCGATGCGACGCACCGGACAATGTGATGGATGCGTGCAACGCACATGGGGCAACTTTTGAATCTTGTAAAAGACAAAAGGATACAATCTTTGCTTGAATCTGAGTGCCACGCACAGAAGACACGGTCCGAGGTCAAAACGGAGGCCGGTTGAGCATCGGGGATTCACTTTCTTGCACTTTCTTGAGCTATGAAGACCAGAAACTACCCACATGGCCTAAACAAGGCTGTGGGAACATCACCGGCTGGACTAGGTGGCCACCGGCTGGCCACCGGCTGCATAAAAGTTCCACCGGCACAATATTGTGCCGACCGGCACATAATAGTGCCGACCGGCCAAAAGTTGCTGATCGGGGATAGTTTCGACTTTTTGCAATGGGTCTTTTAAAATAGGGTTCCCAACCCTATTTTCTCACTTCTCCACCGCCGAAAATCAACTCTCTCTCTCTCTCTAGAGCCTTTTTCTCTCCTCATTTCGCCATTTCTTTGTGTTTTCGCGCCATTTTCGTCGTTCGATTCGCGAAGTTCATCGCGTTTCGCACTTTTTCAACCGAACAAATCTTTGTTTCGGTGCCTCTTTTGCTATTTCCGCTTTTTCGGGACTTGTTCCCCTCGGTTTCCTCTTCATTTCCGTGCCTTTTCATCTTCCGGCCTTTCCGGCCATTTTCGGCCCGCTCGGGGTTGACTTTTTCGGTTGGCTTTCCGTATTCTGAGCCTATTTTCATTCTTCGACCATTTTCTCATTACCATTACCATGACTGACGACATTCCACACGTCGGGACTCCCCCGGATCATGAGATGGATCCCGGGGTCGAGCTTCTCCCGTTGAGCGAGCGCCCTTTCGACTCGGTGACATACCGCCCAGCGATTCATGTGCTACCACCGGATGGACTCCGCCATTTTCGCAGCTTTGACCGAGCACTGGACCCGGAGCTCCTCCTACGCGAGCCGACCTCTCGCCTATCCTTTGGCGCTTCCGAGGTAACACTCTTCCCTGTTTTACTTTCTGCAATGTAGAACTGTTAACTGTCAAAGTTGTTTTCGTTCTTTAACTGCTTGATTCTGATACATTGTTCACTGTAGTCGATCGCAATCATGCTTACAATTGATATCTGTTTAAGACGGACACATGCACACACACTGCACTAGCCTCAATCACCCAAACACACGGCACACACCGCATTTCACTACAAACTCACCAACACCCAGCATCTGCTTGAATCTAAAAATATGCACGCATGCCATATCTATCTTGACCCACTCAAACATACTGACGCATCACACGTTATAGTTCACTGTAAGCACACCGACACCCAGCACTTATTTGAATCTAAAAAACTTGCACACATGCCATATTTGCACTGAACCACTGTTTCTTTAAGATTGTACATTTCATATTGCTTTGCTGCCATTTGTTTGAAAACAGGGAGATTCCCATACCATCCGCGGGTATGGGAACGTCGCGGCTCGAGATTGGTACGCGGAGCTTCCCGAGGCGGTTCGACGTATCGTGGACCAGGCCGGCTTCGGCGCTTTCTGCAGGGGTCTGACCCGGCTAACTGCTTGCAGGCCTCTTCTAGCTGCCCTGGCAGAGAGGTGGTGGGACACCACCGATTCATTCCACCTATCCGTGGCGGGAGACATGACGATGACTCCCTACGACTTCTCGATGCTCACAGGCATCGGGGTGGGGGGTGATCCGATCCCCTTCGACATCGATATGGATGAGTGGACCGCCGCTCAGGTCTATTTGCTTGGCGAGGCGCCACCTCTTGCGCATCCAGGTTTCGTCCGCTACTCCTGGTTCGAGGTGCAGTTCAGGGTCCAGCCTGCCCTCGTTGATGCAGCCCCGATGACCCAGGAGGCCGTGGATAGATACGCACGCGGCTTCCTCATGTTCCTGTTTGGGACGATGATTTTCGCTGATCGGGCGAACACAGTGCCTCTCTGCCTTCTTAGCGCACTGGTGGATGTTAGAGATATCTTGCGTTTCGATTGGGGTGGTGCGGCTCTGGCCACCCTCTATGGCTATATGAGCTCAGTCTCCCGCGGCAGCGGACAGTTGCTCGGGGGTTACTGGCGTGCTTGGGAGGTACATTTCCTTTTCCGCTTTACATTTCTGCTTTACATTTTCTGTACTCTGCACACTGCACACACTGTAGTCTGTTTCACACGGACTGTATACTGTGCACATGGCACACACATACTCTGCTTCACACTGACTGTACACTACTCACACTGTACACTCCGCACAATACACTACACAACACACGGCTCTGTTATTTCTGCTTTATTTTGTATTCTGCTTGATCCGATAGTCATACTGACATCTGTCTTGCAGTTGTGGGTCCATGCCTACTTTCCCAGGCTGGAGCCAGTGTCGGAGACGGAGACTCCTCCAGTCATCCCCTTCTCACGCCGCTATGACGGGAGGTGCACACGGCGGCCGCGGGAGACGTTCAGCTTCTTCCGCCGCTACTTCGACACCATCACTCCCGCAGAGGTATGTTTTACTTGCAATTCATTTCAGTTTCATCTCTCCACTGCATATTTGCAATACCAGTAGGTAACAAACTGTATTTCAATTTCAGATCACCTGGCGGCCGTGGGCTCCTTTGCCAGCGATGATGCGGGATCGGTTTGCCGGTGCCGATGAGACCTCGCGTTACCAGATTCTGCTCGAGGGTCCGGTCTGTCAGGCTTGGTACCTGGGCGAGCGTTTCCTACGCCAGATCCTGGGTTTACCTGAGCAGATAGTCCCGGTGCACCCTCCTGAGCACATGCGGGATACTGAGAGGTTCACCGCCGATCAGATGGCGGACTACACCCTCGGCTGGGAGGCGAGTGGCTACAGAGGCGAGGGCGATTACTCGGAGTACGTCCGGACCTTCATCATGCAGCCTCTGAGCGGTGGTCGCCGAGCTGAGAGAGAGAGACCTGCGGCGCCAGCTGCCGGAGCAGGAGTAGGAGGAGGAGCGCCGAGGAGGGCTCGAATCCGCGGCAGGGGCGGAGTTCAGAGAGGACGGGAGGCCAGTTGGCCCGCTCTGCCTACTTCACTGACTTTCCGAGGGTCGGATGGGGCGACCTATCAGATTCCCTTCGCCCCTCCGCCGGCTGATCACGAGTTTGTCGGTGTCCCCGACTTGCCTCCGGTATGTATTACTGCATTTTCATATAGTCATTTCATTTCAGTTTATTTGATATTCCACAGATATTGATGCATCTGATTCCCTTGCAGGCGTCTTCTGGATACACCCGGCAGTTACTGGAGATGAATGCCTCCATGACGGGGATGCTGCAGCGGACCTTCGAGTTCCTAGCCTTTTACGGCCTTCCGGTATGTTCTCTCTGTCATAGCTTCAAACCATACACAAACTGTTTCGCATAGTCTGATGCATAACACAACACTGGATACCCAGCCCTCATGGCACTTGATACACTGTATTCATACACTGCATTCTGTACTGATAAACTGCTCACGGCACTCACAAACTGTACTCATTCACTGCATTCTGCACTGATAAACTGCTCACGGCATTCATACTCTGTATTCATACACTGCATTCTGTACTGATAAACTGCTCACGGCATTCACACTCTGTATTCATACACTGCATTCTGCACTGATAAACTGCTCACGGCATTCATACTCTGTATTTATACACTGCATTCTGTACTGATAAACTGCTCACGGCATTCATACACTGTACTTTCTGCATTGATAAACTGCTTCATGTATACTGATGCATTTGCCTTTTGTACTTTTCAGCCTCCCTTCCCGATTCCTCCAGTGGGTGGTGGCGCTACATCTGGACCTCCCATTTCTACTCGAGATCGCAGGATATTCCCCCGCACCAAAGGAGGGCGTACTTACGCCGGGAGCAACTCGCGGGCTCCAGTTCCAGATGACGAGTCTGAGGAGGGGGCGGAGTCATCCGAGGAGGAGGCCGGGGGCAGCTCGGGCTCAGGCTCAGACAGTGACACTTCTGGTGATGCTCCTGGACTTCTGCCCAGGAAGAGGGCGAGGACAGATCCCCCGGCGCGAGGCCATTGATGATGCTGATGACCCAGACTTTTGCTGTTTCTTTTATTTCTTTTCTTGTACTTTTCTCTTTTGTTGGTAGATAGAGTACTTTGTACTGCCGTAGGCAGATTTTTGTTTCCAAAACTATGTACTTGAAAAAGATGATATG
This sequence comes from Camellia granthamiana, assembly GCA_036172215.1. Lineage (NCBI taxonomy): Eukaryota > Viridiplantae > Streptophyta > Magnoliopsida > Ericales > Theaceae > Camellia > Camellia granthamiana. Next base: position 112,483,131 of record CM069905.1, on the reverse strand, counting down.
AAATGAAACAAACTTTTTGTCTGAAAAGAATGTTATATCTGTACATATCTGCATCTTTCATACTTTGCACTGCATTGCATCATGTTACACCTCAAATGTAAATGATATTGATTTGTTGTCTGCAAATTGAGCAATTGTACTATGATAATCGGATAACCAACCAATTAATAGCAAAACAACTCATACAAACCACTGCTCAAACTGAATAGACAGCCCATACTCTACTGGGGATCGATCTGCATACAACCCATAACACAGCACTCGGTTCATCCTGCACATAGCAAACCCTGAACAAACAGCCCCGATCTGACAAGATGGACTACGAAAACTGAAACGGTTGAGGTTGAAACACACTTGGATGTCCCAAATTTTCTCTTTTCTTCTCCTGCCTCGCATGATTGCAGAGAATGGCACAGCATTCTGAGCACAAGCGATTACCTTTTGGAAAAGGATGGGTTTTCAATCGGGGTATCGAGCCTACCACAGAACACGACGAGACAGACTCAAACAAAGAAACAAAAGGCACACGACCTGACATAATGAGACATGCTCGGAAAAGACTCAAAACCAAAATCAAGGTCGACAAATCAAAAGACACGACACACAGACATGTTTACAAAAAGACCTCAGATCTCGAGAAGCCAGTTCCTCCAGGTATTATTTCCCACCCTTTCTGATTTGTGATACTTGCATCGCTCGGCCCTCAGACTCAGTTTTTCTCTCAAAACCCTTTTCTTCACTTTTCTCTCAACTTGCTCCTCTTTATTCTTTAATCTCTCATTTTTCAATCCCTCCCCAGGGTGATTAATGGATGAATAGGAAATCGCAGGTTCATGCCCAACACTGTTAGCTCACGGCTATTTCTTCTGGTAGATAGGGTGCCTTTCTGGCAAGTATGTTAACGGGGGAAAGACAGAAGACCTGACTCAATCGTGCCCCTAGTTCGTCATTTTGACCATTTTTTTGTTTTCTTCCTAAAACAGTTTTGATCAAGAATGAGAGTTGGATTAACACACTTATTCGATTTTTGATTTGAAAATCATGTGAATCAGGCTGTGAGCACTAAAAATTCTCCTTTTTGGGTCCAAACATGGTCCAATTTTGAAAATAAAACAGTTTTCGAGAAAATAAGTCAACCTCAGTGAAAATTTTCAAAAACTATTTTTGCAAACAGTCAATGCTCAAACGAGCGTAGAACTTACCCTCGAGATATGCAACCTCGGATCGGAGGCAATGGAAAATTGCCCCTGGCTTAAAGGGGGATAAAGGCAACGGAAAGTTGCCCCTGGTTTGGACGGTAACTTAGGGCAACTTGTGGCAATGTATGGCAACGAAAAGTTGCCCCTTGTTTGGATAATGCCGCGGCATATTGTAAGCCAGTCCTTGTTGATGACGATCGGACCCTCGGACGCGGAGGAGACGAAGACGGTTTGAACCAATATATGGACACAGTCACCTGGAAGGTGTTGGTGGTTTGACTTCAAGAGGAAGTTGGTCACGTACTTCCAGGTTGCTGCAATCGAGACATTGGATTCGGAGGAGGCAAAAGTAATCAAAACCATGACATGGACTGAGACGCTATGGAAGCGTTGGGGGATGGACTTCAGAATGAAGTTGCCTACGTATCCCAAACATGGGAATCAAGCCTTACGTAGTTCCGGTTAAAGTACACTCGGGTATTTTAACCTTCACTATTTAGGCTCTAACTTTTGCCAAGGTGCCCAATGCGGGTTTTCGACCTTGCGAGCTATGTTTTTCTTTTTCATTCTTTTTCTTTTCTCTTCTTTTACATTTTTTTCTTTTTCTTTTCTTTTGCTATTCTTTGTTCTTTTCTTTTCTTTTTTTGCTTCTTTTGTATTTTTCTTTTTTCTTTGCTCTAACTTTTGCCTGGGCCGCCCTTCCGGGTTTTCGGCCCAGCGAGCCTCTCAAAGGGTAAAAGTGTAGCTTTGTCCATGCCAAATGGTTTTGAGACTGAAGCCTCTCCGTATCCAAGAGAGCGACTGTTTTATTGATTTGCAAGAAAAGTCCATCACGGTTGCTTCTCGAGCTTTGCTTGGTGGGATCTGATCTCCTTGATCTGACTTTGACGCCTCTTGCTCGAGGGCTGCCTCAAAATGGGCCACACAGGCGTTTCATGGTACTGAATGTTTTGAACGGATCCCAGGTTTGAAACAGATGAATTGAAACTTGAGACCGAGAGCGATCCTGGGCTGCACAATCTCAAGAGCGGTTCCACACCGGTCTTCGCAAGACTGCACAAGACATTTCATTTTTGAAAGTTTTTAAGAAAGCGACAAATCATTCGCGTTGAAGATAGTGTGGAACCAGTCTGGATCGGACCAGGATCCTTCTCAGTACTCACGCCGACGAGCATGATTTCATTCATTAAAAGCTTAGCAGGCCTCTCTTTCTCTCAAAATGATCAAAATTTTACAAAACCCGAGGAATTACTTCCTCTTTGTTTTCATCACCACAGTGTCCGAAAAAGGGGTTTTATGAAAAGCTTTGGTCATTACGACGATGTTTATGGCACAAGAGAGTAGGCGAAATGCACTGTCGCCCCATTCACATCTTCTGGCACGGCTAAATAGCAACAAATACGGCACATGATAGCCGCAGCTGTTTCATTCAGATTTGCTGGTATAACCGGCTCCTCGGCAGCAAACAGGCTCAAAAAGCAAAAGCAACTAATTACAAGACAAAACGGTGTTTGAGGCAACAACCCCGAAATCACCTGATATACTATACAAGAGGGACTGACTCATTACGACAAGACAGATCTTGTAAGCAAAAAGACTGACTCAATACAGAGAGACAGACTCAAAACAAAATAAAAGACTGACTCGACACCCAAGTCAGGATTTACAAAACTAGCGTTGGCAGGTGCTCAAAAATGCGTGCCAAACGCCATATCCAAAAACGTGTCCGGCCTCGCCCACAGGCGGTCCACCTTCTGATTACATACTTGCAGTGTCTGTATCCTCAAAATCCAACAGCTGAGTGGTGACGGACTTTGCTGAGGTGGGGGGAGGATAACCTCGTTGTCAATCAAATCTTGCACCTCGTGCCGGAGGCGGAAACAATTGTCGGTAGCATGGCTAGTCTGCTGGTGGTACGCACAGTACTGAGTAGGGTCATGAGTATCAGGGAGATTCTTCGGGAGAGGCCGAGGCTCCAGGGGTTTAAGGTGTCCCCTCTCGGCAAGGATTTGAAGTGCCTTGGACAATGGCATGTAGAGAGCATGGAAGACCCTGCGCCCTCGGGGCAGGTACTTTGGAGCTTGAGCACTCTTGCTAGATGCACTAGCGAACGGATCGGCGGGTGTAGCCTTGGATTTCTGATCCTTTCCGGATGCAAGGCTAGGAGGGGGAAGAACTATTCTGGCATGACGGGGCCTATCCCGATTCTCTGATTGACTGGAATTGCCCTCGGGCGGAGTGGGGAAAGCATTCTCCACAGCTTTTGACATAACTGCGGATATCTGTTGCTTGTTCATTCCCCCGGCTTTCAAAGCCTCTACTGCCCACAGCAGTTGTTCGATGGGGTCGGCATCTGTCTTCATCTTGCCTTTATCTCTGGTCTCGGCCTGATCTAGAGTTTGGTTTGCTGCGTCGTTACCATAGCTGGAGGTCATCTCCGGTTGGTTGAGTTCAATTACAATTCGTCCCAGTAGTGGGGGCTCCTGGGGTATAAAGCCTCCGGCATATGGTGCAGCTGGTGGCGAAACAGGCATTCCATCGGCAAGATCCGCCACGGATCTTTGAAGATCACCTATCATTCCCATTAGTTCAAATGTAGTAGGCTCGCGAGCCTGATATAGTTGAGGGGTCCAAATTGGATGTGCGGCAGGCGACCTGGGTGGATGCGGCATGTCAACAGTAGTCTCATCCTGCGGGGTAATTCCTTGACTCAACGCGGCCGTCATGACCACGATCTCTTCTGACTTCTGCGTCATGTTCAGTCCTGCCTCAGCAAGGAGAAGACACTAGCTGTTCTAGATCGACCCTCTGGATTTCTGAACTGAAACGGAAAACAAGCAGCATTTCAGCCCCAAACGGATCAAACACGGGTGTAGCCGGACAACTGTACTTTACTACTGAACACTGTTCCCCAGAATCACCATTCAAAACTGAACTGATACCTGCAGACACAACTGATTCTCAACAACACTGATACTGGTGCCCTCAGGCCGGATACCCAAACTTGCAAACTGATATATGCGTTCCCTGCAGAGATATACTCTAAAAGCACATAACAGGTAAAAGAGAGCCAATACACCCCTATGTTGGGGTAGGGTTTCCCTGTCCTATTTTGTCAGGAGCTAGGGTTTCACTACGCACACAGCGGTTTCAAACAACCTATATCGGGTAAGCAACCTGTCTTAGTTTGGGATGGTCACTAAGGATCCGAATATGCACTAGGTCGAATGGTCGAAAAGGGTGCCCTGGTAAAATCGGGGTTTGTGTTCCCATACTGGCAGAGCCCGCAACCGGTCAGCCTTATGGACATGCCTTGACAAGACAAGCCTCCGGCAAACCGCTCAGGAATAGCAGATGGCCAACACGGTGTCCTAGGCGCACCAATGCACATGCAATGCAAAGAAACACATAAGTGTAGTCAAAAACGGATATCACGAGTTCGAGTCAAGGTCTCTAAAATCCCCAGCGGAGTCGCCAGAAACTGTAACAGCGCCCGCGTGGGGGGCCTTGATGCTACTACAGTTCGGACTCCCCTTTTTGTTTGTTGCGGTTCTAAATCTGAACCAAAGAGTCCAACTCTGGCAAATCGTTTTGAAGAAAAACAGATTTTTTGAAAAGTAGTGCCAAACATGGACTGCTTTGCCAGATTACAGAGTCGCCACCTAAATATTTTTTAAAATGGGAAATTTAGGAAACCCTGACTCGGTGCCGAAGGCCACGTGTCTGTCATAACCAAAGTAGTCTTGGCTCGGGAGCTTGGGTACGATCGGGGAAGGTCAGCTATGAGCACCCCCTTTCACCCGGTTCGAAGACCGGCCTCTACTAACCGTGATATCCGATTTTGAAAACATTACATGCTCTTATTCCAATTATTAGCCTAGAATTACTATGTTATGCGCACAACATATAAGTATAGACTAGATTGCCTAATTTGGAAATCAATATTGCATATCCGTTCGTTTTGGAAATGCTTCGGAATTTGCTACTCGCAAGTAGGCTAAAACACGGATTTCAATGAGTTTTCCAACTCAAGCAACCCAACCTCCACCCACAGGCATTCAAACAGTTTATATCACATAAGCACTTAGCCGCATGGTAAGCATACTGTCATGGCAACAGTCACGGCAACAGTCACACGCATGTGGTATGCTAAAGCGTAAAATACTTACATCGTACTCCGTGCCAAAACAAGAAACTAGTTAGCAAACATGCATGACCTAGTTCATGTTAAATGGCTAATGCAACACAGGCGAAGATGCAATTTAGAGTAGGCTCAGCTAACCCTAAAGATGGCATGTGAAATGCACTTTATTCGATGCACGTATTCAATTTGGAATTGAAAATACAATGCAGTTTGTATGATGTACCGAGCCCGATGGATGTCAACAAATGCATGGATGCACGCATGCATAGCATAAGGTATGCTAAAATAAACGTGCCCTAATACTAACCATTAAAAGCAGGTAAGTAAAAGGGAAGAAAGAAGTGGGGGTTGGAAGACATACAAACCACTCACCCACACTTATTACAAATTTGCCCTTGCTCGGAGGGACCAAAAGAATAATACAGATAATTAACTACGCAAGCTAATTAAATATTACAAATAGCCTAATTAGTTGACAAACTAACTAAACTAAGAAAAACAGTAAACCGCCTCGGGAGGAGAGCCAAATGCAGCACGTGCTCGAGTCTTGCTCGGAATTGCACTGTCATGCCTAGACTGCCTCTGTTTTCCCTGCTTTGCATCTCAGAAGACTGCCAAAGTCTTAGGAGTGCCTCCCAGGACACTGAGGGACATCATCGGCTGAGTAGGACTTCCACCGGCATCAGCATGAGGTCACCGGCACAAAATTCATCCATCGGCCATCAATAGACTGCCGGTCGGCACTGAATGTCTGCAGAACCTGCAACTCACAGCAGCAGAGGGCAAAATCTTGCATGGCAATGTTATTCAAGCAATGTATGCACCAAACACACTCCTTATCATGTTTGTGACTCAAAGGGGCATGTGCCTCGATTCTCGGGCCACCAATCACGCATTCCCATGCATGATGGCCCAAAGGATCAAACGTGCAACTTCTATTTCAAATGCATGCAAACCAAACAAACACACAAGGGTGCTAAGCCTCTATCATGACTTGGTCAAGAGGTAGAGCATGCATGTTTATGTGATGCAATCCTAGGCATGTCAACTAGTATGCAATCATGCCAATGCAAAGGAGCATACAAGCTAACAAACATACAAGGCATGAAACACCAATGTCAACCATCAAGTATGCAAGGTGTAATGTGGGTGTCCAAGCATGCAAACAAGCATGTGACTTCATTCAATCATGTTAGTCCTAACATACATTTACTTACCAATACATTACAACACTCAAGGAGCATATGCAAGCAACAAGAGGATGGACTTGCACATAGGTTAGGCAGCTCTAAATAAGCCTAAAATCAGTGGCCAAATGCCATAGAAGTGAAGGCTAAGATATATGCAATACATGCACACATGCAAGCATACATAATCCAACACTTAGGCATAAACAAGCAACTCTTAAGAACACTTAAAAGAGGCTAACATGGACATATTAACATGCATATATAAGCTTTAAAATCATGTTGGACATGGTGCCAAACCAAGCAACAAAATAGACTAAGCATGCAACAAATGGTCCAAGCATCCAAGGCAAGCCAAAGGAGACCTAAACCATGGCTAAGCCAACCAAGCCTCACAAGGCCAAGAAGGCTTAAAACAGGTCTAAGGCAGCCCTAGACCATACAAAAGGGACCTCCTAGATGGCATCTAAGTGGCTCTAGAGCAAGGCACACACAATGACCAAATCATTAGGCATACAACATACGCTTTCAAAACTTCAAAGAGGCATGCAAGGCAATCATTCAAGCATGTCTAAGGGACTGAAATTACATGTTAGGTGGTTCCAAACCACCGAAATGATGCAAGAAACGCAAGCTACACATTCACATACTTGAGGCATACAAGCCCGGCAAGCCACAAATACAAAGGGGCTATACTAAACATGCCAAAATCAATCCAAACGACTATGGACAGACCTAGGTCATGGCAAAACAAGCACAAAACGTTCATAAGTCTAAGCCCAAATCACACTCGAACAAAGGCTAACCACCTAAGACATGTTAAAGGCATTACAAGGCAACTATGCTAAGCATGCATAAGGGACCAAAACCAACATGATACAAAGTTATAATATGGCAATATGAGCACAAAATACAGCCATGGCATAACCAACAAACAACCAAACATGGGGCTCCCTCAAGAGGCAAAATAGGTCCTTTTCAAGGAAAACAAGGAGAGGGGGTGACCCTCTCCTTCTTGGGACTTCAAGGCATCATCTTCACCACTGAAATCCCTCAAGATTTCAGTGGTGAAGAGACCCCAACACCAAAATCCTGGAGCTCTCACAAAATAGCACAAAATGAGGCCTTTTCAAGGCCTAAGGGTGGTCAAACCTCCCCAAAGCACAAAACACTCTTAACCAACAATAAAGAGGACTAAAAAATAGAACTTTTTTGTATTAAATTCTAAGCACAAAAACAGTTCTAATCTATGCAAAAATGGAGTGCAAAAATGGGGTAAAAAGGGGTAGTTTCTTACCCTTGAAGACCACCTTCACAAAGGTTGATGTTGTTGCTTCCTTAAGCTCAAATCCAACCAAAAACTTCAAGAACCAGCCCTTAGAACCTCAGAAACCGAAGGAAGGTGAAACACTAGGTGCTTGGGTGCAATAATATGGATTAAAGCACCTAGTGTAGAAACAAGAGAGGAAAAGAGAGATAGGATAGATACACAAGTTCTAACCTAGAACCAGAGCTTCTTCTCTGTCTTTTCTCTCTAAAAATGTCTAATTTTTCTAACCCTTGAGCCAAGAGAAGAGAGCCCTCTCTTATAGGCAACAAAGCTTACAAGCTAAGCAAACCAAAAGCTCATCCCTCCATACACGTGTATGGAGGGGAAACAAATGCTATACAGCTGCTTCAAAATATCTCAAAAAGCAACTGAACAGTAGTCGGCAGGGCAAAATTGTCATTTTGACAAAATTGACTGCCGACCGGCACAAAAGAGTGCCGACCGGCACAATATAGTGCCGATGGCAACACCAACCAGCCGGTGGCCTCTAGCCACTGCCGGTGGTGTGTGGGGATGCCTCACAAGGCATTCCCTGCCCCTCCAAGGCAAAGCACTAGTGTTTGGTGCAAAACCAGACACAAAACGGTCAAGTTCGGAGGTCCTGAGGCAAGGCGCGTAGCCAAGAACTCCGGGAACTCCAAACGAACACGAACATGGATAATCACCGAGTGTTCAAGCGGTGACGTCCAGGTCTTGAGGACGGTCAAAAATGGGGTGTCTACAACTGTAACCCCTTTTACTGGGCTCTAAATGGGCCCGATAGATGAGGCCAATGAACTGGCGAGCAATTGGGCCTAATTGTATTGGGTTGCTTGAAAACGGTCCTACAATTGCACCCCCCCCGAGTAGACGACTATGTGGAGACCCGTGTAGTCGGCAAACTTGGTTGCCGAAGGAGAGGCTTGACATTTTGAAATGTATTGGGATTTTGGAATGCGGCGGATGGGCCATTTCAATACTGTCGTACTAGAAAAGACGTGATGAACAATATCTGTGGCTTTCCGCCTCTTCGTACTCTTCTTTTGTACAGATCTTCATACTTTGTATACATATCACATACCAATTTAAGAGATACACATAATTACAGTACTAACATTTGATGAAAAATCACAGGCCACGTGCAACACACATGCCCAACCGCTAATAAACAGAAAAAGTTTAAAAAAAAAAAAAAAACTAAGGAGACAGAAAGGTTAGAAGGACCATTCTCCCCTTTTTAAAGATCGTAAAAGAGAGAGGGGCTAGAATTTCTTAAGAACAGTATTATTGTTACTCAAAAGTTTAATAAGTTTACAGCTTGAAGAAAGGTTTCTCATAGTTGTTCGATTTTATGAAATAAAAGTAGAAAAGTGGTAAATTTTATTTTTGAAACGTCAAACAAGAAAAAAAAAAAGATTGAAAATCTACAGTCCAAACTAAAGTTAACTTGGAGAGATGGGTTTGGAATACTCCTTTATCCAAGCAGATCCTGGAATAGTCCTTTGATAGTTACCTGAAATAGAATAACAGCTCCTGCCGGGGGTGCTGGAATTAGCACTCCGATGGTCTAGTTAGTTTTTCGTTCTCAGTATATTGGTTGCTCTTTTTCTTAAGTAAGCTTTTTGAAAACATACCTAATTCTTGGCCCTCCTCCCCCTTTTACAGAGCTTCTCCTTTGGGTTTTATCTCCTACTACCCATCCTATCAAGACTCACTCCCCAGTGCTCCACGGAGAGGAATAGTCAACCGGCCGAGAGGCCGCATTTCATGGACTATTCGGCTTCGACTACTAGAACCAAGATCTGTGATTCGGCCATTCGCTGTAACTCATTTTAATGGGCTCTAAATATGCCCGATAGAAGAGGCCAATGAACTGGCCTGCAATTAGGCGTAATGGTTTTGGGTTGCTAGAAAACAGCTCCTACAATTGCCCCCCGTGTGGACGGCTATGCGGAGACCCGTGCAGTCGACAAACTCGGTCACCGAAGTTGCAGTTTGACATTTCAAAATGTATTGGGATTTGGGAATGCGGCGGATGCGCCTTTTCAATACTATCGTGCCAGAAAAGACGTGATGAACAAGGATTGTGGCTTTCCGCCTCTTCGTACTCTCCTTTCATACAGGTCTTCATACTTTGTATACATATCACATACGAATTTAAGAGATACATATAATTACAGTACTAACATTAGTTGAAAAATCACGTGCCAAGTGCAACACACGTGCCCAACCACTAATAAACCAAAAAAGGGAAAAAAAATAAAAAACTAAGGAGACAGAAAGGTTAGAAGGGCCATCCTCTCCTTTTTAAAGAGCATAAAAGAGAGAGGGGCTAGAATTTCTTAAGAATAGTATTGTTATAACTTAAAAGTTTATCAAGTTTACAGCATGAAGAAAGGCATCTCATATTTGTTCGATTTTATGAAATAAAAGCAGAGAAGTGGTTAATTTTACTTCAGAAATTTCGAACAAGAAAAAAAAAAGGAGTGAAATTCTATCGTCAAACTAAAGTTAACTTTGGAGAGATGGATTTAATATACTCCTTTATCCAAGCAGATCCTGGAATAGTCCTTTGATAGTTACCTGAAATAGAATAACAGCTCCGGTCGGGAGTGTCGGAATTAGCACTTCGACGGTCTTGTTAGTTTTTCCTCCTTAGTATATTGGTTGCTCTTTTTTTTTCCCTTAAGTAAGCCATTTGAAAACATACCTAATTCTTGGGCCCTCTTCCTCCTTTTATAGAGCTTCTCCTTTGGGTTTTATCCCATACTACGCATCCTATCAGGACTAAGTCCCCCAGCGCTCTACGGAGAGGATTAGTCAACCGGCCGAGATGCCGCATTCCATGGACAATTTGGCTTCAACTACCAGAACCAAGATATGTTATTCAGCCATTCACTGTAACCCCTTTTACTGGGTTCTAAATGGGCTTGATTGATGAGGCCATTGAACTGGCCAGCAATTGGGTCTAAGTGGTATTTGGTTGCTTGAAAACGGCTCCTACAATTGCCCCATGAATAGACGGCTATGCGGAGACACGTGCAGTCAGCAAACTAGGTTGTCGAAAGGGCAGTTTGACATTTCGAAATGTAATGGGATTGGGAATGCGGCGAATGCGCCTTTTCAATACTGTCGTGCCAGAAAAAGACGTGATGAACAATGATTGTGGCTTTCCGCCTTTTCATACTCTCCTTTCATACAGGCCTCCATACTTTGTATACATATCACATACCAATTTAAGAGACACATATAATTATAGTACTAACATTTGATGAAAAATCATGTGCCACGTACAACACATGTGCCCAACCACTGATAAACAGGAAAGGTAAAAAAAAAAAAAAAAAACCTAAGGAGATAGAAAGGTTAGAGGACCATCATCTCCTTTTAAACATCATAAAAGAGAAAGGGGCTAGAATTTCTGAAGAACAATGTTATCATAACTCAAAAGTTTAAAAAGTTTACAGCTTGAAGAAAGGTTTTTCATAGTTGTTCAATTTTATGAAATAAAAGCGTAGAAGTGGTTAATTTTATTTTTCAAACTTCAAACAAGAAAAAAAAAAGTGAAATTCTACCGTCCAAACTAAAGTTAACTATAGAGAGATGGGATTTGGAATACATTTATCCATGCAGATCCTGGAACAGTCCTTTGATAGTTACCTGAAATAGAATAACAGCTCCGGTCGGGGGTGCCAGACTTAGCACTCCGACGGTTCAGTTAGTTTTTCCTCCATAGTATCCTGGTTGCTCTTCTTCTTAAGTTAGCTATTTGAAAACATACCTAATTCTTAGGCCTTACTCCTCATTTTATAGAGCTTCTCCTTTGTGCTTTATGCCCCAACAACGCATCGTATCAGGACTCACTCCCCCAGCGCTCTACGGAGAGGAATAGTCAACTCGTCGAGATGCCGCATTACAAGGACTATTCGGATTTGACTACCAGAACCAAGATCTGTTATTCGGCCATTCACTATAACCCCTTTTACTGGGCTCTAGATGGGCCCGATAGATGAGGCCAATGCACTGGCCTGCAATTGGGCCTAATGGTATTGGGTTGCTTGAAAACGACTCTTACAATTGCCGCCCCTCCCTCCCCCCGAGAGTAGACGGCTATGCGGAGAACCGTGTTGTCGCCAAACTCGGTTGCGGAAGGGGAAGCTTGACATTTCAAAATGTATTGGGATTTTGGAATGCAGCGGATGGGCCATTTCAATACTATCGTACCAGAAAAGACATGATGAACAATATTAGTGGCTTTCTGCCTCTTCGTACTCTCCTTTCGTACAGATCTTCCTACTTTGTATACATATCACATACCAATGTAAGAGACAAACATAATTGCGGTACTAACATTTGATGAAAAATCACAGGCCACGTGCAACACATGTGCCCAACCACTAATAAACAGAAAAAGTTAAAAATAAAACTAAGGAGACAAAAAGGTTAGAAGGACCATCCTCCCCTTTTTAAAGATCATAAAAGAGAGAGGGGCTAGAATTTCTTAAGAATAGTATTGTTGTTACTCAAAAGTTTAATAAGTTTATAGCTTGAAGAAAGGCTTCTCATAGTTGTTCGAGTTTATGAAATAAAAGTAGAAAAGTGGTTAATTTTATTTTTCAAACTTCAAACTAGAAAAAAAAAAGATTGAAATTCGACCGTCCAAACTAAAGGTAACTTTGGAGAGATGGATTTGGAATACTCCTTTATCCAAGCAGATCTTGGAATAGTCCTTTGATAGTTACCTGAAATAGAATAACAACTCCTGTCGGGGGTGCCGGAATTAGCACTCCGATGGTCTAGTTAGTTTTTCCTTCTTAGTATATTAGTTGCTCTTTTTCTTAAGTAAGCTTTTTGAAAACATACCTAATTCTTGGCCCTCCGCCTCCTTTTATAGAGCTTCTCCTTTGGGTTTTATCCCCTACTACGCATCCTATCAGGACTTACTCCCCCAGCGCTCTAGGGAGAGGAATAGTCAACTGGTTGAGATAACGCTTCGCATGGACTATTCGGCTTCGACTACCAGAACCAAGTTCTATTATTCGACCATTCACTGTAATCCCTTTTACTGGCTCTAAATGGGCCCAAATGATGAGGCCATTGAACTAGCCTGCAATTGGGCCTAATGGTATTGGGTTGCTTGAAAATGGCTCCTACAATTGCCCCCCCGAGTAGACGGCTATGCGGAGACACGTGTAGTTAGCAGACTCGGTTGTCGAAGGGGCAGTTTGATATTTCGAAATGTAATGGGATTTGGGAATGCAGCGGATGCGCCTTTTCAATACTGTCGTGCCAGAAAAGACTTGATGAACAATGATTGTGGCTTTCCGCCTCTTCATACTCTCCTTTCATACAGACCTCCATACTTTGTATACATATCACATACCAATTTAAGAGACACACATAATTACAGTATTAACATTTGATGAAAAATCACGTGCCACGTGCAACACACGTGCCCAACCACTAATAAACCGAAAAATGAAAAAAAAAACTAAGGAGACAAAAACGTTAGAAGGACCATCCTCTTCTTTTTAAAGAGAATAAAAGAGAGAGGGCCTAGAATTCTTAAGAACAGTGTTATCATAACTCAAAAGTTTACAGCTTGAAGAAAGGTTTCTCATAATTGTTGGATTTTATGAAATAAAAGTAGAGAAGTGGTTAATTTTATTTTTCAACTTGAAACAAGAAAAAAAAAAGAGTGAAATTCTACCGTCCAAACTAAAGTTAACTATGGAGAGATGGATTTGGAATACACCTTTATCCAAGCAGATCCTGGAACAGTCCTTTGATAGTTACCTGAAATAGAATAACAGCTCCAGTTGGGGGTGCCAGAATTAGCGCTTCGACGGTGGAGTTAGTTTTTCCTCTTTAGTATAGTGGTTGGTCTTTTTCTGAAGTAAGCTATTGGATAACATACGTAATTCTTGGGCCTTACTCCTCCTTTTATAGAGCTTCTCCTTTGTGCTTTATCTCCAACTACACATCGTATCAGGACTTACTCCCCCAGTGCTCTAGAAAGAGGAACAGTCAACCGGCCGAGATGCCACATTGCATGACCTATTCTGCTTCGACTACTAGAACCAATATCTATTATTCGGCCATTCACTGTAACCCCTTTTACTAGGGTCTAAATGGGCCTGATAGATGAGGCCAATTAACTAGCCTGCTATTGGGCATAATGGTATTGGGTTGCTTGAAAATGGCTCCTACAACTACCCCTCTAGTAGATGGCTACGCGGACACCCGTGTTGTCGGCAAGCTCGGTTGTCGAAGGGGCAGTTTGACATTACGAAAAGTATTGGGATTTGGGAATGCGGCCAATGCCCTTTTTCAATACTGTCGTGCCAAAAAAGACGTGATGAACAATTATTGTGCCTTTCCGACTCTTCGTACTCTCCTTTCATACAGGTCTTCATACTTTGTGTACGTACCAATTTAAGAGACACACATAATTACAGAACTAACATTTGATGAAAAGTCACGGGCCACGTGCAACACACGTGCCCAATCACTAGGGATGCAATGGATAACCTACCCTGTGGGTATCCATGGAGACCCAACCCAAATACATGGGTTTTCCCCTTTTTTTTCTTATCCATGGGTAGGGTAAGTGATATTCTTTAAATAAATATCCATTGGGGACGGGTTGGGGATGGGTACCCACTAATTTTTCCATATGTTTTTTTTTTGTAAGATTCGCAACCAAAACTAAATATACATTTAATCTTTTTTTCTTTTATTTATTTATTTATTCAGGTTCACAACCAACTTTTTTTTTTCCTTTTTTTTTTTTTTTAAGATCCACAACCAAAGCTAAATATACATCCAATCTTTTTTTTTATTATTTTTTTTATTTTTAAGGTTCACAACCATTTTTTTTTTAATTTTTAAGATTCACAACCAAAGCTATACACATTCAATCTTTTTTCTTTTGTTTTTTTTTAAAATTTTTTTTAAAATTTTAAGGTTCACAACCATTTTTTTTTTAAATTTTTAAGATTCACAACCAAAGCTAAATATACATTCAATCTTTTTTCTTTTGTTTTTTTTTTTAATTTTTTTTTTAAGGTTCACAACCATTTTTTTTTTTTTAAGATTCACAACCAAAACTAAATATATATTCAATCTTTTTTCTTTTGTTTTTTTTAAAATTTTTTTTAAAGGTTCACAACCCCTTTTTTTTTTTTTTTTTTTTTTTTTTTAAGATTCACAACCAAAGCCAAATATATATTCAATCTTATTTTATTTTATTTGGCTCAACAATAAAATCAAATACACATTAATTAATATTGTCACATTATTCTTGTCAAATTTTATGCATATCTTGAATTTTTTAAATTTATTTTAAAAAAATTAAGGACACTGTGTAGTGGAGGTTTCGGTTTGCTTTTCTATGTTATTTTATTTTGTTATGTATTGTAATTTTCAGAATGGTTTGCTTGTTCTAAAATTTCAATTAACGAGTATGAATCTATTTGTTTTATGTTATCACACAATTCATACAATATATATATATGAATGTATTTGAAAATAAGAAAATTGTAGAGAATCGAAACAAGCATGAGTCGTGATTGGTTAGAAAGGATGGGTACAAAGATTTATTTTCTGGAAAAAAAAAGGGGACACAAAGTCTTACTAAATAATTTTTTTTAAAATAAAAGAATTTTTCTTAGTTATGAATAGATTTAACTGAAATCAGCTTGTTTCCCAATGTTATGCTCCATTTATTTAGATAGAAAATATTTTTTTATATTTGGTAGTGGTGGTGATGGAACGAATGTGAAAGTAGAGATTGTGACATAGTGGTGGGGTGATGGCGGCAGTGATGATGGTAGTGGGTATGGTGATGGTAATGTGATAGTGAAGGTGAGAATAGTGGTGATGGTGTTGTGAAATTAGTAAAAATTTAATTGAAAAAATATTTTTTGTTTTTTAAAAGTAACAAACAACAAAATTGGTGGGGGACTAAAGGAAGAAGATGGAGGATGGATTGGGTGTGGTAAGGCATAGATATCTTAAAATGAGTGGTTCAGATTTGTTAAAAGGTATAATTAGATTTTGGATAAATTAAAATGAATGGTTCAAATTTGCTAAGAGAAAGATGGTTTAATGTCTAAAATGTCCGTAGCTAAAAGATCAACAAACAATTCCTTATTTATGCCCTGATGCAATTTAATATAGGTCTTATAACACTTTCTTCAAACAGGTTCTTTCACATTTTATTTCTTCAAACATGCTCTTATAACATTGTAAACAAGTTCTTATAACATGTAGGGGAGCGAGTGAGAGAGAGAGAGAGAGAGATGGTTGTAATTTTTTTTTAATCTTCCACGTTCTTACACTTTTTTTTTTCAATTACTAAAACTTATTTGATTGTCTCAAAATTATATATTTGATTATTATAAAACAAACTTTTTAATTAATTAATTAATGTGTATTTGATTTTGTTGTTGAATCAAATAAAATAAAATAAGATTGAATGTATATTTAGCTTTTGTTGTGAACCTTAAAAAAGAATAAAAAAAATAAAAAAAATAAGTTGTTAACATTAAAAAAGAAAGAAAAAAGATTAAAGGTATATTTAGCTTTTGTTGTGAACCTTAAAAAAAAAAAAAAAAAAAAAAAAAAAAAAAGTTGTTAACATTAAATATATTAAAAAAGAAAGAAAAAAGATTGAAGGTATATTTAGTTAAAACCTTTAAAAAAAAAAAAATTTGTTAACATTAAATATATTAAAAAAGAAAAAAAAAGATTGAAGGTATATTTAGCTTTTGTTGTGAACCTTAAAAAAAAAAAAAAAAAAGTTGTTAACATTAAATATATTAAAAAAGAAAGAAAAAAGATTGAAGGTATATTTAGCTTTTGTTGTGAACCTTTTAAAAAAAGAAAAAAAAAAAAAGTGGTTGTTAACATTAAATATAAAAAATAAAAATAAAATAAAAATGGGGAGTAAAGTGGGTTGGGGAAAATCCAAACCCATTAGGAAATGGGGAGGGTGGTACCCATGGGGAATGGGGAATGGGGAATGGGAAAAATTTGTTATAGGGAAATGGGGATGGGGAATTAATATCCACCCCATTAAACCCCATTGCCATCCCTACCAATCGCTAATAAACAAAAAAAGGGAAAAAAAAAACTAAGGAGACAGAAAGGTTAAGAACTGTATTATTATAACTCAAAAGCTTATTAAGTTTACAGCTTGAAGAAAGGTTTCTCATAGTTGTTCGATTTTATGAAATAAAAGTAGAGAAGTGCTTAATTTTGTTTTTTTAACTTCAAACTAAAAAAAAAAAAAAAAAAAAGAGTAAAATTCTACCGTCCAAACTAAAATTAACTATGGAGAGATGGATTTGCAATACTCCTTTATCCAAGTAGATCCTAGAATAGTCCTTTGATAGTTACTTGAAATAGATTAACAGCTCCGGTCAGGGGTGCCAGAATTAGCACTCCGACGGTGTAGTTAGTTTTTCCTCCTTAGCATATTGGTTGCACTTTTTCTGAAGTAAGCTATTTGAAAACATACCAAATTCTTGGGCCCACCTCCTCCTTTTTTTGAGTTTCTCCTTTGGGTTTTATCCCCTACTACGCATCCTATCAAGACTCACTCCCCTAGCGCTCTACGGAGAGGAATAGTCAACCGGCCGAGATGCCAGATTTCATGGACTATTCGGCTTCGATACCAGAACCAAGATCTGTTATTCGGCCATTCGCTGTAACCCCTTTTACTAGGCTCTTAATGGGCCCGATAGATGAGGCCAATGAACTGGCCTGCAATTGGGCCTAATGGTTTTGGGTTGCTTGATTCTCTACTCTCAGTCCGTTCATATGTCACTCCCTTTTGAGTCAATTGTGTCAATGGTACTTCAATCTTCGAGAAATCCTTTACAAATTTTCTATAATAACCTGCCAAACCAAGAAAACTACGAACCTCGGACACATTAGTCGGTGTCGACCAATTCACAATGGCTTCGATTTTGCTAGGATCAACCGAAATACCTTCTTCATTAATCACATGTCCCAAAAATGAAATGCTGGAAAGCCAAAACTCACACTTGCTAAGCTTGGCATACAACTTTCTGTCTCTCAAAATTTGTAAGGCAAGTCTCAGATGCTTCTCATGCTCAACTCCACTCTTGGAATAGATCAATATATCGTCGATGAAAACAACCACAAACTCATCTAGGTATGGCTTAAAGACTCTATTCATCAAATCCATGAATGCTGCAGGAGCATTAGTCACTCAAAAGGCATTATCAAAAATTCGTAGTGGCCATATCTTGTCCGAAAAGCAGTCTTCTCAACATCCTCGGCTTTAACCTTGAGCTGATGGTAGCCCGACCTGAGATCAATTTTAGAAAGGACTCGTGCTCCTTGTAGTTGATCAAGCAAATCATCGATCCTCGACAATGGGTACTTATTCTTAATGGTTACCTTGTTCAGTTCTCGGTAATCAATACAAAGACAAAGTGTACCATCTTTTTCTTCACAAATAGAACTGGTGCTCCCCAAGGTGAAGTGCTCGACCTAATAAAGCCCTTATCCAACAACTCTTATAATTGTAGCTTCAACTCTTTAAGCTTGGCTGGGGCCATTCTATAGGGTGTTTTGGAGATAGGCTGGGTTCCCGACATAACGTCAACAGTAAAGTCTACTTCTCTATCGACTAAGTGGCCAGGCAAATCATTTGGAAAGACGTCGGGGAATTCATTAACAATTGGGATATCGGCCATTTCGACGTTTCCATTCGGATTACTTAGTACACTACACAGCTAACCTCGACACCCTTTTGGATTAACTTATAAGCCTTCATGGACGTGATCAAGTAAGGTGGGGATACTACTCCTTTACTTTGAAACGTAACCTCGGCTTGGTTTGGGGGTTTCAATGTGACACTTTTGGAAACACAATTAATGGATGCACGATTAACTACCAACCAATCCATTCCCAATATAGCATCAAAATGAGTCATATTCAACGACATTAAATCAACTAATAATTCAATATCCTCTATCACAACAACACACGCCCTATAAATGGATGCAACAATCATAGTTCTCCCCAGATGGAGTAAATACAGATAACACATAACCAAGGGGTTCTAGTTCCCTATTTAACTTCTCGGCAAATTTAGCAGATATAAATGAATGTGTAGAACCCGAATCAATCAATATATATGCATCTTGAGAGCAAATTGGAAGGGTACCTGACACTATTGTCTCGACGCTCTGAGTGTCTCCTGGCACCAATGCAAAAACTCTGCCCTGCCTCATCTATCCTTTCCCGACATTACCTTTCTGTGCAAAACCCGAGGTGCTCCCATTTTTCCTGCTATCATTAGCCTTTGTTTTCGGACAGTCTTTTACACGATGACCTATCTCACCATATTCAAAACAAGCTCCAGACGCCCAACGACAAACTCCAAAATGCGGCTTCCCACAACTGGAACATGTCGGCTTAGCATCGCCTACTTGATCCGAGTTGCTGGAACTGCCCATATTCGCCTTCTTCTTGGCACCAAACGGTACTCGGCGATTATCATAATTCTGCCTCTTTCTCTGGCTCTCCCCTGAATTCTGATATCTATTTAGGTTAGCTTCTACCAGGATGGCCTTGTCTAATACTCCGGCGTAAGTCAGCATGTTGAGCATATTCACCCGATCTTGTATGGGTCCACGAAGCCCACTCTCAAATTTCCTGGCTTTTCTATATTCATTATTGACCATGTGGGGTGCATACTTTGCTAACTCCGTGAAAGCACGATCATATTCAGCCACGGTTTTGTTGCCCTGTGTCAAAGTCTGGAATTCGGTGGTCTTGCGATCTCAGACACTGAGGGGAAAGTGCTTGTCATAAAACAATTCCAAAAATCTGGCCCAAGTCAAACCTAGATTACCTTCTCGGATCATCATCCACCATCTTTGAGCGTCGTCGTCCAATGTGAATGCTGCCAATGACACCTTCTGAGTGTCGGTGCTGGGAAAAATCTCAAACAACTTCTCCATTTCCAAAGCCCACGCTTCGGCTTTCATTGGCTCTATACCCCTATGGAACTTCGGCGGATTCATTTTCTTGAATTCTTTAATCAAAGTCAATGTGCCGTCCCTATACAAAGCTGGTTGTGCAGGCACTTACAGTACTGGAGGAGGTGGAGATGGAACTGCATTTCGGCCGTTTGTCTGCTCGGCCTGAGTAGAGGTAGTACTGGTGTTCTGTTGCCTTGTTCGCCTCAACTCATGGGCCAAACCCTCTACCATCCTTTCTAATCTGTCTAACATGTCCTCAGATTGATCTCGGCTAACTGGAGGTCTACCCCTTCTCATGGTGCTAGGAGTATGCAAAATGTGACTTTCAAGCAAAATGAACAAATATACATGTATGCAAGTAACAAATGGTCATGCCGGGATAATGCACACCTTGTCAAATAGCAAGCAATATGATGCAATCCTAACATCATTCTAAGGGACATCCTATGCTCTTTAGGACTCAAAGTGTGTGAATAACGTACTATAAGGAACCAGTGCTCTAATACCAATCTGTCACGACCCCATTCTGCCCCTAGTAGAATAGTGCCGTGATGGCCAGTAATTCAAGATTACCAAAGGCCAACTTACAAAAATTCACACACAATCAGAGTATACATTTGGGGCTTACATGTGCGGAAGCAATAAATTTAAATCTATTTAGTCCATAAGAGCTGTGCATAGGTTAAATGAAATGACATACATTTTAATATGGTTTACAACTTGGATACAAATAAAATAAAGTACATATTACATATTTATCAAAAGGCTTCTCAAGCCGACATATACAAAAGAAGTGAATTAAAACTAAGAAACATAATGTTCAAGAGGTCAGCAAAATGAATCCAAAACAACTTGCAAATAACATCTAGGCGTCACCGCCTTCTTGCTCGCCACCTACATATATATAAGGAGAGGGTGAGCTTGGATACTCAGTGAATGATATTAGTAATAAAGGTTTAAATGAATGATATCCGAGATCTTTATCAAAACAATACGTATCATAGCTTGTACAAAATCAAGGGATGAACCAAGTTCATCTATCAAGTCTTTCAAAGCTTCAAGGGATGCTTACTAGCATCAATATAATACAAGGGATGACATTCTTGACAAAACAAGGGAATAATCGACCCGGAATCGATTAGACAAACCCACCCGCACAAAGCCGTCGGTGGCAAGGGAGATATCTCAAACAAGGGTACTAGTTGCATTATAGTCCCTTAGCACTAAGGACTTTCTAAGAATGTCATCAAAACAAGATAATACTTGATACAAAAACTAGGGATAATCATTCATACTTGAACAAACACTTTTCCAAAACAAAGCGAAGCTTTATCAAAACTTTATAACATACCTTTATTAAAAATACCACTCACATAGCTCTTCGGGTGTGGGGATTACAAGCAAGGATCCAAGGCCTACAAGTACATAATAAATCCCATTGAATGCATTTCAAGAAGACAAGAAGAGATGCTCAAAGATGGATATGAAATGCATTCCTAAAACAAGCTTTGCATGAGTGTAAATGATCTCAGCATTTCTTTTAAAACTAAGTCAAGACAAAGCAAAACATGTGCTGGGAGTTAAAACACTGTTTCTCATCTCGGGAAAACATGCTGGGTACCAACCAGGTCTTGGCCGAGGTATGGTCTCGATGACCACATTCAGGGAAATGGAGTTTGGAAATTATGGGTTTCTTTTTGAAGAACATGAATGCTAAAATCATAACTTCTTTATTCAAAATTTGAGATTTCATGATATGAGTTCAAAAGCATGGACCTGGATACCCGTACTTGAAAATCTTCTTGAAAACAAACACAAAACATGGAACTTGTTATAAACTTTCAGATCAAAACATGGTTTTATTTCAAAAACACAAGAACATCATCTTCTCTTTCTAAAACAAGCTTTAAATCAATGCATGGCTCATGAATCATGCTAGATCATGTAATGCGATCATATGAACATAAAAAATAACAAGAGTAGATCAAGAATCTAACCTCAAAACACAGATATAACGGTTCAAGGTGTGAAGATCAAGCTTGGAAATCTATTCTCACTCTAAGAACTCTTCTTCCTCTCTTCCTAGAGCTTCTCTCTCTTCTAGGACAAAGATATAACAAATGATATGTTTTTTCTACTGCCGGCTGACTTAACCCTCTGCTGGGACACGTGGCAACGACTGGTTGGCTCTTCTAAAAAAGGTGACTGACTGACATGACAAGAGCATGACAAGGGTGTACAACAAGTAAGGTGACAAGGGTATTCTGACAAGGCAATGACCTCAGGTCAAGACATAGGCTTCGGCAAGAAGGTTTCGATGATCTCGGCTAGGAAGGATAACATTTGGCCTAGCTGTGCCACACCTTGGCCTAGATGTGCCACACCTCGATCTAGGTCATACCAGTCCAGGAACAAGATCACTAGGTGTAGGGATCAAAGATCTAGGATGTCTAGATGATAACATCTCAGCTTAGATGATGCACACCTCGGCCTAGATGATGACATCTCGGCCAATATGCCAAGATGAAGGTGGAGGTCAACCAAAGTGGTTCCAAGATGGTCCTAGGTATAAGAGGTTCAAGGGTGTGACCTAGGCTTAACGCACCAAACAAGAAACAAAGCATGCAAGCAACACTTAGACAAAACAAATCAAGGTCTGCAAATGCAAATTTAATCAAGACAAAGATCATGTAAATGCACGTGGGCATGACTAAGATAAAGTGAGGGTTGTTACAGGCTCATGCAACTACCCCCCGATTAGAACACTATGCGGTGACTTGTGTAGTCGGCAAACTCGATTGTCGAAGGGGTAGCTTGACATTTCGAAATGTATTGGGATTTTGGAATGCGGCGGATGCGCCTTTTCAATACCGTCATGCCAGAAAAGACATAATAAACAATGATTGTGGCTTTCCACCTTTTTGTACTCTCCCTTCATACATGTCTTCATACTTTGTATACAAATCACATTCCAATTTAAGAGACATGCAAAATTACAGTACTGACATTTGATGAAAAATCACGTGCCAGGTGCAACACACGTGCCCAACTACTGATAAAAAAAAAAAAAAGAAAAAAAAAAACTAAGGAGACAGAAAGGCTAGAAGGACCGTCCTCTCCTTTTTAAAGAGCATAAAAGAAAGAGGGGCTAGAATTTCTTAAGAACAGTATTATTATAACTCAAAAGTCTAATTAGTTTACAGCTTGAAGAAAGGTTTCTCATAGTTGTTTGATTTGATGAAATAAAACTAGAGAACTGTTAATTTTATTTTTCAAATTTCAAACAGGGAAAAAAACAAAAAAAAAAGAGTGAAATTCTACAGTCCAAACTATATTTAACTTTGGTGAGATGGACTTGGTATACTCCTTTATCCAAGCAGATCCTAGAATAGTCCATTGATAGATACCTGAAATAGAATAACTGCTCCAGTGGGGGGGTGCCAGAATTAACACTCCGACGGTCTAGTTAGTTTTTCCTCCTTAGTATATTTGTTGCTCTTTTTCTTAAGTAAGCTATCTGAAAACATACCTAATAGTTGGGCCCTCCTCCTTCTTTTATAGAGCTTCCCCTTTCAGTTTTATTCCCTACTACGCATCCTATCAGGACTCACTCCCCTAGAGCTCTACAGAGAGGAATAGTCAACCGGCCGAGATGCCACATTGCATGGACTATTCGGCTTCGACTACCAGAACCAAGATATGTTATTCGGCCATTCACTGTAACCTTTTTTACTGTGCTCTAAATGGGCCCGACAGATGAGGCCAATGAACTGGCCAGCAATTGGGCCTAATGATGTTGGGTTGCTTGAAAACGGCTCCTACAATTGTCCCTCGAGTAGACGGCTATGCGGAGACCTGTGTAGTCAGAAAACTCGGCCGTCGAAGGGGCAGTTTGACATTTCGAAATGTATTGGGATTTGGAAATGCGGTGGATGCGACTTTTCAATACTGTCGTGCCAGAAAAGACGTGATCAACAATGACTGTGGCTTTTCGCCTCTTCGTACTCTTCTTTTAAACAGGTCTTCATACTTTGTATACATATCACATGCCAATTTAAGACACACACATAATTACAGTACTAACATTTGATGAAAAAACACGTGCCACGTGCAACACATGTGCCGAACCACAAATAAACAAGAAAAGGGAAAAAAGAAAAAAAAAAAAAACTAAGGACACAGAAAGGTTAGAAGGACCATCTTCTTCTTTTTAAAGAGCATAAAAGAGAGAGGGCGGCTAGAATTTCTTAAGAACAGTATTATCATAACTCAAAAGTTTAATAAGTTTGTAGCTTGAAGAAAGGTTTCTCATAGTAGTTTGATTTTATAAAATAAATGCGGAGAAATGGTTAATTTTATTTTTCAAATTTCAAACAAGAAAAAAAAAAAAAAGAGTGAAATTCTACCATCCAAACTGAAGTTAACTTTGGAGAGATGGATTTGGAATACTCCTTTATCCAAGCAGATCCTGGAATAGTCATTTGATAATTACCAGAAATAGAATAACAGCTCCTGTCGAGGGTGCCGGAATTAGCACTCCGATGGTCTAGTTAGTTTTTCCTTCTTAGTATATTAGTTGCTCTTTTTCATAAGTAAGCTTTTTGAAAACATACCTAATTCTTGGGCCTTCCTCCTCCTTTTATAGAGCTTCTCCTTTGGATTTTATCCCCTACTACGCATCCTATTAGGACTCACTCCCCTAGCGCTCTAGGGAGAGGAATAGTCAACCAGCCGAGATACCGCTTTGCATGGACTATTCAGCTTCGACTACTAGAACCAAGATCTGTTATTCGGCCATTCGCTGTAACCCCTTTTACTGGGCTCTAAATGGGCCCGATAGATGGGGCCAATGAACTGGCCTGGAATTGGCCCTATTGGTATTGGGTTGCTTGAAAACGGCTCTTACAATTGCCCCTCGAGTAGACGGCTATGCGGCGACCCGTGTAGCCAGCAAACTCGGTTGTCGAAGGTGCTATTTGACATTTTGAAATGTAATGGGATTTGGGAATGCGGCGGAGGGTGCCTTCTTGTACTGTCGTGCCAGAAAAGACGCAATGAACAATACTTGTCGCTTTCCGACTCTTCGTATTCTCCTTTCGTACAGGTCTTTATATTTTGTATACATATTACATACCAATTTAAGAGACAAACATAATTGCAGTACTAACATTTGATGAAAAATCACATGTCATGTGCAACACACGTGCCCAACCACTGATAAAAAAAAAAAAGGAAAAAAGAAAGAAAACAAAAAAAAAACTAAGGAGATAGAAAGGTTAGAAGGACCATCCTCTCATTTTTAAAGAGCATTAAAGTGAGAGGTGCTAGAATTTGGTAAGAACAATATTATTAAAACTCAAAAAATTAATAAGTTTATAGCTTGAAGAAAGGTTTCACATAATTGTTCGATTTTATGAAATAAAAGTAGAGAAGTGGTTAATTTTATTTTTCAAACTTCAAACCCTAAAAAAAAAAAGAGTGAAATTCTACCGCCCAAACTAATGTTTACCGTGAAGAGATGGATTTGGAACACTCATTTATCCAAGAAGATCCTGGAATAGTCCTTTGACAGTTACCTGAAATAGAATAACAGCTCCGATCGGTGGTGCCTAAATTTGCACTCCGACGATGTTGTTAGTTTTTCCTCCTTAGTATATTGGTTGCTTTTTTTCTTAAGTAAGCTAATTGAAAACAAACCGAATTGTTGGGCCCTCCTCCTCCTTTTATAGAGCTTCTCATTTGGGTTTTATCCCCTGCTACGCATCCTAACAGGACTCACTCCCCCAGCGCTCTACTGAGAGGAATAGTCAATCGGTCGAGGTGCTGCATTGCATGGACTATTCGGTTTTTACTACCAGAACCAAGATCTCTTATTCCACCATTCACTGTAACCCCTTTTACTAGGCTCTAAATGGGCCCCGATAGATGAGGCCAATGAACTGGCCTGCAATTGGGCCTAATGGTATTGGGTTGCTGGAAAACGGCTCCTATAACAACCCCCCGAGTAGACAGCTAGGCGGGGACCCATGTAGTCGACAAACTCGGTTGTCAAAGGGGCAATTTGACATTTTGAAATGTATTTGGATTTAGGAATGCGGCGGCAGTACTTTTTCAATACCGTCACGCCAGAAAAGGCATAATAAACAATGATTGTGGCTTTTCGCCTCTTCGTACTCTCCTTTTATACAAGTCTTCATACTTTTTATACATATCACATATCAATTAAAGAGACACGCAAAATTACAGTACCAACATTTGATGAAAAATCATGTGCCACGTGCAACACACGTGCCAAACCACTAATGAACCAAAAAAAAAAACTAAGGAGACAGAAGGGCTAGAAGGACCATCCTCTTCTTTTAAAGAGCATAAAAGAGAGAGGGGCTAGAACTTCTTAAGAACAGTATTATTATAACTCAAAAGTTTAATGAGTTTACAGCTTGAAGAAAGGTTTCTCATAGTTGTTCGATTTGAAGAAATAAAACTAGAGAAGTGTTAATTTTATTTTTCAAACTTCAAACAAGAAAAAAAAAAAAGAGTGAAATTCTACGGTCCAAACTATATTTAACTTTGGTGAGATGGACTTGGAATACTCCTTTATGCAAGCAAATTCTGGAATAGTCCATTGATAGATACCTGAAATAGAATAACTGCTCCAGTCGGGGGTGCCGGAATTAGCACTCCGATGGTCTAGTTAGTTTTTCCTCCTTAGTATATTTGTTGCTCTTTTTCTTAAGTAAGCTATTTGAAAGCATACCTAATAGTTGCCCTTTCAGTTTTATTCCCTACTACGCATCCTATCAGGACTCACTCCCCTAGAGCTCTACGGAGAGGATTAGTCAACCAGCCGAGATGCCGCATTGCGTGGACTATGCGGCTTTGACTACCAGAACCAAGATCTGTTATTCAGCCATTAACTGTAACCCTTTTTATTGTGCTCTAAATGGGCTCGACAGATGGGGCCAATGAACTGGCCAGCAATTGGGCCTAATGATATTGGGTTGCTTGAAAATGGCTCCTACAATTGTCCCCCGAGTAGATGGCTATGCGGAGACCCGTGTAGTCGGCAAACTCAGCCGTCGAAGGGGCAGATTGACATTTTGAAATGTATTGGGATTTGAAAATGCGGCGGATGTGCCTTTTCAATACTGTCGTGCCAGCAAAGACGTGATCAACAATGACTGTGGCTTTCCGCCTCTTCGTACTCTGCTTTCATACAGGTCTTCATACTTTGTATACATATGACATACCAATTTAAGACACACAAATAATTACAGCACTAACATTTGATGAAAAAACACGTGCCACGTACAACACATGTACCCAACCACAAATAAACAAGAAAAGGGAAAAAAGAAAAAAAAAAAAAAAAACTAAGGAGACAGAAAGGTTAGAAAGACCATCTTCTCCTTTTTAAAGAGCATAAAAGAGAGAGGGCGGCTAGAATTTCTTAAGAACGTTATTATCATAACTCAAAAGTTTAATAAGTTTATAGCTTGAAGAAAGGTTTCTCATAGTAGTTTGATTTTATCAAATAAATGCAATGAAGTGGTTAATTTTATTTTTCAAACTTCAAACAAGAAAAAAAAAAGAGTGAAATTCTACCGTCCAAACTAAAGTTAACTTTGGAGAGATGGATTTGGAATACTCCTTTATTCAAGCAGATCATGGAACAGTCATTTGATAGTTACCTGAAATAGAATATTAGCTCCTGTCGGCGGTGCTGAAATTAGCACTTCGATGGTCTATTTAGTTTTTCCTTTTTAGTATATTGGTTGCTCTTTTTCATAAGTAAGCTTTTTGAAAACATACCTAATTCTTGGGCCCTCCTCCTCCTTTTATAGAGCTTCTCCTTTAGGTTTTATCCTCTACTACGCATCCTATCAGGACTCACTCCCCCAACGCTCTAGGGGGAGGAATAGTCAACCGGCCGAGATACCGCTTTGCATGGACTATTCGGCTTCGACTACCAGAACCAAGATCTATTATTGAGCCATTCGCTGTAACCCCTTTTACTAGGCTCCAAATGGGCCCGATAAATGAGGCCAATGAACTGGCCTGCAATTGGCCCTAATGGTATTGGGTTGCTTGAAAACGGCTCTTACAATTGCCCCCCGAGTAAACGGCTATGCGGCGACCCGTGTAGCCGGCAAACTTGGTTGTTGAAGGTGCTATTTGACATTTCGAAATGTAATGGGATTTGGGAATGCGGCGGATGTGCCTTCTCAGTATTGTCGTGCCAGAAAAGACGTCATGAACAATGATTGTCGCTTTCTGCCTCTTCGTATTCTCCTTTCGTATAGGTCTTCATATTTTGTATACATATCACATACCAATTTAAGAGAGACACATAATTACAGTACTAACATTTGATGAAAAATCACGTGCCACGTGCAACACACGTGCCCAACCACTGATAAAAAAAAAAAAGAAAAAAGAAAAAAAAACTAAGGATACAGAAAGGTTAGAAGGACCATCCTCTCATTTTTAAAGAGCATTAAAGAGAGAGGTGCTAGAATTTCTTAAGAACAATATTATTAAAACTCAAAAGATTAATAAGTTTACATCTTGAAGAAAGGTTTCTCATAATTGTTCGATTTTATGAAATAAAAGTAGAGAAGTGGTTAATTTTATTTTTCAAACTTCAAACTATAAAAAAAAAAAAAGAGTGAAATTCTCCCGCCCAAACAAATGTTAACCGCGAAGAGATGGATTTGGAATACACCTTTATCCAAGAAGATCCTGGAATAGTCCTTTGACAGTTACCTGAAGTAGAATAACAGCTCCAGTCGGTGGTGCCTGAATTAGCACTCCGACGGTGTAGTAAGTTTTTCCTCCTTAGTATATTGGTTGCTCTTTTTCTTAAGTAAGCTAATTGAAAAAAAAAAACTAATTGTTGGGCCCTCCTCCTCCTTTTATAGAGCTTCTCGTTTGGTTTTATCCCCTACTACGCATCCTATCAAGACTTACTACCCCAGCACTCTACTGAGAGGAATAGTTAACCGGCCGAGATGCTGCATTGCATGGACTATTCGGCTTTGACTACCAGAACTAAGATCTCTTATTTGGCCATTCGCAGTGACCCATTTTATTGGGCTCTGTATGGGTCTCGATAGATGAGGCCAATGAATTGGCTTGCAATCAGGCCTAATGGTATTGGGTTGCTGGAAAACAGCTCCTACAACAACCCCCCGAATAGATGGCTAGGCGGGGACCCGTGTAGTCGACAAACTCGGTTGTCGAAGGGGCAATTAGACATTTCGAAATGTATTTGGACTTGGGAATGCGGCGGCTGCACTTTTTCAATACCGTCACGCTAGAAAAGACATAATAAACAATGATTGTGGCTTTTTACCTCTTCGTACTCTCCTTTCATACAAGTCTTCATACTTTGTATACATATCACATACCAATTAAAGAGACACGCAAAATCACAGTACTAACATTTGATGAAAAATCACGTGCCACGTGCAACACACATGCCCAACCACTAATGAACCAAAAAAGAAAAAAAAAACTAAGGAGACATAAAGGCTAGAAGGACCATCCTCTCTTTTTAAAGAGCATAAAAGAGAGATGGGCTAGAACTTCTTAAGAACAGTATTATTATAACTCAAAAGTTTAATGAGTTTACAGCTTGAAGAAATAAAACTAGAGAAGTGTAAATTTTATTTTTCAACTTCAAACAAGGAAAAAAAAAAAAAGAAAAAAAAGAAAGAGTGAAATTCTACGGTCCAAACTATATTTAACTTTGGTGAAGATGGACTTGGAATACTCTTTTATGCAAGCAGATCCTGGAATAGTCCATTGATAGATACTTGAAATAGAAATAACTGGTCCAGTCGGGAGTGCTGGAATTAGCACTCGACGATCTAGTTAGTTTTCCTCCTTAGTATATTTGTTGCTCTTTTTCTTAAGTAAGCTATTTGAAAACATACCTAATAGTTGGGCCCTCCTCCTCCTTTTATAGAGCTTCCCCTTTCGGTTTTATTCCCTACCTATGCATCCTATCAGGACTCACTCCCCCAGAGCTCTACGGAGAGGAATTGTCAACCGGCCGAGATGTCGCATTGCGTGGACTATTCGGCTTTAACTACTAGAACCACTATCTATTATTCGACCATTTACTGTAACCCTTTTTACTGTGCTCTAAATGGGCCCGACAGATGAGGCCAATGAACTAGCCAGCAATTGGGCCTAATGATATTGGGTTGCTTGAAAATGGCTCATACAATTGCCCCCCAAGTAGACGGCTATGCGGAGACCGTGTAGTCGGCAAACTCGGCCGTCGAAGGGGCAGTTTGACATTTCGAATGTATTAGGATTTGGGAATGCAGCGGATGCTCCTTTTCAACACTGTCGTGCCAGAAAAGACGTAATCAACAATGATTGTGGCTTTCCGCCTCTTCGTACTCTCCTTTCATACAGGTCTTCGTACTTTGTATATATATCACATACCAATTTAAGAGACACACATAATTACAATACTAACATTTGATGAAAAATCACGTTGCCACGTGCAACACATGTGCCTAACCACAAATAAATAAGAAAAGGGAAAAAAGAAAAAAAAGAAAAAAAAACTAAGGAGACAGAAAGGTTAGAAGGACCATCTTCTCCTTTTGAAAGAGCATTAAAGAGAGAGGGCGGCTAGAATTTCTTAAGGACAGTATTATCATAACGCAAAAGTTTAATAAGTTTACAGCTTGAAGAAAGGTTTCTCATAGTTGTTCGATTTTATGAAATAAAAGCAGAGAAGTGGTTAATTTTATTTTTCAAACTTCAAACAAGAGAAAAAAAAAAGAAAAAAAGAGTGAAATTCTACCGTCCAAACTAAAGTTAACTGTGGAGAGATGGATTTGGAGTACTCCTTTATCCAAGCAGATCCTGGAATAGTCCTTGATAGTTACCTGAAATAGAATAACAGCTCAGGTCGGGGGTGTCGGAATTAGAACTCGATGGTCTAGTTAGTTTTTCCTCTTTAGAATATTGGTTGCTCTTTTTCTTAACTAAGCTATTTGAAAGCATACCTAATTCTTGGGCCCTCCTCCTTCTTTTATAGAGCTTCTCCTTTGGGTTTTTATCCCCTACTACGCATCCTATCAGGACTCACTCCCTCAGCGCTCTAGGAGAGGAATAGTCAACCGGCCAAGATGCCGCATTGCATGGACTATTCGGCTTCGACTACCCGAACCAAGATCTATTTTTCGGCCATTCGCTGTAACCCCTTTTACTGGGCTCTAATTGGACCCGATAGATGAGGCCAATGAACTGACCTGCAATTGGACCTAATGGTATTGGGTTGCTTGAAAACGGTTCTTATAATTGCCCCCCGAGTAGACGGCTATGCGGCGACCCGTGTAGCCGGCAAACTCGGTTGTTGAAGGTGCTGTTTGACATTTCGAAATGTAATGGGATTTGGGAATGCGGTAGATGCGCCTTTCACTACTGCCGTGCCAGAAAAGGCGTGATGAACAATGATTGTGGCTGTCCGCCTCTTCGTATTCTCCTTTCGTACAGGTAGGGCTCTGCAAAATACCGCTAAATCTGCTAAAACCGTACCGATCCGCATCAATTCGCACCGCTCTAACCGCTAACGGCGGTTTAGACTTTAAAATTTCTAATCCGCCACCAACCGAACCGAACCGCTCCGCTCCGCTATAGTTAATACATATATATTTTTTACTTCCAATGAAATATCAATGCAAAAATGATTGTGAGAGAGATTTAAGATATGAAATTATTACAAATTAGTGGTTATATATATAGAAACATATTATGTAAAATTACTTTGTGTTATATATCTAAAAAATATTATACAAATTAGTGTTATATATTATGTAAATGTATGATAATTAGTTAGAATATTCTTCAATCCGCCAATCCGCCAAAAAGCGCTCAAACCGCAATTTGTCAATCCGCTAATCCGTTAACCCGCCATTCAATTTGCAATTTTCCTCTCAAACCGTCCGAACCGCACTACGCACACCCCTACGACAGGTCTTCATATTTTGTATACATATCACATTCCAATTTAAGAGGACACATAATTACGGTACTAACATTTGATGAAAAATCACGTGCCACGTGCAACACACATTCCCAACCACTAATAAACAAAAAAAGGAAAAAAGAAAAAAGAAAAAAAACTAAGGAGACAGAAAGGTTAGAAGGACTATCCTCTCATTTTTTAAAGAGCATTAAAGAGAGAGGTGCTAGAATTTATAAGAACAGTATTATTATAACTCAAAAGATTAATAGTTTATAGCTTGAAGAAAGGTTTCTCATAATTGTTTGATTTTATGAAATAAAAGCAAAGAAGTGGTTAATTTTATTTTCAAACTTCAAAGAAGAAAAAAAAAAGAAAAAAAAAGAGTGAAATTCTACCATCCAAACTAACGTTAACTGTGAAGAGATGGACTTGGAATACTCCTTTATCCAAGCAGATCATGGAATAGTCCTTTGATAGTTACTTGGAATAGTATAACAGCTCCGGTCAGGGATGCTGGAATTAGCACTCCGACGGTAGTAGTTAGGTTTTTCCTCTGTAGTATATTGGTTGCTCTTTTTCTTAAGTAAGCTATTTGAAAACATACCTAATTCTTGAGACAACCTCTTCTTTTTATAGAGCTTCTCCTTTGGGTTTTATCCCCTACTACAGCCTATCAGGACTCACTCCCCAAGCGCTCTACGGAGAGGAATAGTCAACCGGCCGAGATGACGTGTTGCATGGACTATTCGGCTTCGACTACAAGAACCAAGATATGTTATTTGGCCATTTGGTGTAACCTCTTTTACTCAGCTCTAAATGGGCCTGATAGATGAGGCTATTGACCTGCTTGCAATTGGGCCTAATGGTATTGGGTTGCTTTAAAATGTGTCATACAATTTCCCCCTGAGTAGACGGCTATGCGGAGACCTGTGTAGTCGGCAAACTCGGTTGCCGAAGGGGGCAGTTTGACATTTTGAAATGTATTGGGATTTGGGAATGCGGCAGAAGTGCCTTTTCAATACTGTCGTGCTAGAAAAGATGTGATGAACAATGATTGTGGCTTTCCACCTCTTCGTACTCTCCTTTCATACAGGTCTTCATATATTCTATACATATCACATACTAATTTATGAGACACACATAATTATAGTACTAACATTTGATGAAAAATCACGTTCCATACGCAACACACGTGCCCAACCACTAATAAACAAAAAAACGAAAAAAAAAAAAAAAAAGCGAAGGAGACAGAAAGGTTAGAAGGTCCATCCTCTTTGTTTTAAAGAGCATAAAAGAGAGAGGGGATAGAATTTCTTAAGAACAGTATTATTATAACTCAAAAGTTTAATAAGTTTAGAGCTTGAAGAATGGTTTCTCATAGTTGTTCGATTTTTTGAAATAAAAGTAGAGAATTGGTTAATTTAAGTTTTCAAACTTTGAACAAGAAAAAAAAAAGAGTGAAATTCTACCATCCAAACTAAAGTTAACTATGGAGAGATGGATTTGGAATACTCCTTTATCCAAGCAGATCCTGGAATAGTCCTTTGATAGTTACCTGAAATAGAATAACAGCTCCGGTTGAGGGTACCAGAATTAGCACTCCGGTGGTCTAGTTAGTTTTTCCTCCTTAGTATATTGGTTACTCTTTTTCTTAAGTAAGCTATTTGAAAACATACCTAATTCTTGGGCCCTCATCCTTCTTTTACAGAGCTTCTCCTTTGGGTTTTATCCCCTACTACGCATCCTATAAGGACTTACTCCCCTAGCGCTCTACAAAGTGGAATAGTCAACCTGTCGAGATGCCGCATTGCATGGACTATTTGGCTTTGACTACCAGAACCAAGATCTATTATTGGCCATTCGCATGTGACCCTTTTACTGGGCTCTAAATGGGCTCGATAGATGAGACTAATGAACTGGTTTGCAATTGGGCCTAATGGTATTGGGGTTGCTTGAAAATGGTTTTTGCAATTGCCCCCGAGTAAACGGCTACGCGGGGACCCGTGTAGTCGGCAAACTCGGTTGCCAAAGGGGTAGGTTGACCTTTTGAAATGTATTGGGATTTGGGAATGCGACGAATGCACCTTTTCAATGTTGTTGTTCCAGAAAGACATGATGCACAATGATTGTGGCTTTTCGCCTCTTCGTACTCTCCTTTCATACAAGTCTTAATACTTTGTATACATATCACATACCAATTTAAGAGACACATATAATTACAGTACTAACATTTGTTGAAAAATCATGTGCCACGTGCACTATACGTGCCCAGCCACTAATAAACAAAAAAGGGGAAAAAAAAAAAACTAAGGAGACAGAAAGGTTAGACGGACCATCCTCTCCTTTTTAAAGAGCGTAAAAGAGAGAGGCGCTAGAATTTCTTAAGAACAGTATTATCATAACTCAAAAGTTTTATAAGTTTACAACTTGAAGAAAGGTTTCTCATAGTTGTTCGATTTTATGAAACAAAAGCAGAGAAGTGGTTAGTTTTATTTTTCAAACTTCAAACAAGAAAAAAAAAAAAAAAAAAAAGAGTGAAATTCTACCATCCAAACTAAAGTTAACAGTGGAGAGATGGATTTGGAATACTCCTTTATCCAAGCAGATCCTGAAATAGTCCTTTGATAGTTACCGAAAATAGAATAACAGCTCCGGTCGGGGGTGTTGGAATTAGCACTCCGACAATCTAGTTAGTTTTTCCTCCTTAGTATATTGGTTGCTCTTTTTCTTCAGTAAGCTATTTGAAAACATACCTAATTCTTGGGTCCTCCTCCTCCTTTTATAGAGCTTCTCCTTTGGGTTTTATCCCCTATTACACATCCTATCAAGACTCACCCCCCCAGCGCTTTACGAAAAGGAATAGTCAACCGTCCGAGATGCCGCATTGCATGGACTATTTAGCTTCGACCACCAGAGCCAAGATCTATTATTTGGCCGTTCGCTGTGAACCCTACTGGGCTCTAAATGGGCCTGACAGATGAGGCCACTGAACTGGCCTGCAATTGGGCCTAATGGTATTGGGTTTCTTTAAAACGGCTCCTACAACTGCCCCTCGAGTAGACCGCTATGCGGTGACCTGTGTAGTTGGCAAACTCGGTTGCCGAACGGCCATTTTGACATTTTGAAATGTATTGAGATTTGGGAATGCGGCGGATGGGCCTTTTCAATACTGTCGTGCTAGAAAAGAAACAATGATTGTAGCTCTCTGCCTCTTTGTACTCTCCTTTCATACAGGTCTTCATATTTTGTATAAATATTACATACCAATTTAAGAGACACACATAATTACAGTACTAACATATGATAAAAAATCACGTGCTATGTGCAACTTGCCCAACCACTAATAAACAAAAAAAGGAAAAAAAAAAAAAAAAACTAAGGAGACAAAAAGGTTAAAAGGATCATCCTCTCCTTTTTAAAGAGCATAAAAGAGAGAGGGTGGCTAGTATTTCTCAAGAGCAGTATTATTATAACTCAAAAGTTTAATAAGTTTATTGCTTGAAGAAAGGTTTCTCATAGTTGTTCGATTTTATGAAATAAAAGCATAGAAGTGGTTAATTTTATTTTTCAAACTTCAAACAAGAAAAGAAAAAGAGTGAAATTCTACCATCCAAACTAAAGTTAACTATGGAGAGATGGATTTGGAATACTCCTTTATCCAAGCAGATCCTGGAATAGTCCTTTGATAGTTACCTGAAATAGAATAACATCTTCGGTCGGGGGTGCTGGAATTAGCACTCCGACGGTCTAGTTAGCCTCTTTAGTATATTGGTTGCTCTTTTTCTTCAGTAAGGTATTTGAAAAGATATCTAATTCTTGGGCCCTCATCCTTCTTTTGTAGGGCTTCTCCTTTGGGTTTTATCCCCTACTATGCATCCTATCAGGACTTACTCCCCTAGCGCTCTACGGAAAGGTATAGTCAACCGGCCGAGATGCCGCATTGCATGGACTATTTGGCTTCGACTACCAGGACAAAGATCTTTTATTCGGCCGTTTGCTGTAAACCCTTTTACTGGGCTCTAAATGGGCCTGACAGATGAGGCCACTGAACTGGCCTGCAATTGGGCCTAATGGTATTGGGTTGCTTGAAAACGGCTACTACAATTGCCCCCTGAATAGATGACTATGCGAAGACCTATGTAGTTGGCAAACTCGATTGCCGAGAGGGCAGTTTGACATTTTGAAATGTGTTGGGATTTGGGAGTGTGGCGGATGCGCCTTTTCAATACTGTCATGCCAGAAAAGATGTGATGAACAATGATTGTGGCTTTTCGCCTCTTCGTACTCTCCTTTCGTTTAATGTGTTTTGAAATCTTTCCACTTTTTCATTTTGCATGGGATTTCACTATTGTTCAACACTTGTGAGGTTCTAACCTTAGGACCTCCGTTGCCACCTTTTTGCTCTTCTTCCTACTTGCGACCTTTCATTTTCGTCCGTAAGTTCTCTGAACTCCATTCTCTTTTATTTTTGTTCTCTCGATCCCTTGCATTTCTTCGTCTTTTCACCTTTCACTCCGGTCCTCCCATGGCGAATCACCTAAAGGTTTTCTTCTTTGGTGACCCACCCCAAGCATGTTGTGGAGCGTGCTAGGATTTGGCCAATTCTTGGCGTAAGCGCTTGTTATTAGCTGTCATATCCTCCATTTGTTGTTCATTTCATTTTGCTTGGTTGATCACGGTTTGCATGGCATTCTCTACTGACGAGGAAGGTAAATGGTTTGCATGTCTTCTGGACCATATACTATACCTAGTGTAATGTTATCTTCTGTGAGCGAAAGATCTTGCGCTAGGTCTGTCATGGATGAGTTTGAGTATTTCCATAGACGACGCTAATTGTGGAGAGATGAATTTGGAATACTTCTTTATCTAAGCAGATTTTGGAACAGTCCTTTGATAGCAACCTGAAATAGAATAACAGCTCCGGTCGGGTGTGCCAGAATTAGCACTCCGATGGTCTAGTTAGTTTTTCCTCCTTAGTATATTGGTTTCTATTTTTCTTAAGTAAGCTATTTGAAAACATAACTGATTCTTGGGCTCTCCTCCTCCTTTTATAGAGTTTCTCCTTTGGGTTTTATCCCTTGCTATGCATATCATTAGGACTCACTCCCCGAGTGCTCTACGGAGAGGAATCGGCAACCGGCCGAGATACCGCCTTGCATGGACTATTTGGCTTCGACTACCAGAAGCAAGATCTGTTATTCGGCTATTCACTGTAGCTCCTTTTACTAGGCTCTAAATGGGCCTGATAGATGAGGCCAATTAACCGACCTGAAATTGGTCCTAATGGTATTGGGCTACTTGAAAACGGCTCCCACATTAACAATAAGGGCGTGTTTGGGAAGTTTGGTTGGTGGTTTTTTTTAAGCTATAATAGTCAATAAAAATAAAATATGTTAAAATAATCACAAAGATAAATGTCACATCTAAATGTCAAAAAAGGCTAATATAATCAAAAAGTAAAAAAAGGCTAATATTGTGGGTATTTTTCGAAACTCTTTGGGTGACTTGTTGCTTGGATATGGGCAAAATATAGGTATTGCTACTAGTATGGTAATAGAGCTTTGGAGTATACAATCTGGTCTTTCACTAGCATGACAACATGGTTTTTGAAACATAAAATTATAAGTTGATTCCCGCTCAAGGAGGCTTGGGAGTGAGAGACTTAGGTGAGGTAAATGACTGTTTGCTACTAAAGTGGTAGTGGAGGTATGGTAATGAAGATTAGGCTCTGTGGAAATCTATGGTGTGTTCTAGGTACGGCAGAGTTGGTGGGGTTGGGTTCCTTTAGTGAATCAGTCAGGTGGGGCATCCTTAGTTTGGCAAGATATTTCGCAACTTACTACAATTAACCAGCACTTGGCGGAGTTTTATGGTGGCCAGGTGTAGACACCCCATTTTTGACCGTCCTCAAGACTTGGACGTCATCGTTTGAACACTCGATGATTATCCATGTTCGTATTCGTCTTGAGTTCTCGGAGGTTTCGGCCGCGCGCCTTGCCTCAAGGCCTCTCGACTTATTTGTTTTGTACTTGGTTGTGGACCAAGCACTTAGGTTTTTACCTCTGAGGGTAGGAAATGGCTTGTTGGCCACCCCCACACCCCACCGGCCTTGGCATGTTGCCATTGGCCCTGTTTTATTGCTACCGGCCAAAAATGTTGGCCGGTCGGCAATGTTATTGGTCGGCCGGCGATTATTTTGGTCGATCGGTCACTTTTTCTGGCCGAGACCCTTGTTTTAGCTTCTTGAGAAAGCTTGAACTTTTTGAACCCTTGGTTTTTAGCTTCTTGAGGAAGCTTGAACCTTTTGAACCTTTGTTTTAGCTTCTTGAGGAAGCTTGAACCTTTTGAACCCTTAGTTTTTAGCTTCTTGAGGAAGCTTGAATCTTTTGAACCTTTTTAGCTTCTCCAAGAAGCTTGAACCCTTCTAAGCTTCCAAGAGAAGCTTGGCCCTTTGCTCTAAGCTTCTAGGAGAAGCTTGACCCTTTTTGCTCTAGCTTCCTGAAGAAGCTTGGACCTTTGCACAAGCTTCTTGAAGAAGCTTGGACCTTTGTTCCTCTATAAGAGAGGCCCTCTCTCTCCTTTAGAAGGGCTCCAAAAATTTGGCTAAGGCATACACATATATCTCTCTTTGTCTCTACACTTAGGCTTAGAAAGAGTGAAGTTCTTGGCCCCTATGCACACCAACTCTTAGCCTAACACCTCCATCATCAACCTAAGGATCTTGGAGGCCATTTTCAGAGGTTGAAGGTCTGGTTTTTTGGTCTCAAAGCCGTTGGTTTTGCTGAAGCTACAAGGGTAACACACTATTCCCTCTTTTAAGCTTTATTTCGCTCCATCTTTTAGCCATACTTGAAAGCATATTTGGGCTTTGGTATAAACTGAAAAAAGTCTTATTTTGAGCTCCTTTTGAAGTTTGTTCAAGATCACTTTGGTGTTTGGGGTTGTTTACCCCCTCTTAGGCCTTGTTTGGCCTCTTTTTTGTGCCTTTTTTGTGAGCTTCGGGACCACCTTGTATTGGCCCTCTCACCACTGAAATCCAGAGGGATTTTAGTGGTGGGGATGGTGTTTTGAGGTCCTAAGAAGGAGAGGGCCATCCCCTCTCCTTGTTGTCTTGTTTGTTGGCATTTTTGGCCTTACAAAGGAGCCCTTACTTGCATGCTTCCTAAGCTTGGTTCATGCCTTTTTCAGTGAGTTTTAGGACCTTCATGAGCTCTGTCAAGAGCTGGTTTTGTCATATTGGATGTCCCTCTTGCATGTGTGGAACAACCCTCTTTATAGCCTATCAAAGGAGCCTATCATTCTTGCATGCATAGACCATGTTTCAGTGGGTTTTTGGGCATTATTTGGCATGGCGTACTTCTTTTTTTGGCGGGTTTGGTGAGCTCTCATGTGCTTCATATAGTTGTATTGCAAATCATGGTTCACTAGCTTGTATTGCATGATCTTTTGGCCCTTAATTCTAGCACTTTTTGGCCATACCTTAGACTGATTTTGTGCATATTTTGGACTTCCTCAGCTCTATTTTTGGGTCTCATGGTCAAATGATGTTTGTTTTGCATGCTTGTAGTTCAATGTCCATGCTTAGTTTTGAGTTTCGAGGTCTATTACATGCATATACTGAGGTGTTTTCATGTTTTGGGGCCATTGCATATCATATTTCAGAGCTTACATGTATGCCATATTCCCATGATTTTCATTCTTTAAATGCGTTTGAGAGTTGGCCTTGTATGCCTTGTTTTCGGACCATTGAATGAGCTTCATTTCTTTGCATATTGAGCCATCATTTTAGGCCATTTTCCCACTATCTTGGACCTACCTAGGGTTTGTTTGGGGCTGGTCTTGCCATTTCTGCATCACTTTGTGTACCTCTAGTGTAATCTGCTTCACTAGTTTCGGTAATTGTGCCATCTAGCATGCATTGTGTGAAGTGTTTGCATGATTTGGGACCATTATGCATCATGTTTTAGAGCTGGAGAATGTGTGTTTCCATGCCATATTTCATCCTTTGCCATGCTTAGTTAGAGTTGCATGTTGTGCCTTAGGATCGGTCCTTTGTATTCGTGCATGTTTGCATGTATTTCGGTTGTCTCATTTTCATGTATGGCCACTGATTTGAGTGTGGCTGAGGTCCACTCACATTGGTTTAAGTCCATCTTGCATTGTGTATGCCATATAGCTCATGTGCATTATGTATGCCATTTCAGTCCATAGCATTGCGTATGCTAGGTTGCATGTGTGCATATCATCCCTCGCATGCCAGCATGATTAGGTTGCATTGCATTTAGGGTTGCATGTTAGTCGCATTGTGTATGCCATCTCATTACATTGTGTTTGGAGTAGGTTAGTCCAAACACCGGAAACGAGGGGCGTTTCATACTCAGAGTGATGAAACGTGTCTCAATTTCCGGTCGCCGACACTCTGGATTACCCATGATGAAGTTTAGGCCTTGTTGTGTTTATGTGTGCATCCATTTCATATTGAGTCGTGCAATTCTACTCCTCGGCCATCATGCATCGGGATGCGTGATTGGTGGCACGAGGATCGAGGACTACACTCCCTAGAGCTTATGCAATGACGGGGAGAGTGGTCATGCATACATATGTTGAAAATACTTTGCCATGCCCCTTTCTTGCTCTCTGTTGCAGCAAACCAGAAACCAGCAGCCTTCTAGAGCTTTGTACAATATTCTGGGATCAATTGCAAACAGAGGCAAATCGAGGCATCGCGAGGAATTTCCCGATAAGGCGACTCGAGCATGCATGCATCTTTCATCATTCGGAACAGAGCTGAGGCGGTCCATAGATCTGCATACTAGTTTATTTCGTTTCTTAGTTAATTTGTTAATTAATTGGGGTTTTGTAATATTTAATTAGCTAGAGTAGTTAATTATTTATTCTGTCTGTATTATTTATTCGGACCCTCCGAGGAGGGCAATTTTGTAATAAGTGTGCGTGCGTGTGATGTATGTCTTCCAAATCCACGTCTTTCTCCCTTTTATTTACTAGCTTATGATGGTTAGTTTAGGGCACGTTTCAATTAGCATACTTATGCTCGCATGTTTGCATTCATTCTGTCTTGCATGCACCGGGCTCGGCGCATCATACTAACTGCATTGTATTTCAATTTCAAATTGAATACGTGTTAGCTGTAGCATCATCATATGCCATCTTAGAATAGCCGAGCCTATCTTAGTTGCATTCTTGTATGTGTTGCATTAGGCATCTCAGCATAGTTAGGATTCATGCATGATTTCTAACTAGTTTCTGTTTTGGCTTGGAGTACTCGGTAAGTGTTCATGCTTTAGCATCGTTGCATGCGTGTGAGTAATTGTCATGATAGCATGTTTACCATGAGGCTAACTACTTATGTGATATACCTGCCTGAATGCCTGTGGGTGAAGGTTGGATTATCTGAATTGGAACAATTCATTGATTGCAAGTTTTAAGCCCACTAGATAGTAGCAAATCACCATGTTTTCTAAGCCCACTTGAGGGTGGCAAAATCCGCATTTTAGCCTACTTGCGAGTAGCAAACTGCTTTAAAAAACAAACATGAAATGTTTTGTTCCAACTCAGGCGATCCAGTCTATACTTGTATGCTGCGCGCATCACGTAGTAAATCTAGGCTAATAACCGGAATAAGAGCACATAATGTTTTCAAAACTCGATATCATGGTTAGTAGAGGCCGATCTTTGATCGGGCCAGCGGGGGTGCTCACGAAGTGACCTTCCCCAATCGTACTCAAGTTCCCGA
Organism: Camellia granthamiana; assembly: GCA_036172215.1. Lineage (NCBI taxonomy): Eukaryota > Viridiplantae > Streptophyta > Magnoliopsida > Ericales > Theaceae > Camellia > Camellia granthamiana. The sequence continues at coordinate 112,441,523 of CM069905.1, read as the reverse complement.
GCCGAGGCAACTTTGGTGATGACGGACACATGGCCTTAGGCAACGAGTCAGGGTTCCTTAAATTCCCCCAAAATAAATATTTAGGTGCCGACTCTGTATCTGGCAAAGCAGTCCATGTTTGGCACTTCTTTCAAAAAATCTGTTTTCAAAAACGATTTGCCAGATTTGGACTCTTTGATGATTCATCGGTCTTGCATTGCACTCTGCGAGATTAGATACAGGACCGTGACATTGAGTCCTGAACTGTAGTGAACCCAAATGAACAAAACGGGATTCCCTTCCGAGATGTTCGGGGATGTCTACACCAGGTTAAAATCAATGTTAGAAATGGGTAGAGAATTCAGTTCTGGTTTGATGCCTGGTTGAATATCAGAGAGTCTGAATTTCCCAGATTATTTAGCTTATCCACTGAGAAGGAGGAGCCTTTACAGCAAATCAGTGCTAAGAAAAGTATCTCAGAGGGGTGGCAGCTTCAATTTAGAAGGCATCTCTTAGCTTGGGAAGAAGAGGAGTTTCAGAGGCTGATTGGTATGCTGGAGTTGTCCCTTAATCTTAGATTTGGTCTTGAGGATTCTTGCTCTTGGTTAACAGATAGCTCCAGGCAGTTCGTTGTATCTTCTGTGTGGAGGTGGTGAGATGCAACAAAAGGACCTGGTCTGAAGGTTCCAGCTAGGGTGTGGGTGAGTTTAGCTCTCCCAAAAGTGCATTTTTTTTGTTGGTTGGCTTGGAGAGGCATAGTCAAAACCTCAACCTTCCTACAAAGGATTGGCGCTCTAGATTTGAGTGCAAATAATCTGTGTGTCTTCTGCCAAACTGAGGTGGAATCTGTAGATCATGTGTTTCTGTATTGCCCACTGGTGTGGAAGTACTGGTCTCATATGGTAAATTGATGGGATCAGGTTTGGGCAATTCCTGGTTCGGTAGAAGGCTTGCTGCATTGGTGGTCAGGAGGCAAGTTCAAGTATTGGGTATTCAAAATTTGGCAGATCGTCTCCTCAATTGTCTTTTGGTCTATTTGGAAATTGAGAAATGAATGTTTGTTTAAGGGGGCACAACTTGTTATTCAAGAATTATGTGAAAAAATAAAAGTGCAGATTGCTTTGTGGGCCAAATGGAACTTGGAGGTTGATTATTCAGTTCATGATATTGTTTCCAACCTCCACTAGATCAGGCTGTCTGTTTGAGGTTTCAGTTGTTTTTGGTCTTGGCAGTAGTTGGGCTTAGCTGTGTAGGCTTGGTGCAGGGGTGGTTTGGTGTTGTGTGCCTTTTGCTTTTGGCCTCTGTTGTCTTGTTGATTCCTCACCAACTTCTATGGTTTGTGCTAGTATTTGATAGGGCTCCCCTCTTGGTGCCAACCTAGTTCGGATCGAGATGGTGTTCCGTGATGCTTTTTGCACTCCCTTCCCTTTTATTGATGTATCCTCATACTTTGTATGTTTTAATTCATCAATGAAGTTTCCTTTTACTGATCCAAAAAAAAAAAAAAAAAAAGTTGATTCCTGCTCTGCTTATCTTTTGCTCACTTCATCTACTTATGTTTTACCATGGATACAACTTCTTGTTTTTGATTGCATGTTCCTATTTGGGCATAATTGGACCATTCGAATCCAACACGTGTATTGGGAGGCAAATGGTGTTGCTGACAATTTGGCTAAATATGCCGCTACTTTCATGAGGGCTCTCTTGTAATATGTCCTAATATCCCCTCTTTTGTTCTATCCACATGACGTGTAGCCAACACCCTTTATATATAAATAAGATATGCCTCTTTAATCATGACCGAAATGTGTGACACATTTAGGGTTGGCCCTAAGATTTAGGGGGCCTAAGGCGAATTTCGAAAATGGGGCCCCTCTTATATTGAAAAAAAAAAAAGTTCATAGATAAAACGATAAGTTACAACTTTTTTATTTGTTTGTAGCCACAAAAAAATTTACTTGCAGATATAATCATTAAAATTATAAATAAAACAATTTAATGAAACGAAATTAGGACAAAAAAAATTAGGAAGAAATTATTCAATTAAAACTGATAAAGACCTAGATAAAAAAATTGAGGCAAAATTATTTATTCCACTAAAATTTAATAGATAAAGAAGGTAAAAAAAAAAAATTAGGGCTCATATATTGTATGTATTATTTTTCTTGGGCCCAAACACTTTTTTTTTAATATATATTTTCATTTTAATAAATATGGGCCAATCTACACTTATAAATAAATATGGGCTAAACCATACATAGACCCAATAAAATATTTTGGGGTCCTTTAAATTGATCCTAAAAAAAAAAAAAAAAAAAAAAAACCATTAGGCCTATAACATTTTACTAAATTTGAGGCTCTATTTTTGGACTAAAATTTTGGAGTCTAAGACACAGACCTTATTGGCCTTAGGCCAGGGCCAGCCTTGTTCATAGATAAAACGATAAGTTACAACTTTTTTATTTGTTTGTAGCCACAAAAAAATTTACTTGCAAATATAATCATTAAAATTATAAATAAAACAATTTAATGAAACGAAATTAGGACAAAAAAAATTAGGAAGAAATTATTCATGTCACGCCCTCAAAATAATAACATTAAACCCAACAACATTGATATGTATCGATATATAAAAGATCAACATCCTTTTATTTGTCAGAGTAATCCATTACAAAAAGTATTACATGCTAACAACAAAAGCAAATGCCCTACGGGCTTACAGCTTTCCAAGTTAACACTTGGTTACAAAAAGTAGAGTGCTAACTCAATTACACATTAAGCCCTAGGCTTGAATCTACATGTAATACATCAAAAGAAAGTAAGACAACAAAAAGTCTGTCCGCCTCTAGCCTCCCAAGCTATGTCCTTGGAGGTGGCATGCTACCTGTACCTGAAAATGATGTCTCATATAGGGTGAGCCACAACCCAATAGAGATACACTAAACCAACTATGAACAATGAATAAAAGATTAGCAATTGATAGATGGCCAACACTTAATACATCCAATCTTATATCACATTTCAGTTCCATGACAATCATGTCCATGATACACTTCATTTCCATTTCTTTTTCAACTTTGAGTTTGGAAACACGGCTCAGAACCTGGCCAAATAACTTAATGAGATTTTAACTTATCTTTAAAAACACTTTCGAAATTCATGATGGATACACATTTTAATGCTGTATCAATAACACACAAACCATTTCCATACTTCCTGAATGATACACATTTTAATACTGTATTAATATAATCATAGAAACACTTCTATACTTCACAATTGATAATGATATACATTTAGTGCTATATCAAATCAATTTAAAGACTTCCATAACCAACACTTGATACACATTGTAGTGATGTATCAATGTCACGCAAAATCCGGTTTAGAGGTCCATCCCCTATCTTCTCCTAAACCGTGGAGTACATCCCCTATCTCCTCCCACACAACACATGTATATAAACATAGATCATATACAATCAATCAATACATAAAGTTAATGTATTATTCCAACCGCTATATTCGATAGCATGCTCAATCGATTAGTTTTAGTTTGCCTAATCATCATGCATTGTCTACAACAATCAAGACTATCCTCCACCGATAGCCCAAAGTAGTTATTTCTAAACAGAACATAAAGGCATCAAATGGATAAAATATCGACATTTCAATTAGGCGAGTGATAAATAATCCAACTACACCATTTAATCCCATACACTCTCAATTCCAACATTCTCGATTCAATTTCTCATTTCTCAAATTAATTTCATAAATTAATTTATCCAAGTAATTAGGGCATTAATCCCATAAGTTACATAACAACCCTAAGGTTCCATCTTTCATCCATAACCCATCATTTAACTCATTTCTCTATGCCAAACATGCATATAGGTTTATTATAAATAAAACCCCAACTTTTGTAAATTTACACAAAAGACCCAAACTTTCTCAAAATTACCCAACAATCCCCAACATATCAAAATGCTAAAATTCAAAGACAAAGCTCATAAAGAGGAGTAGGATATCCCTACCTCGAAGTTTGAGCTCAAACGAAGATGAAGACCAAAGACCAACGTGCTCCAAATCCTAAGTTTTTCAGATTAAATCAAAGCCCTCAACCCACTCTATCTTTTTAACAAAGGACTAAGGGTAGAAACTCACCCTAGGTAGATCAAATCTTAGAGAGAAGACAAGTTTAGAGAGAGAGAGTCTCGGATTTAGGGTTTCAAAAAGAGAAGGGAATGAAAAAGTGAAGTTAAAATCGCTGTTGCGATCTGATATATAACAGGCTCGCTCGAGCGAAGGATTGGTCGCTCGAGCGACCAGACACAAAGAATACTCGCTCGAGCGAAGAAAGTCTCGCTCGAACCAACAACTCGAAGCTTCAGGTCTGCAACCTAGAAGCACGCTCGAGCGACATAATGCTCGCTCGAGCGAGGAACTCGAAAACATACACCCCGCTCGCTCGAGCGAAGGAAAGCTCGCTCGAGCCAAGAAACACAGCTCTCAGGTCCAGAACCAGACGCAATCGCTCGCTCGAGCGAAGCCACTCTGGCTCGATCCACCAGACACAAAAGCTCAACTCTCGCTCGAGCGAAGGACCAAAATTCTGGGCAGCAACCTTTTGTTCCCAAACACAACCAACCTGTAACAAACCTGCCCAACACATCCTATAACTCAAATACAGAGTATGAAAGGACGTAAACAAGACTTATACAACTACTAACATCCACGGAACCACGTCCGGATCACTGTACAATAAGGGATAAAACCTGGGATCGCTATAATTCAATTAAAACTGATAAAGACCTAGATAAAAAAATTGAGGCAAAATTATTTATTCCACTAAAATTTTGATAGATAAAGAAGGTAAAAAAAAAAAAAAATTAGGGCTCATATATTGTATGTATTATTTTTCTTGGGCCCAAACACTTTTTTTTTAATATATATTTTCATTTTAATAAATATGGGCCAATCTACACTTATAAATAAATATGGGCTAAACCATACATAGACCCAATAAAATATTTTGGGGTCCTTTAAATTGATCCTAAAAAAAAAAAAAAACCATTAGGCCTATAACATTTTACTAAATTTGAGGCTCTATTTTTGAACTAAAATTTTGAAGTCTAAGACACAGATCTTACTGGCCTTAGGCCAGGGCCAGCCCTGCACACATTACACGGTGTTTCTTAAAATAAAAAGAAAAGGCACCACATTAAGGGTTTCAATGTTGTTTATAATTTATAAGACGTTTAAAATATCACACATTAGACTATTTTATATTTAAAAAACATAGTATTAAAGGTTTTAGCCTCATTTATAAAACGCAGTATAAAAATTAATATCTGAGATGTGTGCCTGCGCCCTGTAAAATAATCTTGTAATTTTACAGATTATTAATTGGCCTCTGCTGGCTTAAACATGGCAACCCATTGTCCACAGCCATCTTTTTAAACTTGGGAAATATATACACAAATTAATTATCATCTTAATGGTTTGTTAGTAATTACATTCTCAAGCTCATCTGTGAATCTATTAATTTAGACAAATCAAATTAATATCATTTTTCTTTATTATTGGACATAAATATAGAAGACCCACATTGGTTGAAGCACCAATAAATCTCAAATAGTGATGTTATGAACTGTTTGGTCTCCCATTTTTTCTTGTAGGATCAAAGGTTCCATTCTAGTATAAATAATATAGAGGGCCAAGAAATGTGAATTTTCTCATAATGTTGAAATTATTAAATGTAACACACTAAAAAATTCTTTATGTATTTTTTCCAAATGTAACACTCAAAAAATGTGACATTCCAATGTAATACACAAAAAAATTCCTTAATGTATTTTTCTCAAACATAACACTCCAAAAAACGTAACATTCCAATGTAACACACTAAATTTTTTTTTTTTTTTTTTTGAAACAGGCAAAAAGAAATTTTATTGATAATGATCAAGCAAAATACATTGACAATCATCAATAAAAAGACAACCCGATCCCAACTAGGTTGGCACCAAGAAGCATGACTATGCATTAGCTAGCACCAACCACAGTTGGTAAGATGCCAACCCAAAAAGCACAAGGGATAGCAACAGATCAACACCTAGAAGGAAACCTATGCAGCAAAGAGTTCTATATCAACAGCCCAGTACAAATCTACTCCCCAAATTGCATTTGATTTGACTCAGATTGGTCAAGAAGTCCTGTATAGTTAAATGAAAATCCTTGAATCTTTAGTTCAGCCACAGTGCAACTCTAATTTTAGTCAAATCACACAAGTCCTCTAACTCAGATGTAGCAGATTTAAAAATGCTGTCATTTCTAAGCTTCCACAATGACCATAAGACAACCAAGGAAATGACCTTCCATATCAATTTTTCTTTTATGTTCAATTTATCACATTCCCACCAATGAAGTACAGCTTCCACAGAACCTGGTAGAGCGCCTTGCACCTCCCATCAATTCAACATTGCAGCCCAAACCTTCCATGCAAAATGACAATGTAGAATCACATGGCATATAGATTCATTCTTAGTTTTACGAAAAACACAAAGGGTTGGTGCATTAGCTTGAATCACTCCAATTATCTGAAAAAAGTCTACTTTCTTGACTCTATTTTTTCTAGGCTAACTAACAGAAAAATTGAACCTTTGGAGGTGCAAATTTGTTCTCAAACATAACATTCCAAACAAAACTTCTTAGTGTACTTTTCCCAAACTTAACTCTCCAATAAATATAACAAATAAAAACTCAATAAAAAAAAAAAAAAAAAAAAAACGTAACATTCCAAAAAAACTCCTTAGTGTATTTTTTTTCCAAACGTAACACTCCAATTGATGTAACACACAAACTCCTTAGTGCATTTTTTTTTCAAATGTAACACTCCAATATAATATCCCAATGTAATACCAAAAAATCACACTAACAGTAGATTTTCACGCTTAACAACCAATAATTCAGCCATTAATCCCCCAAAAAGAATCTTCCACATCTCATCTTTTCATTCCCATCCAAAAAATGAATCAGAAAATTGAAAAAATGAATCACAAAAGGGCATTCACTTAAACTTAAATGATACCAAATCAAATAAATATAACTTTTCAAAACAAAAAAGACTAATTGGTTCATAAGAAAACTCTTAAAACTAAATGGATCAACATTCTGTTGGAAATGGTTTGGAAAAATTTGGGTTTATAACATATTTTTTCCTAACTTTGGTCTAATATTTAGATGGGACCCGTGCGTCGATTTTCGCAGGTCAAAGTAGTAACGCGTTCTATGCCGCGTTGTGATTCACGTGGTATATTTGGTTGCTCAAAACCATTACCAAGTGAATGGGAAATTGAAGCCAAAGTATACTCCATGGAAATGGAGTTTTGGTGGAAAATCCTTAAAGGTTTGAACAATGCTTGACCCACATTGATTTGGTGGGAAGTTTTGAATGGATTTATAAGGTATGAGTTTGGTACTTGGGGTGTACCCCAAGGGGTACCCAAGTATTTTAGAGAGGGAGGTTATGGGCAAAATGGGCTAGACCCATTGGACCCAAAAATCACCACGCACGCGCCGCCGTCTGTCTGGTTGGGCTGCGCTTGGGCTTGGGCGTGGGTGTAAGGTTGGGTTGGGCTTGTTTGGCCTACTACCTACCTTTTTGGGCAAAAAACATTTGAATTTAATTTAATTTTTGGTAAAATAAAATCCAGAATTCAAATTAAACCAGAAATAATCTGGTCCGGTTTTACTGTACACCCAAACAGAGCCCTTCCCATTTTTGTTATCTGTTTGAATTGTGAACCCAACAGATTCAAATATGTTTAAATTCAAAACTAAACAAGTTTCATACCTGTTCAAATAGATTTGCACCTGTTTAATTCAAAACCTGCAGCCACCAATCCATCTATAAATAGGACAGCCCTCATTTGGATTTGGTAACTCGAATTTTCGTCTTTCATAATTCTGCAAACATTCTCTTTATATTGCTGCATTATTTTCTTTTGTGAGAGAGTATAAACACTTAGTGTGTTCGCTAGGCAAACAATTTCTAGTGCTGCTATTGTTTGTAGTTGATCATTTCATCCTGGGAGATAGACGTCCACATTCTGAAAACACCGTGGACAGGACGAATCTGTCTTAAGGACACGGTGTCAAACACTGGACTTGATCAGAATTATTATTCGAACAATTAATCAAGTAAGTTGTTTAATTTATTTTCTATTTCATTTGTTTATTTAAATCAGATTTTAATTTTATTTTTGTAACAAAATAAAATCTGTTTTTATTTATTTATTTATTTATTTCTAGTTTGATTTTTGTAATCAAACAAATTCTCTCATTTCCTTTATTTCTTTATATTCTTGTTGTTGTTTAGTACACAACAGAATTTAATCTATTTAAATATAGTAAAGATTGTCTAACAATCTTAAGACAGATAATTTTTTTTTTTGTGTCTTCATTGTATTTAATTTTCTGTGTTTTCAAAGTAATATTCTGGTTGGAAAATATAAATAGTATTTATAAACTATTTGACGGATAGTAGTAATATACTATCTATTTTCTTTGACAACTAGTAGTAATATACTGGTGTCATTAACAATTGCAGAATATTATTTGGTGTTACAAAAAATTATTTTAGTATTTTATTTTGCTAGTTTTAGTAACAAGGAAAATAAAATTATTTTGTGTTATAATTTATTTTCTGATTTTAGTAACTAGAAAATTAATTTGTGGTTTGATTTTCTGATTTTTGTAATAAGATATTATTTCGGTATTTTATTTTTTGGTTTTAGTAACTAAAAAAATAATTTTGTTAATTTATCATAGTTCATCGTGAGTATACTTGGAAGTATTTGATTCTGGAGTTAAATATTAGTTTTACAAACTAATTTCATTTTTATTACGAAGAAACCTTTGTGGCAAGTTTATTTTCTTTATTGGTTTACTGATTTATTCTTTAATTTCTGTGTATGGATCCGTAGTCGTGAATGGTTTCTGCACATGAGTCGGAATATATATATATATTCACAAGAACATTTTAATGTGTATATAATTAGTTTATTTATGTACAAATAAAACTAATTAAATGAAGGTATGTTTTGTCATTTTTTGAGTTTAAAATTCAAAACGCGTTGAATTTTATTTATGGGTTGAGAATCTTTTTATTTCATGATGCAAGTTTTGGGATCATGCATGATTAATTTATTTTGTTAATTCATTATTTTTAGTTGATGCGTTTGACATGCATGTATTGATATCAACTCAAGTTATTTCTTAAAAAATAATTTCATGTGATTTGGAATGATAAATTAATATGTTGACTTTGTACATAAGCAGATTAATTTGAGTATTTCTAATCAATTTTGAATGGGTGTTTAAACACCAGAGAAATTTAAACATGAAGATGTATGTAGTTATATTGTTCCATTTAATTGGAAGTAAATTTAAGAAATCTTTTATATTGATTATTAGTTTGTTTTGAATTTGTGACATGAGATGTCGTTAATTATTATTTTACTTGTGTAGTAGAATTGTTAAATCATAAGCCATTATATTAATATGGGAGTGTATCTTTTGCATTAGATGAGATAATGTAATTTTCTTTTGTCACAAATATTTGATTGTATCTCTTACAATCAAATGGGTTTTTTTGAATTGTTTGATTCTTAGGCAAAATTTTTGTTAGAATATGATTTTGTCAAAACATTAATTCTGATTTGTGTAGTCATAATTATTTTGGATTTTTCATTTGAAATTAATGAATCATGATTTGAAATTTATGAATCAAGCACATCATTGACAACAAGTGATGGATGTTATATTTTGATTTATATTAGAAGTGATAGGGGTAGTGAATATGATTCACCATTAAATGAATTTTGTGCATAACATGGCATTATTCACCAAACTACAACACCTTATTCTCCACAGCAAAATGGAATTGTTGAAAGGAAGAATAGAACCTTAAAAGAAATGATGAATGCCGTGTTACTAAGTTCAGGCTTACCACAGAACTTGTGGAGGGAAACAATATTGTCTGCTAATTATATTTTTAACAGAATACCCCACAAGAAAACCAACAACACTCTTTATGAATTGTGGAAAGGTCGACCACCTTCCTACAAATACTTAAAAGTGTGGGGGTGTTTGGCGAAAGTTGAAGTTCCTGTTCCTAAAAAGACTAAGATTGGACCAAAAACAGTAGATTGTGTGTTTATTGGTTATGCTCAGAATAGTAGTGCATATCGGTTTCTGACTTATAAATCAGAAATACCTGATATAAATGTGAACATTATTATAGAGTCAAGGAATGCTGTATTTTTTGAACATGTCTTTCCTTACAAGAAAGGACAGGAATTAAGTTCACAGAAAATAACTTATAATTGTACACAAAGTCAAGAGACTAATGACAATCAAACACAAGAGACTAGTAATGGTCTCGACCAACAGGATTTAACTGATGATGAACTAAGAAGAAGTAAGAGAGCGAGAACATCAAAATCCTTTGGTCCAGATTTTCTGACATAATTGTTAGAAAATGAACCTCAAAGCTTTAAAGAAGCAATGACAGGTCCTGAAGTACCTTTGTGGAAAGAGGCTGTTAATAATGAAATTGAGTCCATTATGCAAAATCATGCTTGGGAATTAGTGGATCTTCCACCAAGTTCTAAACCTCTTGGATATAAATGGATATTCAAGAGAAAAATGAAGGCAGATGGTTCAATAGACAAGTATAAAGCATGACTTGTAGTAAAAGGTTACAGACAAAAGGAAGGTCTGGACTATTTTGACACATATTCCCCTGTGACAAGAATAACATCCATTCGCATGCTTATTTCTATAGCAGCGTTGTTTAATTTAGAAATACATCAAATGGATGTTAAGACAGCTTTCTTAAACGGTGATCTAAATCAAGAGATCTATATGGAGCAACCCGAAGGGTTTGTAGTGTCGGGGCAAGAAAAGAAAGTTGGTCGGCTTGTAAAGTCTTTTTATGGATTAAAATAAGCACCTAAGCAATGACATGAAAAATTTGATCATGCAATGCTTACTAATGGGTTTAAGATAAACGAATGTGACAAATGCGTCTATGTTAAAAACACTGACCAAGGATATGTCATAGTTTGTCTTTATGTGGATGACATGTTTATCATTGGAAGGAAACAAAACATGATCAAATCAACTAAGCAGATGCTAAACAAAAGATTTGATATGAAAGATATGGGGGTCGCAGATGTTATATTAGGAATGAAAATTATTAACACATCTGACGGATATGCATTATCTCAATCTCATTATATTGAGAAAATTCTTGGTAAATTTATCAAGGATGATATGAATTTAGCTAGAACACCTGTAGATATCAGTCTTTATTTATCGAAAAAATAAATGTGATGTAGTGTCTTAGTTAAAATACTCCCAAATCATTGGAAGCCTAATGTACCTAATGAATTGTACTCGTCCTGATATAGCTTATGCTATCAGTAAATTGAGTAGGTACACTAGTAACCCCGAAGAAGACCATTGGAAGGCGATCATTCGGGTTCTTAGATATCTAAGATTCACCCGTGATCATGGTTTGAACTTTACTCGATATCCAGCAGTACTTGAAGGTTATTGTGATGCCAATTGGATATCGGATACTAAAGATTCAAAATCCACTAGTGGATATGTCTTTACTCTAGAAGGCGCTGCCGTTTGTTGGAAGTCCACGAAACAAACTTGCATCGCACGATCCACAATGGAATCCGAGTTCATTGCTTTAGACAAAGTAGGAGAAGAAGCAGAATGGCTTCGTCACTTCTTAGAAGACATTCTAATATGGCCAAAACCTGTGCCAGCTATTTGCATTCATTGTGATAATCAATCTGCAATAGGCAGGGCACAGAATCATATGTATAATGGTAAGTCACGACATATTCGTCGTCGACATAATACCGTTAGGCAGTTGTTGTCAAATGGAATAATCTCAATAGATTATATAAAATCTAAAGAGAATATTACGGATTCGTTAACAAAAGGTTTGACAAAAGAGCTAGTGTATAGTTCATCGAAGGGGATGGGATTAAAGCCTATTACATAAGAGTCGTCACAATGGTAACCCTACTTATATGACTGAAGATCCCAAGAACTAAGTTCAAAAGGACAACTAAGTTATGTATGGCTCGCCAGAAATCACCAAAGAATTAAACTTCCCTACCCATTCCTTTGGTGAGAGTGATATCTGCAACATATGTTGTCTGCAGGGGCATAAGGATAAGCTTTGTTTTTAATGATTACTTATATCTTGATTAAGGCATAAAATCAAGACAAGTATAAGGAAATATTCACAATAAGAATCACCTATATGAGTGTCGAACTGGGGCCGGTTCTATGAGAATGAAAGAGGCTAAATTCTCTAGAAACACTCATGAAAACCAGGAGAGTTCAAGGCCAAAATGAACACAACAGTGAGAACCACGATGTGTTCGAAAATATTTTGTGTGAAATCTATTGTCTTGGCTTACACAAACGGCTGAACAATTTAAGGCATCGCGTCCATTGGTTAGCTAGTAAGTCCGATAGGTTATCACTAGAAAAGGATCAAGGCCGAAAGCTACCTATCCTGATGTAAGATATTTTTGACTTATACTCTTTCGATAAAGTCTGCATATTGTTGCATTTCCGTTGTCATCAAATTTCATTCATGTGGGGGATTGTTGGAAATGGTTTGGAAAAATCTGGGTTTATAACAGATTTTTTCCTAGCTTTGGTCTAATATTTAGATGGGACCCGTGCGTTGATTTTCGTGGGTCAAAGTGATAACGCGTTCTATGCCGCGTTATGATTCACGTGGTATATTTGGTTGCTCAAAACTATTGCCGAGTGAATGGGAAATTGAAGCCAAAGTATGCTCCATGAAAATGGAGTTTTGGTGGAAAATCCTTAAAGGTTTGAATAAGGCTTGTCCCGCATTGATTTGGTGGGAAGTTTTGAATGGGTTTATAAGGTATGGGTTTGGTACTTGGGGTGTGTCCCAAGGGGTACCCAAGTGTTTTAGAGAGGGAGGTTATGGGTAAAATGGGTTAGACCCATTGGGCCCAAAAATCACCACACTCGCGTGCCGCCGCCGCTGTCCGTCAGGTCGGTCGGGCGGGTTGGGCTGCGTCTGGGCTTGGGCGCGGGTGCGTGGTATGAGGTTTAGTTGGGCTTATCCGGCCCAATACCTATCTTTTTGGGCAAAAAAATTTGAATTTAATTTTATTTTTGGTAAAATAAAATCCAGAATTCAAATTAAATCAGAAATAATCTGGTCCGGTTTTAATGTACACCCAAACAGGGCCCTTCCGCTTTTTGTTATCTGTTTGAATTGTGAACCCAACAGATTCAAATCTATTTAAATTCAAAACCAAACAGGTTTCATACCTGTTCAAATAGATTTGCACCTGTTTAATTCAAAACCTACAGCCACCAATTCATCTATAAATAGGACAGCCTTCATTTGGATTTGGTAACTCGAATTTTCGTTCTTCATAATTCTGCAAACATTCTCTTCATATTGCTGCATTATTTTCTTTTGTGAGAGAGTATAAACATTTAGTGTGTTCGTTAGGCAAACAATTTGTAGTGCTGCTATTGTTTATAGTTGATCATTTCATCTTGGAAGATAGACGTCCACATTCTGAAAGCACCGTGGAGAGGACGAATCTGTCTTAAGGACACAGTGTCAAACACTGGACTTGATCAGAATTATTATTTGAACAATTAATCAAGTAAGTTGTTTAATTTATTTTCTGTTTCATTTGTTTATTTAAATGAGATTTTAATTTTGTTTTTGTAACAAAATAAAATCTGTTTTTATTTATTTATTTATTTATTTCTAGTTTGATTTTTGTAATCAAACAAATTCTCTCATTTCCTTTACTTCTTTATATTCTTGTCGTTGTTTTGTACACAATAGAGTTTAATCTATTTAAATACAGTGAAGATTGTCTAACACATTCCTTCATATAGGATTTATGGAAAAAATTTCCTAGTAAGGGACATGTAAGAATTCATTTTCTATATTTAGATCCTCTATCTCCTCTATCAAACTCTTATCTCTCTCTCTCTCTCTCTCTCTCTCTCTCTCTCTCCACAGGAGCACCGCCAATCGCTGACGCTGACATCGACGCCGACATTGAGCTAGTTGCCCTAATTTGTTTGTCTCTCACACCGACGACCGACGACGACCACCACTCTCTCTCTTCTCAACGCTACCTCTCACTTTACCTTCTACCTCTCTCTCTCTCTCACTCAAATCTGTTTCTCTCTCACTGACGACCACTGACCAACAAGCACTACGAACACTTGGCTATTCGTTTTCTACGTCATATTTATGTATGTATTTACATACACAATCAAAAATCCAAGATCAATTCTACAAATTTTCTCATTGTTTTGGAGGGATTTGATTTGATAGAAGAATTTTCTGCAAATTTCAATTCAACAATGCTCTTTTCTGTAAGTTCATCTTCGCTCTCGTCTCTCCGTTGCTTCGCTGGTGTATTGTTGGCGTTGGAAATTTGTCATTCTCACCCTTGAAGTACACTTTCGATTCTCACCTTGATATTTTTTTTTTTTTTTTATCTTCTTTTGATTTGGTTACCGATTCAACTTCTATAGCAATTTTTATTTCGCATTTGGCTCAACCTTGATTGTTTGAATATAATATCATCATACCAAAAATTAAAATTGAACAAATTGAATATGTTCAAAATATTTATGTTGAACAAAATAAATACATTCATACTTTATATGCTGAAAAACTTCAACTTGTTCAGACTTATTATATTGAACATATATTAAACTTTAAATATTATTATTTTTTATTTTATTTTTGTAAATGTTAAATATATCTACTTTTTATATAAAAGAAAAGAAAATATAACAAAAATTTTTTAATTATTTAATTGAATTAAATTTGAGAAATGAAATTCTTAAAGAGTTAAAATGTTTAATTTTTTATGTATGAACATTTGTAATTTGGTCAATCTTAAAAATTTGAACAAAATTGTTTTGTTTGAATAAAAATAATTGAACATTGTGTAAAAATTCAACTCTGGTTATCTGAATACGTAACGATTAAAGTCATATTCTCAACGATGATAAGAACGAGATAAACAATAAACCAAAACGTTAAGTATTAAATTGACCTTTTCATTATTGAAATCAACAATTTTAGTGTCATTCATAGTGTGCAAATATTCAAAACTGGTTGATTTCAATATTCTTAAATCTTCAAAATCAATTGAGTTCAATATTCTTAAACACTAAATCTTCAAAACCAATTGATTTCTTAAACCATAAATCTTCAAAACTAATTTATTGTGGATATTTATATGTTTTTAGGTGATGATGGTGTGTGAAAAGTGTTTTGTATTTTTATATATGAAATATTTAAATGAGTAGAATCAGTGGCAGAGGGAAGCGAGGACCAGGGAGGTCACGTGTTTGGGTTTTTTTTTTTTTTTTGGGTTGCAAATATAAAGAAAATATTTTAAATAAAAAAATTACAAAAATATTATTATAGTGAAATGTCAATGATATTTTAAAAATTATGAGAACAATAGTAGTTATTTTGATTGAAAATGAAGAGACTATTATAATTATGAAATTTTTTGAATGTAACAGTGATATCATTATTATTGACATACAAGTATAAGTAATCTCACTATAAATATATGAAATTTATTAGATTATTAGTTACATTTGACATGTGAGATTCATTCTCTATGTGTTTATTTACTATTAGTTGGTGATATCACATACTAATGATGTCGTGGTATTACCATTATATTAAATTTTTAATCAAATTTTGTATAAATTTTTTTTTTATCATTATATAATTTATTTTAAGACTTATATCTATATTTTTTTTATATTGTCTATGATACACTAGTTATAAATAACATTATTTTTTTTTATATTTCTCGAAATCAATTGTAAAAACTAGCGTGAAATATTTTTGTAAAATTTTTCAATATTGTAATTAATAAGTGTCTCATCTAATTTAATTTTCTGGCTTCATGAATCACTGGGTAGAATACACCCTCATATTGTTCTTAATGGTCTTGTAATTTGAGAATATTATTAGAATATAAATTCAATCTATTAATAATATGTACTGAAAGAATTAATGATGTGTAAATAGAATTTCCAAATACTTTGTCCACAATGTTTTGAAAATAGTCACACTATTTGTGGTATGGCTGTTTTGCAATTTACTCCTTACTGTTATTAGTTTCGTCATGCTGCATGCATAAAAATGAAAAATGTTTGGGCCCTAATTTTGTTGCTCAAAAGTGACTCAAATGGCCAAAACGACCGTTTTGGCCATTTGAACCACTTTTGAACCATAAAATTTAGACCCCTACCATTGCTGCATAAAAATTATACTTGACATAAAAGAATTTAACCGAAAGTCCAAAAATGATGTGAAAAGTTAAATTTATCCTCAATATCACACTCTTTCCAAAAAAACCTCAATCGTAATAACTTATTTTGCCTAGAAACCCAGAAACCCAACCCTAACCCTAAAAGCATCCCTAGCCACTCCTACCTACAATCACCTCCCTGCCACCAGTTGAGGCTACCAACCACCTCCCCTGCAACCTCTTCCACTTCCAACCACCAGCTATTGCCACCAATCATCTCCTCTACATTCCTCATCAATTCCCACCATTCCTTCTCCGCGTATACCCACACGACCACTCTCACCATCCTAGCTGTGTTGCCACTTCCTCTGCCCTCTCCCTACAACCAATTCGGTCGTAACTGCCTCTCCCCTCACAGATCAGCTCATAAAGCAGTCTCCCTTCACTAACTAAACAAATATCATGAAAGAAATTATCAAGATAATAAATAACAAGATCCAGAACATGTAGACTTCATTAACCTCATAACGAAATTATTTATTTATTCGTTAAATTTTTAACTAGAGTTACAATTGTGAGAATAATCAACCACTTATGTAACCATCTTCAAAGTCATTTAGAATTCAACAAACGCAGGCTGATGAGTCTCACCTGGTTGAGACTTAAGAAAGAGAAGTAACATGACAACAACAGAAGCAACAAAAACAGCTTTTTTGAGAAATATTAATTTAATATTTTTAGCATCCACTACTAATACTATGCAGCTAAAATACCCATGTGAGGACTAGCAGGATCAAGCAAAAGATGGCTGATTAACAATGGTTGCAGTTGGTGACAATGTAGTGAAGGCTGTGGCTGCTTCCATGCTTCAACTTTCAATAAATAATGGCGAAAATGCTGCGCTTGATCCTTCCTCTCACCGGAGGGAGTCTGACATGTCTCCTCCGGTTCACAGAATCCATAACTGACCTTCTTTTTTTTTTTTTTTTTGATCAGCAAAAAGGAGGAACCTTTATAGATGGAAAATCATCCAAGATACGAGATTACATCAAATAAAGGGAAAGAGTTTGGTGAGGAACCAAACCCGGAAGGAGAAAAAAAGCAAAATACAGCCAAGGAGAACCAAGAACAGAACAGCAGCCTAAAACAGAACAAACACATCAGACACAGCAAAGAGGAAAGCAAACTTTGCAAACAAGAACCTTACACAGCAGATTCAATCATAACACACTAGCAAACCTTAGCAAAGCAAAGCAGCCCATAACACACTAGCAGCCCATAACACACTAACAGCCCAACAGACCCAACCAATGAATCACACAGACCACCATCCCACAAATTTCCAGCTCACTTGAGATTAACAGGTCAGCATACATAGCAGAACAACAATTGCAGACCACCATCGAACCAAAAAACAATCCACCATCGACCCAAATTAACAGCCCACTATTATAACAGCACAGCAAATTCAGGACTCCACCTTATAACAGGTCAGCCTGTAGTTATGCAACCATAAGCTATTTACCACAGCAGTTCTGCACTCCACATTACAACACTTCAGCCTATACTTTTGCAGCCAATACCAAGTCAGATTAGCTACTGCCACTGATGATCCTTCTCATATCACAAACCAATTAACTTGATCCTTACCACCAAAAACAACTACACAAATACACTGATGATCCTCAATAGCTTGATCCTTTTCAGTTAAACCATAACAGCAAACTCAGCCTACCAACTGGAGCCTTCCAAATCCATCACAAAACGGATTCAGACCAACACAGCAAAACCATCACAAAACAGATTCAGGATCAACATCACAATGCATCCCAATTTAATTCAGAAGTACCACAGAACATAGCAAACTAGGGCTCAGAACTTATGCAGAACAAAAAGACAACAAAGACCAGAACTTATGCAGAACCACATTTCAGCACAAAATCAACCCACAGAGCTTCAGCAAGACAGCAAATAACTACACACAGAGACAGACTTGATTCAGGTTATATATGACATCATGCACCGAATAATTAAACCCCTTCAAAGCTGAGGAAGTCCACAAAGCTACTCTAGTCTTGATTAGATCTTCCAGAGCAAACCAATCCGGTTGAACCTTATTAAATACACAATCATTTCTGCTTCTCCACACTGACCACAAAACTGCAAATGGCAGTATTTTCCATACTGCTAGCATCTTCTTCTTCATTTTTATACCTGACCAGGACAGAAGTAAACCCTCCACTGATCCAGGACTAACCCATTTGTAATTCCACCAGTTCACTAGATTGGCCCATAGTTTCCAAATGAAATGGCAGCGAAGAAAAACATGATTAACAGTCTCTACCTCAGATCTGCAAAACACACAGAGAGCAGAAACATTTGGGCTCAACACTCCAATTCTTTGCAAAAATTCAGAGCACTTAATCCTTCCTCTCCACACTAGCCAACTCAAGAATTGGGCTTTGGGAGGGGCTAAATTGTTCCAAATACACCTAGTGACTGTATTAGCTACCCCTTGACTTGCTTCCAACCACTTCCAAACTGATGCCACAGTGAACTCTTCAGACGGATGAGCTACCCACGAACAAGAATCTACCGCCCCTTCATAACTGACCTTCTTGACACAGTCATCGTCTTATCCATCATTATATATACCTAATAGAGAGAGAGAGAGAGAGAGAGAGAGAGATTTTGGAATTGCATGAGAGAGTTGGAGAAGTTATATATGGCCATATGTATATGAACTAGTCTTTCACTAGCATGGCAAAATGGTTTTTGAAACATAGAACTAAAAGTTGATTCCCGCTTTACTTATCTTTTGCTCACTTCATTTACCTATGTTTCACCATAGGTACAATCTCTGGTTTCTGATTGCAGGTTATTGCTTGGGCATGATTGGATCGTCCGAATTCAACACGTGTATCAGGAGGGAAATGTTGTTGTTAACAGTTTGGCTAAATATGCTGCTACTTTTATGGAGGGCTTCCTTATAATATATCCTAACATGTCCTCTTTTGTTCTACCTTTTGTTACCCCACATTGTGGAGCTAACACCCTTTATATATAAATAAAATTATGCCTCTTTGATCAAAAAAATAATGATCAGAACATTTTTTGATTTTCTAAATATAAAAATTAATTAAATAAGATTCAAAATTGATTTTTTTTATAAAAATTTTGAAATTAATTCTTCTAAAATATAAGTTTAACATGAATATATATAATAATTTTAAAAAATTCAATTCAATTGATTAGATTAAAAAATATGAATTTTTCTCTTGGTTAGCTTGTAGAGGAAGACTGAAAACAAAAGAACTGCTACACAGCTTTGGAATTTTGGAGGGTGATGATTTTCTGAATTGCATTTTTTGTTATGAGGCAACTGAATCAGTTGATCATATTTTGCTTCATTGTCCTTTTGTTTGGAAAATATGGTCTGCTATTGCTTTATAGTGGGGTTTTCAGTGGGCTATGCCCAGGTCCATTGAAGGTCTGTTACTTTGATGGTTGGGTTGGAAGTTTAAGAAAAAAAGTTAATTAGATTTGGAGGGCTTTACCTACAGCAGTATTGTGGTCTGTGTGGAGGTATATGAATGAGTGTGTTTTCCAGGCAGTGCAGCACAATTTTCATTATCTGTGTGAGTGTATCAAGGTGAGAGTAGCAATATGGTTGAGATCTCATATCAGTGGTGCCTCATTCTCTATTACTGATGTTGTTTTCAACTTTCAACAAGTCAGGAGTTGTATTGGGTCTTCTTGAGTAGACTATGGTATGGTGGAGGTGCTGCTGATTTTTGCTGCTGTTTGTGTTGGTAGCTGCTTATTTTTGCAGATTTTGCTGTTGTTGTGTTCTGTTCTGGTTTGTTGATTTGCTACTACAGGTGTTTGGTTGTTGGATGTTTATGGGTTGAAGTGTTGCAGGCCTAGCCTTGAGATTTCCGGGCCCTAAAGCCAATAATCAACTAATAAATTTTTGGAAGCCTTAACATTTTTTTTTATTTGTATGAAAAAAAATTTTGAAGGTAAAGGACAAAAAATTTGTGTCAAAATCACAAAAAAATATTTAGTATTACATTACAACAACTAATAAGTATCATTTAATCTTCATTCTTCTTACATTTTTAGAAGCAAATAAATCAATCATACTTGCATAATCTAATTTTTTTACAAAATTGTTTTCAATGGATAACAATGCTAATCCATTCAATCTTTCTTGTGACATGGTTGATCGAAGGTAATTTTTTATCATTTTCAACTTTGAAAAGCTTTTTTCCCCTGATGCAACTGTAATCGGAATAGTCAAAAGTATTCTATAATCAACCCATGAATTTGGGAAACAATTTGCCATCAACTGCAAATAATTAAGCACTTCAATTGGTTTATTGACTTCTTTTGGCAATCTCTCTTTCAAGACTTTTAACTCCATCAATAAATCTCTTCTATCAATATTGGAAATCTCACAGTGTTTTAAAAATTCTTCAAGGTTCACACATCCTGCCTTCAACAATTCATCGCTGCACTTTTTCAAGTCAAACAAAAAGTCAAAATTTGTCTCATATACTTTGAATTGTTCAAACTTATTTTTGAGTGAACAAAGGGCTTGATCAATAAAATACAAGAAGTAACCAACTCTAAATGATTCTTCAGTCGATTGGGTTACCTCTTCGCTAACATTTTCATATCAAATTGTTTCTTTCTAGAAATGATGCGCTTTTCAACAAATGTAGGTTCAATTCTCAATTCACATGCCATTTTTTTAGCTTTAACCATAGCCTCCATGAAACCAACTTCTCTATACATTGCAACATACTTAAGAAGCCCATCTAGTTACTTTACAGCAACTGCTATATCCATATCTTTACTTTGAAGAAGCTTGCTAACATAGTTCACATAAAACAACAAATTGTACCAAATTACAATACTAAATAAGAACTCAAAAGTCTCAAGTTCATGAGTTACCAGAGATTTAGCTTCACTTTTTGGAATCGAATCTGTGGTAGGATTGTTGTACAAGTCAACTAAAACATCTCTTATTTTTGAAGCATGGTATCTTAGTGGTTTAACACTTTCAATGCGACTTTCCCAACGCATTTGCGACAACGACTTAACCGTGAGGCTTTCCCTTAGATTATCTTTTAAAATTGCCCAACGTTGAACGGAAGATGAAAACAATACATATATGCGTTGTACCACAACAAAAAAAGTTTTTACTTTAGAGCAATAGTTGGCCATATCACAAAGCACAAAATTAAGACTATGAAAGCCACACGACGTATAGAATGCTCTAGGATTTACTTGAAGTACTCTTATTTGAACACCTTTGTTTTTGCCTTCCATGTTAGAGCCATTGTCATATCCTTGCCCTCTTAAGTCACCAATATCAAGTTGAAGGTTAACTAATTCTTCTTGAAGTTTATCAAAAAGTCCCATCCCTGATGTATCATCCACATTCAAGAATTCCAAAAAAAAAAAACTCTTTCACCATAATTGGACTTGTTGAAACATCTACGCATCGTACAACAAAAGACATTTGTTCTTGATGGCTTATATTCGGAGTACAATCAAGTATGACTGAAGTGTATTTTTCTAGTTTGATTATCGACAAAATTGCACTTTTGATTTCCCCGGCCAACATTTGTATCACCTCGTTTTGAATTTTATGACTCAAATAATGGTAATGAATCTCACCCTTTTCTATCTGCCACAAGTGTTATTCCATCGTTGGATCAAACTTACCAATCATTTTAATTAAGCTTAAAAAAAGTCCATTGCTTTCTTCATAAATCTTCTCATAGCTTCCACGAAAAGGCAAATTATTCTTGGCAAATGTTTTCACAACTGCAATTATCATCAATAAAACCCGTCTCATGTCACGACTCAAACCTGCCCCTAAAAGTTTGGACATGACCGGCTTGTACTGTTATGACCCAAACCCAGGCCTAAAAGTTTGGTCCATGACCGGCCTCTACATAGGCCTTAAGCATTTAAATACATTCCCAGAGTTACATATACAATCACAGAATTTATATAGATCTCACACATACTTACATAAAACTTAATGATTTATATGACTCCCAACACAAATTAAGGCCTCCACACGGAGACAAACCCCAGGTGACTTGGCAGACAGGTGAACCTCAGTACAACTCTAGTGTTAATCCCCGATGGCTCACCTACATAAATACACATAATAACAGGGTGAGTAAGGCTCAGTGAATAATAGCAATGTAAGGAGGTTAACTAATTGAGCATAGTCTTAAAGAGTGTAAATAAGCTCATCAAGTCATACACGTGATACAGAACAGCCTCGGGCCCATATAAGATACAAAATGGCCTTAGGCCCACAGATAATACAGAACGACCTCGGGTTCATATAAGATGCAAAATGGCCTTAGGCCCATAGATAATACAGAACGGCCTTAGGCCCACATAACACTACAAGAAAATGCATTTTTGCCGACCATTTTTAGCTACCAAAAACAATTTAGTCGCCAAAAGTCACGGAATTGGCTACCAAAAATAATATTAGTCGGCAAAAGTCAACTTTTTAGCTACTAATTTTTTTTAGTAGGGGAATGTTGATTATTGGCGACTAAAAAAAATTTAGTAGCTAAAAATATTACAATTGGTGACTAAAAAAATTTTTAGTAGCTAAACATATCACAATTGGCGACTAAAAGAAAATTTAGTAGCCGTAGAGGTACCTTTAGCTACTAAATTGTTTGGTAGCCGAATGAAAATAAAAAAATTAATTTTTAATCTTTGCCGACCAAAATTTTGGTCGCCAAATGTTAAGTTTCGGCGACAAAATTCCTTTTAGTCGCTGTAGACGTACTTTTGGCTACTAAATTGTTTGGTAGCCGAATGAAAATAAAAAAATTAATTTTGTATCTTTGCTGACCAAAATTTTGGTCGCCAAATGTTAAGTTTCGGCGACAAAATTCCTTTTAGTCGCTGTAGACCTACTTTTGGCTACTAAATTGTTTGGTAGCCGAATGAAAATAAAAAAATTAATTTTGTATCTTTGCCGACCAAAATTTTGGTGGCCAAATGTTCAGTTTCGGCGACAAAATTAAAATTAGTCGCTGTAGACCTACTTTTGGTTACTAAATTATTTAGTAGCCGAATGAAAATAAAAAAATTAACAAAATAGTTATTTTATTTTATTAACAACAATACCATTAGTCTCCACTTGAAAATTTGACTAAACAAAATAGTTATTTTATTTTATTTTATTTTTATTTTTATTTTTTTTTATGAAGAGGTTGTACACCCACCATCCAAAAATGTTAATATCTTATTTATTTTTTATTATCTCAAAATATTAATTTTTTTAAAAAATTAATATTTTAAAATAATATGAATTTCTTATTTTGTCCTTTTTTTAAATCCATTAATAATACAAAAAGTACAATTATGACAATTGATATTTCTAAAAAAATATACTATCAAAAGGTAATTTTGAAAAATTAATATTTTTAAAATGTAATAATTGTATTATAAAAAGAAGTTAAATTCTGAAAATAGACTATTATTTTGAGATGGAAGAAGTAGTCGACTTTCATTTGATGGGTTGAACACATCTTTTAATAATTGGGCCCTCACGCGAAAGGTATGCTAAAATGGGCAACTTGTTATTGTCTGTTTGTCGATAGTTTTACATTGCAAAAATTTAAAGGCATAGTTACAGGTCAGTCTGATGAATTTAATTTTTAATAATAAATTTATTATTTTTAAAAAGTACAATTAAACTATTTATACTTTTACATCATCATATTTGAATAACATTAATAAATTAAGAATAAATCAAAATTCACAAATAAAAGACAAAATATCCCAATTATTTATCATTTTAATAAATTTTTCAATATTATTACCAGTACTAATGAAATAATCATTTTACAGACACAAAACATATATTTAAAAAGTTTTAAAAAAATTTCATTATCAAAACGAGGGCTAAGTGTGTAAAAAAAATTCACTCATGACTTATGAGTAAATAAATCTGATTTGTAAGACTTATTTTTAAATTTATACTTTCTAAATATTTCTAAATTTTGTAATTTTTTTTTTCACAAACTGAGTCATAAAACTCCAATAAAGTAAAAAGTATAAACAATAAATAAAATTTAAAAATATAAATTTAACAAGCCTGATCTATTTTTCACATCTCTAAAAAAATTAACAGCAAATATTTTCACAAAATTTTATCTTAATTTGAAATTCCCTCTCAAATTGGGGATTCCCTCCAAAATTTTGCCCTAACCCATCTCCGTTTCTCATCTCACTCTCACACACAACTCCTTCTCATTCCTCACTACAAGAAAAGTGGGTATATGAGACGGAACTATTTGCGACGGCACACTTGCCGTCTCAAAAAGTCACTTTTTGCGACAGTAGAAAATGCAGTCTCAAAAAAGCAGAGTATTTGCGACGGCACCATTTGTCATCTCAAAAAAGCAGAGCATTTGCGACAGCACTATTTGCCGTCTCAAAAAATGAGAGTATTTGCGACGGTATTTTCTGCCTCACTCTGTCTCTGTCTCTCTCTCTCTCTTTCTCTCCTCTATCTGTCTCTCACTCATCTCTCTCTCTCACCACCCATCTCTTTTACCACCTTCACCACTATTGCAAACGCCATTCTATTACCACCATTACTACCACTGTTGCCACTTCACCTCTACGACTACCATTACTACTACCATCGCCACCACTCCACTACCACCACTACCACTACTACCATTACTTCTCCTTCACCCCTGCCACTCCATCTATTCTACCACTACCACAACTTCACCACTAATCTCCTTCGCCATCACCACCACCACCACCATCATCTCTTATCCACCACCTTCACCACTACTGCCGCTCCCTCTCCTCTACCACAAAAAATTAGTTCATGATTTTTAATAACAAAAAAAAATGGGCCCCAGAAAAATATTTTTCATTGACCAGAGAAAATTAACTCTTTCTCTCTCTCACTCATCACTCTTCTCTCTCTGTCTGTTTGTCTATCTGTCTCTCACTCATCTATCTCTTTTTTTATCTCTTTTCTCTCTCTGTCTCTTTCACTCATCTCTCTTCTCTTTATCTCTCTCGCTCATCTCTCTTCTCTCTATCTTTCCCTCTGTCTCTCTCGTTCATCTCTCTTCTCTTTATGTCTCTCTTGCTCATCTCTCTTCTCTCTATCTCTCTCTGTCTCTCTCGTCCAGCTCTCTTCTCTCTATGTCTCTTTTCTATCTATCACTCTCTCTCACCACCCATCTCCTCTACCACCTTCACCACTACTGCAAACACCATTCCACCACTACTATTACTTCTACTGTCGCCACATCGCCTCTACGACTACCATTACTACTACTATCGCCACCACTCCACTACCACCACTACTACTGCTGCTACTACTGCCATTACCTCTCTTTCACCTCTGCCACTCCATTTACAGTACCACTACCACAACTTCACCACTAATCTCTTTCGCCATCACCATTACCACCACCACCACTATCATCTCTTATCCACCACCTTCACTACTGCTGCCGCTCCTTTTCCTCTACCACAAAAAATTAGTTCATGATTTTTAGTAATAAAAAAAAAAAGGCCGCAGAAAAATATTTTTCATTGACTACAGAAAATTAACTTTTATTTTAGTGGAAAATATTTTTCATTAAAATATATATTACCCCTACTTCTACAAAATAAAAAATAATAATATTTTTTTTCATTAAAATAAAAATGAAACAAATAAATTTTCAATCTTAATAACTAAAAAAAAAAAATTTTAAAAAAATTCATTAACTACAAAAAATATATATATTTTAACAAAAAATAAATTTATTTAATTATTATTATTATTTTTTTATTTTTCATTCCCGGCCCTTTATTTTTTTCCATTCCCGCTCCCCCCTTTATTTTTTTCCCATTCCCCCCCCAACAAAAAAAAAAAATCCCTAATCTCAAACCCAAAAAATCCCTAATCTCTTCTTCCCCCCCCTCTCTCTCTCTCTCTCTCTCTCTCTCTCGAGATTGACGGCGAGCGGCGGCAGACGACGGAGAGCGGCAGATGAGGGCGAGCGGCGGCGGATAACTGCGAGCAACAAATGAGGCTGCTGTGTGAATAGAGAGCGGCAGACAAGCATCCCTCTGTTGCAATCATTGTCTATATGAGATGCTGGCATTATTTGTTTTGTGGTCCCTTGTAGAGGCTGTTGGACAAACAAACTATGGTTAGGGCTTTCAATGTGAATCTATGTTTGTGAATGTGATGAAGCTTTGCTTAGGTTTCATATAGTTTGGGATTTGTTAGACTTACAAGATGGGGTTTCATATAATTTTTGATGGTTTGATTAAATTAATTTCTCTCTCTCTCTCTCTCACACACACACACACACATATATATATAGATGCCCTAATATATACTAGAAGAAGATTGAAATGTATACATCTATAATACATATATCAATGTTGGGCCGCATTTGTCTTATATATATATATATATATATGCAGGGAAACTTGGAGGTGGGAAGAATAAAAACTAGTATGAAACTAGTTTAAATTTTTGTTTTATGTATTATGAAACTAGTATAAAAACTAGATGATAGATTATTCAATCTTTTGTCATTGTCAATCAGTTTTATGTATTATGAAACTAATTCATGTTAGACCAATATTGAAAAACAAATTTAAATTTTTGTTTTTGTTTTTGTTATTATTATTATTTATTTATTTTTGGTAGAAGAATTAATGTAGGGACTGATACCAAATATATGATTACATCCTTGGTTGTAGATATTCGACAATGAGTAAAGCTCTACTTAAAACTGGACGACCCATTTTCTTTTCCCTATGTGAATGGTATGCCTTCAATTTTAATCTCCTTTCTTTAATTAGTTTAAAATACCATACAATTAATTGTTTTCATAACTATATTATATATTCATCAAAAAGGATGATCTGGTTTTTTTAGGGGCCAAGAAAACCCAGCGACTTGGGCAGCTAGCATAGGAAATAGTTGGAGAACAACTGGAGACATTAAAGACACTTGGAAGAGGTAAACAAATTAAAAACCCCTAATTAGATAATGTGAATTTTATCTTATGGTAGAATTTTTTTTATGATAATGAGGGTAATATTAAAAAATTATGATAAAAATAAAATCATGACATGGATTTTGTTTTTTCTGCATACACATGATGCAGTATGACTTCACGTGCCGATGAAAACGATGTCTGGGCATCTTATGCTGGACCAGGAGGATGGAACGGTAATTAGTTATATGCTTAATCAATAAGATATTATTTTAAAAGTCATAATTTTTTAACATTAATTTGTCATATATGCCTATTTATTACGTTACAATTACAATTCAAGTGTGATTGACAATGAAAGTAAAGTATCTAAATCATGTTGCATAAGCAAGATAATTATGTTGAAAGTAAAGTATCTAAATCATGTTGCATAAAGTATCTAAATCATGTTTCAAGATAATGGCTTAATCCTAGATGGAAAAGGAAGTGATCCTAATCATTGTGCAGTCCAATTGTAATTGAAATATTCTCACTAAGCCAAGATAATGGCTTAATCTATTGATGTCCCTGTTATAACAGGGACATCAATAGATTTTGTGGAAGGCAAAACACTCAGCAATTTGAAGAGAAGATTATTCCTAAAAAAATCGTTTTATTAAGCACTGAAAATGCTTTTCATTTCTTTATTATGGTCACTATGTCCATTGTAGTTTTCTAGTTTGCTTGAGAATATTGCCTTCATTATCTTAAGTGGGAGCATCGTGTAATGGATCACATTTTTTTAAATTATCTTAAGCAAGATAATTATTTACTGAAGGTATCCAGAGTTGTTCATCATTTGCGCATAACACAGAGCAACATGAGTCAATGGTAGGGCATCATTTTATGTTGGCCGATTAGTTGGTAACCGTAGGCATCGTAGCTCTGCAAGTAGCAGGGTGCATAATCTGTCAAGGAAAGTGACTGCATAATATAATCCATTGACTTCATCATTTTTTAAAATAAATAGGGGAGCTTAAGAGTTAAAAATGAAGCCTATCTTTTGTGATCCCAGAAATTTAAAAATGGGTTTCTGTAATTTCTTGTGAAATTAAAATATGATCATCATTGTAATTTGCTTCAATTAAATTTATACTATATTTTGTTGTTTATTTCTTTGATTGCTATCAATGACTTGTAAATGCATCACCCTTCTGTTTGTATTATTCGTTTCTATAATTATGATATACACTCTTTGTCCTAGCAAACATATGCAGTGAATCATAATCAGCTATGATCTAATTTCTGACAGGCAGAAAACTATTGGTCACCATACCAATTGCAGCAAGTGCAAGTTGGGCCGAGGGCAGTTTTGTGGAGATTGCTTATACACAAGGTAAATTTAAAAACATATATTGTCTATCAAAAAAATATTTGAGGATTTTATTTTTTCCCCAAATATTTGCAAACTATGTGATGCAAAATAAATGGAAGCTGTGTTGAGGCTTATTGAAAATTGAGATTTTTTCTTTGTTGTCAGAAAAAAAAGGTGAACCATGTTCTGTTCCTTACCAAATGAAATTTGTATGCATCAAGCCATAAATAGCGATTTGATGTTTTTTTGCAGTAATTTTTAAAATTTGAACTCTTAATAAGAATAAATATGCTTTTATCTTACTAGCTTACATGATATGTAATCCTAATAGACATGTTTAAAGTCTTACCTTCATCATATGAATAAATACCCTTTTCTGTGAATAAACATTTTGGAAGATCAGCCATTCAATTAGATATACCACTTGTAATGGTAGTGCTGCCCATGAATAAAGAGAAATATACAATTGGAGGTGTGCAATTACAACATGAAGCATTTACTTTATTTTTAATCTATTAACCTTAGGATGCTATACGACATTGTTTATTTTCAATGTATGACATTGTTGTTGGTGATGTTATACCTCTTAAGATTGGTGATCAGGTGAGTGTAGCCTATTTAAGTGGGTTTGATTTGTCGGACATAGAAATTTGTTTTTATGAATCCACTATTGCAACTGTAGATATTACTGCTTATGAACGCGAGAAAAAAATAGGTTGTTACCTTTCCATTTTTCCCAGGTGCCAGCAGATGGAATCATAATTTCTGGTCATTCTCTTGCCATCGATGAATCTAGCATGACTGGGGAAAGCAAGATTGTAAGTTATTTAGAATCAACACAGAATGGGGATTGTTGATGGCAAGTATCTCGGAAGTATTTGAGCATTTAGTTTTTTATGTGATTTATTTAAATTAATTCACCATCAAAAAAATATATAAATGTGTATGTATCATATTTACAATCACCTAATTTCAAATTCAACCCAGTGGGATTCATTTTATGTCTTTACTCATTTCAGCTGTGCTCTAGCAACAATGAATTGTACTGTCCTTCACAAGCTCTGGTCAGGACCCATATGGTGTGGAAGAAGGACAAGAAGAGAATCAGGAGAGTGAGGTACACCTGCTATTTCCCTTCCCACTGCAGGCATCCGTAGTGTGTGTGTGTGTTAGGTGGGGGGAGCCATCCTAACAATAACTCTTTGGTCCTTGTGGAAACTCAGAAATGAACGTATATTTAAGAATGCAGCACCAGAATTGTATATTTTACACTCCAATTTTATTTACTAATTTTAGGATTGATTATCAGGTTGATATTTTGTATTACATATGTCGAATGGAGGGAATGTATTTTGTATTACTAAATTATTGAGGTTGGAATATACTTGGGTCGTATGGAATATGTATTACATATGTGGAATGGAATGGAATTGGATGTCAAATGGAATTTTTGGCATGCACATTGTCGAATGGTTGATAATATATATTTAGTATTGATGGATTTTATTGATTATACATTGTATAGGTTGTACTAATAATGGATACAGGTGGTTCAGAAATTTAAAAAAAAAAAAAAAATTTGTAATATAGTATTTGGCTACTAACTATTTTGGTAGCCAAAAACTATTTTCAAATGTTTTGGCCACTAATAATGTAGTAGCAAAATGAATAAAAGTTGGCATCCTTTGGCTACTAAATGCCATGGTCGGCACATAGTTCAATTAGCGACTAAAACTTTAGTCTCTAAATAGTTCAAATTAGTTTTGTTATAACTTTCGGCAACTAATATTTTGGTCGCCAAAAATATCACTTTTGCCGACTAACCCAACTTTTGTAGCCAAACGTTGACGTTTGGCGACCAATAATTTAGTAGCTAAAAACTACCTTTTCGGCGACTATTTTTTTAGTCGCCAAAGGGTCACATTTGCCGACTACACAAATTAGTAGCCAAATGTTGCATTTTCAGCGACCAAACTCGCGTTTAGTCGCTAAAACATTCGCCGACAGGGTTTAGGCGACTAAGTTGCCGACAAAAAAATTTAGTCGCTAATTGGTTTTGGCGACTAAAAAGGTGACCTTTGGCGACTAAGATTTTGGTCGGCGAAAGTCTAATTTCTTGTAGTGTAACGACAACTGTCCACACATTGTAGGGTAGGTAGAACATCGACATGTATACTACCTCCCTTGGCCTCTGGCCATGAATCATAATCAATTTACATCATAACGGCCTCAGGCCCACTTTTATTAACAGAAACAGAACGACCGTAGGTCCATAACAGTGCCATTGTTCAATTATGTCTGTTAATTCAATCAGAGCACAATGTCAATAGTATATGTCATTCTCAACAACCATATATAAATCATAAGCACCAGAAGTAAGTATAACATATCGTTACACTACTATTACTCACAGTAATAAGTTTCTAACAGCAGTGGGACGATGTCCTCGTTTGGACCTCCAAACACAATGCACATAGCATTATAAGAATATACCCGATTCCATACTTTACTCTTTAATCAATTAGTCATATCGGTTCTAAACTCATTAGTCTTCAATAAGTCATAATCCATGTCTCAGAAGATAGGAGGAATTGATAGGAAAATGGTTCAGACGAAGAAATGGTACAAAATCGGTAGACAGAAAGTGAGCAACTCTCACTAATTTGGGCATATCTATTTCTGTATTTAGAATTTGGGAGTGAGACTACCACCATTGGAAACTAGACTTCCGGAGCTTGATTTTAGGCTCAAAAGTACTCAAAACAGAGTCCGAATGCCAAAGATATGCTTATTCAAAGTTGACTGGACAGAGCTGTCCCCGCACGTGCGGGAAACAGGGCCGCACATGCGGGAATGGAGCCACACGTGCGGGACTACGTGCCTTTTTAGCAGATTCAAATTTGGTTTTGGGACTGAACTGCCGCACGTACGGGAAGACCCGCCGCACGTGCAGCTCTGGGCAGTTTTTAGTCCGAAAAAGGCTTCTTGATTTGGACCTTCTCATTTTCAAAGTTAAACCTCAAATTCATGTAAATCAAAGCCCAAAACCCTTTAATACATGATAAATTTCACCTTATTAACTTCCCTCAATCATCATAACCTCAAAATACTACTCAATTCCCAAGCACAAGAACAAAATTAAGATTTAAAACACAAGAGCATAAAATAGCCAAGGTTTGGGGTTCAAAGCTCACATCTTTCATATTTACATATATCTTTATTCATATATTGCTAATCATGCAAAACCTCAAGATTGGAGCTCAACTTCCCATAATCAACCTCAAGATAAACAAATATAAAAAATTTAGCTTTTCAATCAAGAAACTCTTAAGGAATCAAGGTTCAATTCATGAAAATAGTTCATTTAAACTTTTATTTCTCCATCTTTCATCTTCATTCTCAAGCTCTTCCTTCCTTCTTCTCTTTGAGTTCTCTCTAGAACTCTCTACCCCTCCCTCTCTCACGTGGCTTCCCCTTTCCTCTAGATATTCTTGGTTCTAAGAGATGAGTTCAATAACTCATAAGGCATCTATTTATATAAATATACACACACACAAGCATGACACAATAGGGAGAGCCAAACGTGGCCTCACGAATCGTACGAAATCAAATTTCAACTAAACTTTTCAGATGACTCTAAAAATTGTGCTAATCATAAATATGCCCTCTATTCTGGTTTCTGAAGCCTCTGAAACCTCTAAAGCCTTCAATTTGCAGTACAAAGTTAACCACCCAAACGTGCATTAACGAATCAGACGAATTAAATTTCAAATTAATTTTCCCAATTGGTTCTAAAAATTTTCATTAACATAACCAAGCACTCAATTTTGATTTCTAAACCCATAAAGGTCGGTAATTTCAATTTTAAAGTTGTGACTCAACAGATACTTCCTCAATTCGAACAGATATCATTAAATTAAAATACATTAACCCACAAGAGCATAAAGGCAATTTCTGATACAGATTTTGGGGTCGTTACATGTACTTAAGCCTCAAAACAAAATAGTCAATAAATAATTTATACAATATTGGGGCCTAAAATGGAAGCAAATATAATGACAAAAAGAAACGTCCATTGAGCGGTGTCTCAATGCCAGGATCTTAATACACACATCATATATACCCATACTCACATATACCGATCATAAAACAAAAAGTCCACGACATGCTCAGCTAGACAAAAAGGTAACAATCCATAACTTTCATATTAGCAATGTATCTATATCTGTAGCAAAATGGAATGTACAAAGGAAACCCAAAATAAAAAAAATAAAAAAAAAAAAAGGGTTTCACTTGGAAGGCTTGACAAAACTGGACCAACAAAAAACTCTTGGAGCTGACCTAGGGTTGGCTTCCGGGCTGACCACCTACAAAACATACATGAATACGAAATGAGCCAAACTCTATGAATAATAATAATGTACTAAAGCATGTAAACAAGCATGTACCTTGCAAAATATAAGACGTGAACATAACTCATGTATGTCCCTTTTACTAAACAGAACGGTCTCGGGCCCAACAATAGCAGAACGACCTCGGGCCCAATAATAATAGAACGGTCTCGGGCCCAATATTAACGGAATGGCCTCGGGCCCAATATTAACGGAACGGTCTCGAGCCTAATAATAACAGAACGGCCTCGAGCTCAAATATAACAGAACAGCCTTGGGCCCAAATAACAGAATAGCCTCAGGCCCAATATTAACGGAACGGCCTCGGGCCCAATATTAACAGAATGGCCTCAAGCCCAATAATAATGGAACGGCCTCAGGCCCAATAATAACAATAAATAAATTTCATCTCATAGCCACATTCCATGTTTCGATTCTAGTAGCTCATTCATTCTAATAACATAACTT
Organism: Camellia granthamiana; assembly: GCA_036172215.1. Classification (NCBI taxonomy): domain Eukaryota; kingdom Viridiplantae; phylum Streptophyta; class Magnoliopsida; order Ericales; family Theaceae; genus Camellia; species Camellia granthamiana. Next base: position 112,407,910 of record CM069905.1, on the reverse strand, counting down.
TGAGAATCATGCCTTAAGGCAACAAAATAAATACAAGTGTGTATATCTTTACACTACTATTACTCACAGTGATTCGGTCGTGCAATGGTTTCTTCCGGCAAGTGGCCTACACGTCACACACAACAATTAATAAGTAAGGCCTTCTTTTCTTTGTTTTTATATCTTCCCTCTTTTTTCATTTCATTCACTTTCCATTTATTGTTAGGTGCTTTAAACGGATCAAATGTACATATAAACGAATTCAGAGGGTCAAACAGAGTACAAGAAACTGATAGAAATTTTTCCCATTGGCCGCACGTGCGGAAGTCCTCCACCGCACATGTGAGAAGTTGCGCCGCACATGCTTTTATTACAGAATGCCCTAGTCTGTCTCCCCTATTTTCCGCGCTTACGGTTGTGCATCCCGCACGTGCGGCCATGGGCCCCGCACGTGTGGTTCTGGCTCTGTTTTGGGCAGTCCGAAGCTCTATCAAAATTAGACTTGCCAAACACATTTCCAAGGTGGAATACAAGCAATTTCCCTTCAATCTCATAACATATAAACATAATAAACATGGATTTCAAACTTAAAAGATCATAACTCATTTTAATGAAACCTATACAATTCAAATGATCATATATCTTTCCATTCCTTCATCCCTTGATGGTTAATCAACATAGATACAAACATATATAGGAGCTAAAGCATACAAAATGAGAGATTAGAAGTTAGTTCCTCTCAAATGAACTCAAGATAACCTCAAAATACATGAATCAACTCTCAAATTAAAGAGAAGCAATAAATCATCATGATTTCCATGAATGTTTACTCAAGCAAGCTTATGATGTCAAAACCCTAACTTCTATAAGTGCAAAACTTCATTTTAAAACTTGATGCTAGTCATTTAGTTGATTTTTGCTTACTTAAAGTGGTATCCTTTGAATCCCCTTCTAATTCCTTGAATCTCCAAGCCTCAGTTGATTTTCTTCTTCTTCTTTCCCTTCTCTACAACTCTCTCTCTCTCTGGAGATATTTTTGTCTAAGTGTTGCCTCTAGTTCATGGTCTCATGTATTTAACTAAGGCTACACTTAATTGAGTCTATAAAGCAAGTTAACTAAGGTTAGCCCAATTAACTTAATTTAAGTCATTACGAATAGAATTTTACAAAACTTCATATAATGTCCTAAAAATCATGCTGATCATAATGGTAAAGTCAGTTTCGGGTTATCGCGCCTCTAAGGCTTTCAATTTCCAGTCCAAATGTCTCAATTTCAACAGATTTTCTCATAACCGACAGATATAATTTCATAATCATATAATTCACAAAATTAAACACAATTTCCCATGGAGTTTCACATCAAGCATATAATCACATACATAATTAAAGCTGTAGAGCATATAGAAGGGTTGCGTTATTATATCTCAAGTGCTCTCTTTCTTTGTTAACTTGTTCTTGTATACGTTTATCTATTGTTTGATGCTTTCCTAATATTTCCTCCAACTCAATCCATTTGCTCATGTAAGTAATGTGCTCGTTACCACTTTCATGGCCTTTAAGTCTCTCACCAATATTTTTCCAGTCTTTAAATCCTTCGGTAGCCAATTGAGTCTTATTTCCCTCTTGCTTAAACAATTTACAACAAAAGCAAAATACTCTATCCAAAAGTTCCGACTATATCAGTCATGTCCTATCAAATTTTTCTCCATTTGGTAAATGCCGAATGTAATGAATAGGTGAGAAATGCCTATGCCTAGAAGAATCATCCTTGGGGAAGTTGAACTCATAATTTCTTTTTACAGGACCTCTTTCGACTAAAAAATCTCGTAATTTTTGGTCAATTATTTTCCAAATCCCCAGATCATCTATACTTGAATGCTCACATTCTATATTCATCTTATCATCTTGATTGGCTTTTGCACTCCCAAATTCCCCATTTCCTTCATCCACCAAACTTTCATTCTCATTATTCACCAAAGTTTCAAATTCTTCATTATTCAAGTCTTCAATTGATTGTTCTGCTTGTTTATCACTCGTAAAGAACTTATCAATAGCTCCTCTTTAACACTCGACTAATTTTTCAACTCTTTGCTTCTTTTTCCTTTTTGCGAATCCAGATGGATAATTTCTTTTAAGAGTCATAATGAGCTAAGATCAAAATATTTTTTTAGATCAAAATTCAAAACAAGAGTACCGCTATCACTTAACAAAACACAAAATTTTTAAATTATGTGATGTGAACTTTTAAACTTAAAAAAATTCTTCTTGATGATGTAAATACCAATATTATAATAGCAATTGAGCAAAACACAAGACAAATATTCAATTAATTGAATAGAAAAAAAAAAGAAATAAAAAAACCTGTGTTGTTGCTTCTCCGTCCGTGTGCTATGTTTATGTGCTACGTTTATGTGCTACTGATCCGTTGCTTTGTTGGGCTGCTGCTGCTGTCAAACTATTAGAAAAATTAGATTAAGAGTAGTTAGGGTTAGGAATTAATTAGATAGGAGGGGGCCTTTCAAACTATTCAAACTGTTGGACCTTAACTGTTGGCCCTTAACTATTATTAACTGCTGGGCCTTTCAAACTGCTGCTTTGTTGGGCTGCTACTATCAAACTGTTGGGCCTTTTAATTTTTTAATGGGTCAATTTATTTTAAGTTAGTTTGGACCTTTTTAATTTTTTTTAGACTTAAAACATACCTAATATATTACACTAAATTATAATAGAAGGAGGCTCCTTTTTTGGGTCTATTTTGAGGGACCCTAAACTATGGCCTGGTGGGCCTATGCTTAGGGTCGGGCCTGAGTGTTGGTTTTGCAGAAGCTGCTGGGTTGTTGTTGTAGATGTTGAGTTGCTGTTGCTGTTGCTGTTGTGTGCTGGGTGGAGTTCAGAGTTGAAAGGAATGATTTGTCATTGGTTGATCCTAAAGGTTGCAATTTCAGGGCTGTTTGTGTTTTGCATGTTTTGTTTGCTCTATATGTTGGTTACTCACCAACTTGGAGCTTGGAGTTTGTGTTAGCAGATGATTTGATGTGCATCTTGGTGCCAACCTGTTGGGATCTTGATGTTTCACTGTGATGATTTTTGCACCCTCCTATTTATTGTTGTACTTTTCCCATACTCTGTATGTTTTTCCATCAATAAAGTTTTTTTTGCGGATTAAAAAAAATGAAGTCTTTGTTAATAAAATTTCAATGTGAAAATATAAAGATGATTTTATTAACGTTCAACACTACACCCCTATTACTGCTATCACTAACTATTAAAATAATCATAATATTTTGGATTTTTCATTTCAAATTTCTCATGATCTTAGATATAAAAATTATATAAGTAGACCCAAAATTGATTTAAAAATTTAACTTGCTTAAAAAACAATGAAAGTAATTATGGAGATTTTCAAATATATGTCTAACATGCGTATAAAACAGTTTTTAAAAATTAATTCAATTGATTTGATAAAAATAAAATGACTTCATGGAATAATATCACTGTTCAAATACAAAAATAATTTCACTAATCTTCGATACAATACTGCCAGTATCATCACATCATTAACAACCACACACTTTTAATTTTTCATATTAAATTTATTCTGATCTATTTTTAAATTATAAAGGGGTAATGTGTTTTCCAACAATACTACGAAGAGATAAAATATAATTAATTTAAGAAGTAAAGTGTCATTTATCCTATTATTAATTACAGCATTAATGTTAGTATAAACATTCTGTCCAAGAAGCATTCTGAGTTCCCATTCTAAGAAGAAAAAAAAAAGGTACACTGACCCATAGGTCTCATATACAAAGTTTAAAACAAATCTAATCCCAAAAGAAGACACTTGCACCAATTAGTCCTACATATTTTTAATTGCTACTAATTTTTTTTTAAAAAAAATTAAAGGCATTGTTATATCCCATCACCGCTAGACTTCCGTCTAACAGTCATCGAAGACTCACTAGAATGTTCAACAGTGTTGGAAAGTCGCCGGAGTGTTTTAAACATCACTGGAAGTCACTGGAATGTCCAAAATATCACTGGACGTCAAAAATATCACCAGAGACTCACTAGAATGTCTAGGACGTCGCCAAAAAAAAAAAAGAAGAAAGGGAGAAATTAGAGTGAAAATATAAGAAAATTTAGCAAATACATACATCCTCACCAACACCACAAAACACGAAGAGAGAAAAAAAAAAAATTATCATATCGAACACATAATTTTCAATTCACAAAATTGTAAAAATTTAGAATTTGAATTTATTATTCATTGATGGGTCGTTGAACACACCAAAATTAAATACTAAACTATACCAAATTCAATCAGAATAATGGCAAGTCCAGGTATCGATCCACAGGGACTATTGTGAAATTAAATTAATTCAATCGCAAAATTCCTAAATTAATTTTGATAAAAAAGATTGAATGATCATAACCTAATTTAATAATGAATAAATTAAACTAAGGAATTAAATTATTAATAATAAATGAAATTGGTTTACTGAATTGGGGGAAAAACTAGGGCAAAGAATTCACCACTAACCACATAATTAGGGTTTCTAATTGAAATCAATTATGCTATGGTTTGAACGGATTAATGTTTCAACTACAAGTTCGAAGCATTTAACAAGAAGATTATCACATTCAATGTACGAGCACGAACCATCTCAAGTAATACGAATCGTTCACTCTAAACTAAGGTAGTGATACGACTCGTTCCTCGTAGCATGGTTCGTCCCATACCTTGAATGTGAAGGAAAAGAAAACAATTGTATGGATAACATTTAACAATCACAGAAAGTCAAATATTCGAAAGAATAATGAAAATTATATATAAAGAATTTCTAAAACACCACACAATGGTTCAAACCTTTACATAATATAAAATCAAAAAAAAAAAACCTATTACATGGCTAGGGTTTCATCAAAACCCTAGAAAAGACGACTAGCCACTCATGGAGGAGTGGAAGGAGGAAGATGGAGAAGAAACTACCATTGGAGACATCATTGAAGCTTTTAGTTCCTTCCTCTTCTTTCAAACCCTAGCCTCCTTCTTTAGGTCAAACAACTTCAGAACCCTAGAAAAGCCTTTTCCTTTTCTATTTATACTTCTACTCACTTCCAAACAAGTTTAAAACATCAATTTGACTTCTTCAGAAAAAGTCAACTCTCTCTAAATTTTGTCTTTTTGCCCATTTTATGCTCCAATGATATACAACCTGATTGACATTCAACACACATAAAATACACGGTTTGACCAGCAAGTGAAGTTAAGAGATTCTAATTAACGGCCTCAATGATGTACATTTCGGCCTTAATCATTCATCAAACAACATAAATTTGTAGTTTCAAAATTGCAAAAGTTATGAATTTGCTTGATTGCAATTTATCGAAACACAATTTCAAGTCACGGTGATGTGTAGATCTCAGATCAGTAGTTTCTAAGGATTTATAACTTTTCAGTTTGTCAATATTTGCTATATTTTTTTTTTGGTTATTTTAATAAAGAGGGGGAAAAAAACAAAGAGGCTAAAGTCATAGAGAAAATCATAAATGTATTTTCAAACTTGCCAAATTTTACAGTTTTCATCGCCTGTAACTAAAATTTGAAGAATATTTGTTCAGAAAAATGGTGGCTGGATTGTATTCCTATAAGCATTTTTGGTTTAGATATGACCAGATCTGATATAGATCTACTCAGATCTGCTATAAATCTTACAATTCCTGTGAGTCTTGTCATGTAATCTGGGTCAAATCTGAGTAGATCTACGTTAAAAGCGTCGTCGAAAACTTATCTCTTTTACTATCGGTGAGGGCAAAACGAGGAGTCAGTGGTTAGTGATTGTCGGTAACCTCAATCGATGCTAGTTACTGTTGGCAAATTTGATTTTTATAGGTTTATTTTGGGCCAACTTTGAGCCCAAAATAAAGAGGGTCCCACACGTTTTTTGGGGTGGGTCCAAAGAGGTAACGTGTTCCTTGCCGCATAGCAAGTCACAGGGTGAAGATGGTTCGTCAAAACCATTTATGAGTAAATAGGAACTTGACGTCGTTTTCGGGTTCGTGGAATGGACATTTAAAGAAGTAAAATGTGGGTTTCCTCGAAATGGTTATCCCACATTGGAAACTTAAGAGAACTTATGTGTGTATATAAGTTCTAGGTGGCAACACTTGGGTTGGGCCCTAAGGGGCACCCTAAGTTTGTAGAAGAATGGAACCTTAGCCCAAACTACCACACACACACGCGCCGCCGCCGGTCGAGCCGTGCCATGTTGGGCGCGGGTGTGGGTTGTAGGTCAGGTCGGTTCTAATATTAATTTTTTGGACAAAATTTATTCGAAGTTTTTTTCCAGAAATTCTTAATGAAATTAATTCAAATTTTGTGCTGAATTTGAATTTAATTTTTCTGTCCAATATTACCTCTTCAAGTCCAATTATTCCAAACAGGTTAAACAGTCCAAACAATTTTCAGATCTATTGGAACCCGAACAGATTTAAAACTGCCAAACAGATTCAAATTTGTCCAGCAGTTACCAACAGATATGCTCAGCAGTTATCTATTTCAAAACTGCCCAGACAGATATAGTAGTTTCCAACAGATAGAAACTGCCCAGCAGGTATCTGTTTGCACCTATTCTATTTGAAAAACAGATCTGTTCATTAAAATACAGCACCTGTTCGGACAGTTTATCTTGCCTGTAAATACTAGCATAATTCCAGCAGTTGGACATCTGAAATTCTTCATTTTCCCTTCTAGTTTTGCTCTCTTGCATGTTAGAATCTTATATTATTTTTAGAATAAAAATATTCAGAGAGTAAGAACACATGTTTTTGTTCGCTGTACAAATTGTTTGGAGTGCTACTACAATTTGTGAAGATCATTGTATCCTGGGAGATAGACGTCATTTAACCGTAAGCACCGTAGCGGGACAAATCTGTCTTAAGGACAGAGTGTCACATACTCAATTTGATCTTTTAAATATTTATTCGGTTCGGTAAAATAAATTTGGTAATTAATTTATTTTATTTGTTTGATTTGTTTCAATTTATTTATTGTACACAGAAGATTGTTTCAACAATCTTAAGAAAAATTCGAATTATTCTGTTTACAGAATTTTTCGTTTGTTTCCTTTTCTCTTTCTTCCTCTTACAGAAATTATTTTCTGTGATTTTATAAAATAATATTCTGGTTGGAAAACAAATAGTAGTAATATACTGTTTGACAGATAGTAGTAATATACTGTCTATTTTCTTTGACAACTAGTAGTTATATACTGGTGTCATTAACAATTCAGAATATTTATTTGTGGAATTTTGTTAGAAATTAATTTAGGTTTTCAGAAATTATTTCTGAGTGTTCATTAATTAAAATTCTATTTCATTATTTTAATTTGGTTAAATAAAATTTTATTTTATTTTCAAATTAATTGAAAATAAAAGTTACAATTCTTGTTTCTTTTATTTTACAGAATTTAATTCTGTGATTTTGGTTTAAATTTTCTGTGTAGTATAAAATTCTAATTATAATTTTGTTTTATAATTTAGAATTCATGGCTACTGAAACTGGTCAAACTAATGCTCAAACAAGTACTAGTATGGTGGCTGCAATTGCTCTAACCCCTCTTGTTGTGACTGTGCCAGTCAATCACGATAAAAAGCCAGAGAAGTTCTCAGGAACTGATTTTAAAAGATGGCAGCAGAAAATGATGTTCTATCTTACAACTCTAAACCTGGCTTGTTTTCTCCGTGAGAATGCTCCTACTCTGAATGAGGATGAAACTGACCGGTAAGTGGTTGTTGCGGTCGATGCTTGGAAACATGCTGATATCCTTTGCCGGAACTACATCTTGAACAGACTTGACAACACATTATACAACGTCTACAGTCCTATCAAGACAGAAAAGGAACTTTGGGAGTCCTTAGAGAAAAAGTACAAAACAGAAGATGTTGGTTTAAAGAAATTTGTGGTTGGCAAATTCTAGGATTTTGTGATGGTTGATTCAAACTGTGATCAGCCAAGTTCAAGATCTCCAACTCATTCTACATGACATTCATGCAGAAGGCATGTCTCTCAGTGAATCCTTCCAAGTTGCAGCCTTAATTGAGAAATTACCACAAGGCTGGAAGGAATTCAAGAACTACCTCAAACACAAGTGCAAAGAAATGTCTTTAGAAGAATTGATTGTGCGTTTGAGGATTGAGGAGGACAACTACAATTCTAAAAAGTGGGCTGGTAAGTATCTAATGGAGTCTAAGGCAAATGTAGTGGAACATGCTCCAAAAGTAAATAAACGGAATTTTTTTGGAGAAAGTTCATCACAAGGCTGTAAATTGGGAAAACTAAAAAGTACAAATTTAATGGCAAGTGTTACATCAGTGACAAAGAGGGACATCGGCCAAGATTGTCGTAACAAAGGCAAAAACAAAAGAAGAACAAGCAAGAAACCTATTCAAGCCCATATGACCGAAGTGGACAATATTTCCAATGGTGTAGATGACATAAATCTTTCTGCAGTTGTTTCTGAGGCAAACCTTGTCAAAAATCCTAAAAATTGGTGGGTGGGCACTGGTGCTACTCGCCACATCTGTACCGACAAAAAGATGTTCACATCTTATGCAGTAGTGGACAATGGTGAACAACTTTCTATGGACAACTCTTCGACTTCTAAAGTTGAAGGACAATGAAAGATTATTTTGAAGGTGACATCTGGAAAGGAACTCATTCTCAACAATGTGTTGCATGTACCAGACATTCGCAAGAATCTTGTTTCCTACATACATCCTGTTTTTGGTAAGTACAAACCTGTCACTTTCAAAAACTAGATCCGGAAAATGTTACATTTCTGATGGCCTTTTCAAAATGAATGTAATGACTGTTGTACCCTTTGGTATTAATAAAAATACATCTTCTTCTTGTTTGCTTGAGTCTTCAAATTTATGGCATAGTAGACTTAGACATGTTAATTATAGATCATTACGTAAATTAATTAATATGTAATGTTTACCTAAATTTGACCTTGATTCAAATCATAAATGTGAAATTTGCATTGAGGTAAAATTATCCAAAACTCTTTTTCATTCAATTGAAAGAAGTACGAAACCACTTGAATTAATTCATAGTGACATTTGTGATTTTAAATCAATTCAAACTAAAGGTGGGAAAAAGTATTTTATCACTTTTATAGATGACCATACTAGATATAGTTATATTTATTTAATTCGAACCAAGGATGAAACTTTGGAAACTTTCATTCAATATAAGAATGAAGTTGAAAATCAACTTGGTAAGAAAATCAAAAAACTAAGAAGTGATAGAGGTGGTGAATATGAATCACCTTTTGGTGAGTTTTGTAAAGAACATGGAATAATTCATCAAACCACCGCTCCTTATTCACCTTAGCAAAATGGAATTGCTGAAAGGAAAAATAAGACTTTAAAAAAAATGATGAATGTCATGTTAATAAGTTCTGGATTACCTCAGAACTTGTGGGAGGAAGCAATACTTTCTGCTAATTATATACTTAATTAAATACCCCAAAAGAAAGTGAATCAAACACCTTATGAATTATGGCATGGGAGAGTACCATCCTATAAATACTTACAAGTGTGGGGGTGTTTGGCTAAAGTAACTATTCCTAGTCCTAAAAAGATTAAGATAGGTCCTAAAACAGTTGATTGTATTTTCATTGGTGATGCTAGGAATAGTAGTGCATATCGGTTTTTTATTTATAAATCAGAACATTTCGAAATGCATGTAAATACTATTATTGAATCTCGGAATGCATCATTCTTTGAAAATGTGTTTTCAAATAAAACTAGACAAGAGACTAGTACTAACAAAAGATCTTTTGATGCCATTACTAGTCATGATCAAGAGTAAGAGATAGATCAAAATGAGAAAGAGGAACCTAAGCGTAGTAAACGTGCTAGAACTTCAAAATCTTTTGGTCTAGATTTTCTAACATTTTTGTTAGAAAATGAGCCTTAACTTTTAAAGAAGTTATGTCTAGTCCTGAGGCTCATTTATGGAAAGAGGCTGTCAATATAGTGAAGTTAAATCCATATTGCAAAATCACACTTGGGAATTGGTGGATTTGCCACCAGGTTGTAAACCTCTTGGGTACAAGTGGATTTTCAAAACAAAAATGAAAGCGGATAGATCAATTGACAAATACAAGGCAAGACTTGTGGTCAAAGGTTTTAGACAAGAAGAAGGCCTTGATTACTTTGATATATACTCACCAATTACCAGAATAACATCCATTAGAATGCTAATTGCCATTGCTTCTCTATACAATCTAGAAATTCATCAAATGGATGCGAAAAACTGCTTTCTTAAATGGTGAGTTAGATGAAGAAATTTACATGGAACAACCAGAAGGATTTTCTGTTTCAGGAAAAGAAAAGAAAGTGTGTAAATTAATTAAATTATTATATGGTTTAAAACAAGTGCCAAAGTAATGGCATGAGAAATTTGACAAAACAATGATGTCAAATGGGTTCAAAATTAATGAGTGGGGCAAATATATTTATATTAAAAACACAGACAAAGGTATTGTATGTCTTTATGTAGATGATATGCTCATCATAGGCAGTAATAATGAAATGATTAAAACTGCCAAGAAAATGTTGAATAAACATTTTGACATGAAGGACATGGGGATTGCTGATGTAATACTTGGTATGAAAATTATCAAAACATCAGAAGGTTATGCATTGTCACAATCACATTACATTGAGAAAATACTTGACAAGTTTAGCAAAAATGATGATCATCTTACTAGAACACTTGTGGATGTTAATTTCTTTCTTTCTAAGAATATAAAGGAAAGTATTTCTCAATTAGAGTATGCCCAAATTATTGAAAACTTAATGTACTTAATGAATTGCACTCGCCCAGATATAGCTTATGCAGTAAGTAAATTAAGTAGATATACAAGTAACCCAGGAGTATAACACTGAAAAGCAATTATAAGGGTTCTAAGATATCTCCAATTTACTCGTAACATTGGGCTAAATTATACTAGATATCGAGCAGTACTTAAAGGATATTGTGATGCAAATTGGATATCGGATACTAGTGACTCAAAGTCCACCAGTGGGTATGTCTTTACTTTTGGTGGTGCGGTTGTATCTTGGAAATCTTCCAAACAGACTTGCATTGCTAGGTCTACTATAGAATCATAATTCATAACTTTAGATAAAGCTGGGAAAATGGCAGAATGATTTCGCCACTTCCTTGAAGATATTCCAATGTGGCCAAAACCGTTGCCTGCTATATGCATACATTGTGATAGTCAATCAGCAATAGGCAGAGCACAGAGTCATATGTATAATGGTAAGTCACGACACATTCGTCGTCGACATAACACCGTAAAACAGCTACTCTCTAATGGAATTATTTCCATTGAATATGTGAAGTCTAAAGACAACATAGTGGATCCACTAACCAAAGGATCAGCAAGAGAGTTAATTGAAAATTCATCGAGGGGAATGAGACTTAAGCCTATTAAATAAGAGTTACCACAACGGCAACCTAACCTAGTTAACTAGAGATCCCAAAATCTAGGTTCAAAGGGACAACCGAGTTGTTTATGACTCAGAAGGATCACTGGAGAATCAAACTCCTACCCATTTCTATGATGAAATAGTGATGTCTGCAGCGTTTTCGGTTAAGTAAAATTTTAATGATTCTTATATCTAGATAAACCTAATAGAGTATGGCAAGATATTCTTCATAAGAATCACCAAAATGAGTGTGAACTGGGCTGGTTCTATGAGATTTGTGAAAGGCTATAATTCTCTAGAGCACTCATGAAAGACCAGGTTGTTCAGGGCCAAAATGAACACAATAGTGGGAACTAAACTGTGTCTGGGAATATACTGTGTAAGTTCTATTGTCTTGGTTTATACAAATGGTTGAATAGTTCAATACATCATGTTCGCTAGTTAGCTAGTAAATCCGATAGTGTCTCACAAGGGAAGGTTCAAAGCCAAAAGCTACCTATCCTTTGCAGAATATTCTCAATTTCTGTACTCTCTGAAATTAGATCATCTTGTTGCATTTTCTCTCCGTCAAATTCCATTCATGTGGGGGATTGTTGGAATAGTTTTTATAGGCTTATTTTGAGTCAACTTTGAACCCAAAATAGAGAGGGTTCCACACGTCTTTTGGGGTGGGTGCAAAAAGGTGACGTGTTCCTTACCGTATGGCAAGTCACACGGTAAAGACGGTTCGTCAAAACCATTTATGAGTGAATAGGAACTTGACATCATTTTCGGGTTCGTGAAATTGACATTTAAAGAAGTAAAATGTGGGTTTCCTTGAAATGGTTATCCCTTATTGGAAACTTAAGAGAGCTTATGTATGTATATAAGTTCTAGGTGGCAACACTTGGGTTGGGCCCCAAGGGGCCCCCCAGGTTTGCAGAAATGAGGAGTTATGGATAAATGGAACCTTAGCCCAAACCACCACACACGTGCGCGCCGTCGCCGCCGCCGCCGCTATCGTCTGTCCGACCGGTCGAGCCGTACCATGTCGAGCATGGGTGTAGGTTGTGGGTCAGGTCGGTTCTAATATTAATTTTTTGGACAAAATTTATTTGATTTTTTTCCAGAAATTTTTAATGAAATTAATTCAAATTTTGTGCCAAATTTGAATTTAATTTTTCTGTCCAATATTACCTCTTCTAGTCCAATTATTCCAAACAAATAAAACAGTCCAAACAATTTTCTGATCTGTTGGAACCCGAACAGATTTAAAACTGCTAGACAGATTCAAATCTGTCCAGCAGTGGCCAACAGATATGTTCAGTAGTTATCTGTTTCAAAACTGCCCAGACAGATCCAGCAGTTTCCAACAGATAAAAACTGCCCAGCAGTTATCTGTTTGCACCTGTTCTGTTTGAAAAACAGATCTGTTCATTCAAATACAGCACCTGTTCGGACAGTTTATCTTGCCTATAAATACCAGCATAATTCCAGCAATTGGACATCTGAAATTCTTCATTTTTCCTTTTGATTTTGCTATTTTGCATATTATAATCTTCATATTATTTTTAGGATAAAAATATTCAAAGAGTAAGAACACAAGTTTTTGTTCGCAGTACAAATTATTTGGAGTGCTACTACAATTTGTGAAGATCATTGTATCTTGGGAGATAGACGCCTTTTAACCGTAAGTACCGTAACAGGATGAATTTTGTCTTAAGGATAGAGTGTCACACACTCGACTTGATCTTTTAAATATTTATTCGGTTCGGTAAAATAAATTCGATAAGTAATTTATTTTATTTGTTTGATTTGTTTCAATTTATTTATTGTACACAGAAGATTGTTCCAACAGTTATCAGCCGCCAGTGAGTGTATATCAGAAAGAGAAGAAGGAATCATGCTTAGAAATTTTGAGTCTACACAAAAGATTATGAGGCTAAATAGGAAACAAGTTTTTACATGAGAAATTTGCAAAAAGAAAGAGAAAAAAAAAAAAAAAATGCATTCCCAGTTGGGCTGTGTAGATTTCATGGGGCGCCAAGTCTATATCCACTGTTACATTACATTACACAAACAAAAATGGTGGTAATTTTGGCTTTCTAGTGAAAAATAAGGAAGAAATTAATAAAAAACATATGGGAAATCCTATGCATCATAAGCATCTTATCACAAAAATATGTAATTTTATTACAAAATTTCATAATATCAATTACAAAATTCGTAATCTCGTCTTAAATTAGTTTAATAAAATGTCTAAAATTTTATGATTGATATTGCAAAAGTTTGTGATTTGATTACAATATTTTTTATTACGTCAATTTGTAATTAACATTACAAAATTTTATAATAAATTACACATTTTATAACAGAATAAATATATGCATCCCTAAAACACACCATAGCATTTCCCTACACATACCACGACTCTGACATATTTTTCTCTGTAGACATAGAAGAATGAGTTTGATTCACATATCCCGTGTTTCTAGTTATATCGAAGAACATTATGACTTAAGGATTTTTTTTCTTTGTGAAAAGTGAAAAAGATTCTCTTTTGAGAGATTACTACTTTTATAAACAACAAACAAATTAAAGAAAGAAAAAGTTAATAAAGAAGAAATAGTATTGAGGGAAAAAATGAAAATTAGAATGCATTTAAAGGATGTGTTTGATTGGAGGGATAAGAGAGTGAACTATTTACTGTGCGGATTGTAATCCATTGGAAACATCCAATCCGACGTTTGTATTTTTTTTTTTTTAGTCCGTCGGACATGGAATCTGGCCGGACTTCATATCCCTCATATGAAAGACTATTGTATCCTAGGGGAAGGTGAGATTATTTCCATAGGACTATTTACTGTTGGGATTAGATGGGTAAATGACCATTTTGACCCTCTACTATTTAATTATGTATTATATTTAGTAAAATTCAATCAAATTTCAATGTCTCAATTTAAAAATAAAAAAATTTTATTTAATTTTTTATTGATGTTTTATTTATTTAATTTTTTAAAATAATTTTTTATAGATATTTTTATTGATGTTTTATTTGAAAATTTTGTTTATATTTTCTTTAATTTCATTATTTAAATTTTAATAGTTGTTTTATTTAATTTCATTATTTCATTATTATTATTTTTTAAAATAAATTTATTTAAAATTTTAATTAAAAAAACATATATTTTTATTGATATTTTATTTATTTAATTTAAAAAAATAAATTTATTTAATTGTGTAAAAAATAAAATAAATAATTTTTTTATTTAATCTAGCTAAAAATAATTAAAATATTAAAGATATGTTTAATATTGTTATTACTTATTAAACAATTGAAAAAAGGGTAAAATAGTCTTTTTCTCATTTATCATATCCAGTCTGTCCAACCAAATATTGGATTCACTAAAAATAGTTCTTTCTAGATATCTAATCCAATGAGAAAACAAATACGAGATACATATCCAATCTAACCAAATAGTTCGAGGGATTCACAGTCTCAGAATTTAAGTCCGATGGATTCTAATCCCCCTTATTCAGTCCGTCCAATCAAACACACTCTTATATTTTTAAGAGCACGAGAAGTTCTGTAATTAAGTAAAATAAATAAATACCAAAGGATTGCCCGAACGATAAAAATTTAAAAATAATATCTAAGATTTTGAGTTCGAATTAGTCCAATGATGTTGGGGTTATCCCACATCGGTTGTGGAAGGGGCTGGTGGTCAGTTTATAAGTGTGAGGGAAAGCCTCACCTCTTGAGCTAGCTTTTGGGGTTGAGAGAGGCCCAAGACCACCCAACACTGGTATCAGAGCTTACGGTTTATTGGGGTCTATTTATTTGTGTAAATCAATGGAGGGGAATATGGGTCGTATGTCTAGCTTCAATGGAAGCAATTGGGTAACTTGGAAAACTAAAATGGAGGACCTCTTATTTTGTAAAGATTTGTATGGACCCATTGAGGGTGATAGTAACAAATCAAAAGATGATTCTTTTTCAAAGAAAGACATTGAGTGTTATTATTGCCATGAGAAAGGGCACATGAAGCGAGAATGCCGAAAGCTCAAGAATAAGGAGAAAATGCATGACAAAAGTGTGGATAAGAAGCAAAAAGACACAACGGCAGTTACTACCGATGATCTCATGGTCGTTTGTGAAGATGATTGTATCAATTTTGTGGGCCAAGAGAGCAATTGGGTGATTGCTTCCGGTGCTTCTTTTCATGTGACTTCTCGAGTTGATTTCTTCACTACCTACACTGCAGGAGATTATGGTTTTGTTCGAATGGGTAATGAAGGTTTGTCCAAGATTATTGGTATGGGTGATGTTTGCTTGGAAACAAATTTGGGCTGCAAGTTGTTGCTTAAAGATGTAAGGCATGTTCTCGACATTCGCCTCAATTTGATCTCTACTGGGAAGCTAGATGATGAAGGCTTCAACAACAAATTTGGTGATGGAATATGGAAGCTCACAAAGGGCTCCTTGGTGGTGGCTAAGTGCAAGAAGAGTCATACACTTTATTCGATGCAAGGGAAAATTTGTAAAGGTGTTGTCAATGCACTTGAAGATGATACTTCTACCGAATTGTGGCACAAGCGGCTTGGCCATATGAGTGAAAAGGGGCTGCAAGTTTTGTTCAAGAAAGAGCTTCTACCCGGTTTGAAAGGTACACATCTTAAAACTTGTATTCATTGTTTGGCGGGTAAACAACATAGAGTTTCTTTTCATAAAAATGTTGCTTCTAGAAAAGAAAATGTTTTGGAGTTGATTCATTCGGATGTTTGTGGTCCTTTAAAAGTTAGAACACATGGTGGTGCACTTTATTTTGTTACTTTCATTGATGATTATTCAAGAAAAGTTTGGGCTTATCTACTAAAAACTAAAGATCAAGTTCTAGAAGTATTTAAGCATTTTCAGGCCATGGTTGAAAGAGAAACAGGGCAGAAATTGAAGTGCATCCGAACAGACAATGGTGGTGAATACATTGGGCCATTTGATGAGTATTGTCGCAGCCAAGGTATTCGGCATCAAAAGACAGTTAAGAAGACTCCTCAACAAAATGGCGTTGCCGAGAGGATGAACCGCACCATTGTGGAAAGAATAAGATGTTTGCTTTCACAAGCTAAATTGCCAAGATCCTTTTGGGGTGAGGCAATGAGTACAGCGGTTGACTTGATCAATTTATCTCCTTGCTATCCTTTGAATGGTGATGTTCCTGAAAGAGTTTGGACTGGCAAAGATGTGTCTTATGAGCACTTGAGAGTGTTTGGTTGCCGAGCTTTTGTTCACATTCCAAAGGATGAGAGGTCCAAGCTTGATAGTAAGTCAAGACAATGTATTTTTCTTGGCTATCGGCGTGATGAATTTGGGTATAGATTGTGGGATCCGGTCGACAAGAAAGTCATTCGAAGCCGTGATGTTGTGTTTCTTGAAGACCAAACAATTGAAGACTTTGGCAAAGGTGATCAACCGGAGCCAAAAAATAGTGATCTCATTGACATGGATCCATCTCCTTCATCTTCAGTTGATCATGAAAATGGGGGAGATGTGCAGCCACCTATTGAAGATGTGGAGGATGATGCTAATCCTAATGAAGTTGAGCCAGAAATTGAGGAAGAGCATCCAACTCAAGAACCGCCACCACAACTTGAGTTGAGGAAATCTACAAGGGACCGACAACCTTCAAGAAAGTATCCTCCCAATGAATTTGTGTTGATTTCTGATCAAGGGGAGCCGGAGAGCTACCAAGAAGCAATTGAGCATGTAAAGAAAGGTGATTGGAAAAAGGCCATGGAAGAGGAGATGAATTCCTTACTTGAAAATCACACTTATGATTTAGTGAAGTTGCCTAAAGGAAGGAAAATTCTGAAAAATAAGTGGGTCTTCAAATTGAAGAATGATGGCAAGAATCTGAGGTACAAGGCACGTCTTGTTGTGAAAGGCTTTGGGCAAAAGAAAGGTATTGACTTTGACGAGATTTTCTCGCCGGTTGTGAAGATGTCTTCTATTCGGGTTGTACTTGGCATGGCTGCAAGTATGAACCTTGAAGTTGAACAACTTGATGTGAAGACCGCATTTCTTCACGGTGATCTTGAAGAAGAAATTTACATGGAGCAACCAGAAGGTTTTGTGGAAAAAGGGAAAGAGAAATTTGGTTTGCAAATTGAAGAAAAGTTTGTATGGCCTCAAGCAAACCCCGCGGCAATGGTACAAAAAATTTGACTCTTTCATAATGAATAATGGCTTTTCTAAAACCACTTCGGACCATTGTGTGTTTGTGAAAAATTTCCCGGATGGCAAATTTATTATTCTTTTGCTTTATGTTGATGACATGTTAATTGTGGGTCAAGATTCTACCATGATTAACAGGTTGAAATTGGAGTTGAGTAAATCTTTTGCTATGAAAGATTTGAGACCAGCAAAGCAAATTCTTGGTATGAAAATTGTTCGTGATCGCAAAGAAGGACTGATTTGGTTGTCTCAAGAAAGCTACATTGAGAAAGTTCTTGAGAGGTTCAACATGAATAAAGCAAAGCCAGTTGGTTGTCCACTTGCGGGTCACTTCAAACTTAGTTCGAATCAATGTCCTACAAGTGAGAAAGACAAGGAAGAGATGCTGAAAATTCCTTATGCTTCAGCAGTTGGTTCTTTGATGTACGCCATGGTTTGTACAAGGCCGGATATTGCTCACGCAGTTGGTGTGGTGAGTCGGTTTCTCTCTAATCCGGGTAAAGAACATTGGGCAGCGGTAAAATGGATTCTAAGATATCTTCGAGGGACTTCGAAGGTGTGCTTGTGTTTTGGGGATGGTAAACCGATGCTTGATGGGTTCACAGATTCTGACATGGCTGGTGATGTTGATTCTAGGAAATCTACTTCGGGGTATTTGATGACTTTTGCAGGGGGAGCTGTGGCATGGCAATCTAAATTACAAAAATGTGTTGCTCTCTCAACTACCGAAGCTGAATTTATTGCCATTACAGAAGCTTGCAAAGAAGAGTTATGGTTGAAGAAATTTTTGCAAGAGTTGGGTTTGAAGCAAGAAAAGTATGTGCTTTATTGTGATAGTCAAAGTGCTATTCACTTGAGTAAAAATTCTACCTTTCATTCGAGATCGAAACACATTGATGTGAGATACCATTGGATTCGTGATGTGTTAGATTCGAAATTGTTACAACTCGAAAAGGTTCACACAGATGATAATATTTCAGATATGTTGACAAAGACTTTGTCGAGGGACAAACATTTAAAGTGTCGAACTTTGGCGGGTATGGTTGATGTCTCCACCTAAGTCGGTAGGGAGAGAATTGTTGGGTATACCTCCTTATTGGAGTATGGGACCCAATTGGTTTTGGAAAAAGAGTTTTAATTTGGCTTGGTTTAGTATAATATATTTTTATATATTATATTTGTGGAGGCCCAATCAAATTTGGATACAATTAGGGTTTGATTATAAAACCCAAGAATTAATAATATATATATCTAATATATATATATTATTTTGGTCCGATATACACCTAGAATGAAAAAGTGCAGCGGCGGCTTACTTTTTTCTTGGGAACAGTGCCGAAATTTTATACATTGGGTCAACTTTGGTTTTTGAAGCTTGGTTCTTTGGACATCTTCGGTTGGTGTCTGGTTCGTTATTTTGGGTCGTCTTCAACTCTGGTTCTGAAGATTTTAATTCTTCTGTTTGGTGAGGTCTTTCCTCTTATTTATTTGTGATTATTTAGAATTCACCTAAGGGTGGTTTTGTGAGACCATTAGTGTCTCGTTTGTAATCGTTTGGAACCTATTTGGTTGATAGTGGAATCGGATTTCGATCCCGTGGATGTACCTCACATTGAGGGAACCACGTAAAAATTCTTGTGTTGCCTTTGATTTAATTTTTCCGCATTAGTTTTTATTCCCATTGATTGATTTACTTGTGGGGATTCATCGATTTTCCCTAACAACTGGTATCAGAGCCCAGGTTTTCCAACAAGTCTCAGCCCAATAGTCCACGGGAGAAACGGGTTGTCGCTGCTCCGACCCAGGGCCCGATGTGTGAGGGGGAGATCTGGTATTCAGTCCGTCCAATCAAACACACTCTTATATTTTTAAGAGCACGAGAAGTTCTGTAATTAAGTAAAATAAATAAATACCAAAGGATTGCCCGAACGATAAAAATTTAAAAATAATATCTAAGATTTTGAGTTCGAATTAGTCCAATGAGTCATTGCAGATTTGCCTGATTATTAGTTTTAAAATCCTACAATTAGTTAAAATGTACACAAATCGGTTATCAAAAAGTAAAAAAACTAACATAAAAAATTATACAAGGAAAATAACGGACTAAAAATATAAGAAGAGTATTATCCTTGTCTTACTAAGAGGATTGTGAGTGATTGGATGATGTGGGATGATTAGTCTATGTAATGCTTGGAACTATAAATAAATAAACGGTAATTCCATTGATAGTAGTGAATTCATTTGTCCATTGAAGTCAAGTGTTTTTTCTTTCACAATACAGATTATTATAACAATAATATTAGGATGTATCACTAATTAATCAAAAAATTGCAATAGTGAGAAATTCGTGATTGGATTAGTGAGAGAATAGGAGCATTCATCCAATCATATTTTGTAATTTTAAATAGAAAAATATTGTACAAGTTCATTTGGTTAATAATTAAAGAAAATAAGAGAGAGAAAGAGAGTTGTCTTATATATTTTATTAGATTGTCATATCATTAAATTTAAAAAATAAATCTAATTTTCTTGTCTAAATAATATCACCCTTTTAGTTAATTAGTGACTTAGAATGATGTCAATGTTCCACTTAATATTTATTTTCACCTTCATGCAACCAAAAAAAAAAAAAAATAGTGCATAAATATATATATATATATTATTTGATTAGAGAGTTAACTGTTAATTATTAGATTAGCACTTATTAGAGTTAGCCTTAGCTAAGGCAGAGTTGAAACCATAACTTCTCCCTTAAGACTAAGCCCTTAAGAAAGTTATAGTGACCAACTATATATATATATTTAATACATATGATAGGATGTTAATAAGTTAGTAACACTACAACATTTTCTTAATTTAGTGACATTTGAAAGTGCCACAAAACTATTGGTTTAATGACATTTTTTAGTTTTGTGGCATTTTGAACAAGTGCCATTTGTATCCGTGCCACGGTAGATACTTGTAAGTGCCACTACACCATCATGACTAAAAACTTTCAATGACATTTTGATGTCATGGTAGATATTATTTGTGACACTATCAAGTGCCATTAAAAAAAGAGTTAGTGACACTTATAAGTGTCATTACACCATCAAGACTAAAACCTTTCAGTGACACTTTATTGTTATGGTAGACACTATTCGTGACGTTATCAAGTGTCATTCGTGACGATAATTCGTTGTAGAATAATTTGATCCGCTCTTGCGGAGACTCGAACAGCCAACCTCCCGCACCATAAACCTTCCCACTACACCTCTATAGCACCACATGATTATATATGTAACATACATTATTTATATAGTACAAACATCCATATTAATATAAAAGTATATGTATAAACATAATTATTTTATTGAATATAATTTATGTAAAATAAACTATTTACTAGTAAAATAAACTATTTACTAGCAAAATAAAATAAAAAAATCACTTTTGGCGACTAAAAATATTTTTTAGTCGCCAATTCTATACTTTTGGCTACTAATTATTTTTAGTTGCTAAAAAACTTAACTTTTGCCGACCAAAATCGGATTTGGTCGCCGAAGATGCACTTTCAGCTACCAAAATTTTGGTCGCCAAAAAATTTAATTCCCGCCTTAGGATTTTAGTTCTCCCGCACTAAAAATGACCACTTTTGGCGACTAAACTTATTTTTTAGTCGCCAATTATAGACTTTTGGCTACTAAAATTTTTTTGGTCACCAAAAAACATTACTTTTGGCTACTAAAATTTTTTTAGTCGGTAAAACCCATATAATCAGCAACCAAACTTATTTTTAGTCACCAATTGTAAACTTTTAGCTACTAAATTTTTTTAGTCACCAAAAAGTTTTACTTTGTGCTACTAAAAATTTTTTAGTCACTAAAACACATATAATCAGCGACCAAACTTAGTTTTAGCCGCCAATTGTAGATTTTTGGCTACTAAAATTATTTAGTCGCCAAAAAGCTTTATTTTTTGCTACTAATGCGGTTTTGGTCGCTAAAAGGTATACTTTCAGCGACCAAATTTTTTTTGGTCAGGAAATTTAGTCGCCGAATGTGCTTTTTCCTGTAGCGTATATTGAGTTTAATTTATTTATTTTTAATCAGTTACTGCATTTTAAAAATTTAGAAAATATATTGGCATTTTTTGTTTTTTCAAAAATGCCATTTAAGCTTGGAAAGTTTTTGGCTTAGTGACATTTCTCAAAATACTATAAAATATTTGTTTATGACACTTTTCACCTAAGTGTCATAAAAAGTAATTTGCACCTACCTAGTATCCTGACATTTTTTTTAAAATGCCGTTGCTACTAAAGTTTAGTGACATTTGTTGGTAAATGTCACGAATATAATTTTTTGTGTCATTATTTCATAAAATGCCATAAGATTGATGTGTCATTTATTTATTGAAATGCCACTAGAGCCTTATATGTTTGTGGTTCTGTGGCATTTTTCTAAAACATTTAATGCTAATTTTTATTTTTGTGGCATTTTCTAAAAACATGCCACTAATATAGTGCCACTAAAGTGTAAATTTGTTGTAGTGACATTTTTGTTGTAGTGAAGTGACACTTTTTTTTTTTTTTTTTTTTTTTTTTGGGTTCAGAAGTGAACTTACTTACAAAACTCTGTTTTTCAAAAAACTCTCTTTCTAAAAAACCTCCATGTTAGGAGCTTTTGTTGTCAAATTCCATGGATCAAAACCAAGGTTGTAACAAGAGTTCTTTAAGAAGTTGGTTTCTTTCAAAAACAGGATTACTTTGGAATTCTGCAAGAAGTTGGTTTTCTACAAGAAGTTGGTTTTCTTTCCCAACTAGGATTGCTTTGGTTTTCTATAAATAGTTAGGTTTCTCCCAAATCTAGACTATTCATTGATTCATTCATTGAATCCTCCAGATCTTTCTTTTTGGTTCTTAAAGGTTTATATCTGGGGATATTTTATTTTTTTCTTTGATGTCTTATTGAGTATTCAACTCATGATCTGAAAAGGCTACATCAAAGGTTTTGTTTGTTACACAAAAGAGAGAGTTGGTCTTCAGTTGTGGATTCTGAAGAATTCGAGCCTGAAGCTTCAGTTGTGAATTCTGGAGTGGCTCATCAAAGTTGTTCTTCAGTTATGGATTCTGAAGAATTCGGTCTGAAGCTTCGGTGGTGGAATCCGGAGTGGCTCATCAGAAAGACAATTCCGTGGTGAAGATGGGGTTGGAAGAGGCACATAGAGGTTGGTTCAATTAGGCGTTGTGGATTCGCTAGATAATTGAGAGTGATACCTGTGTAATTCCTTTATATCTTCTTAGTGGATTGTTCTGGTGGCTGTGGCCTGTGGTTTTTTGATCACAATTGGAAGGTGACCAATTGTGATTTTTCCACGTAAAATCTTTGTGTCTCTTTCTTTTGATTGTTTGATTGGGATTTTTATATTCTGCTTAAAATTGATACATAATCACAAATTAACATCTAGGAGGTTTCTAGATTTTTCACTCCACCTCGGGGCCTCACCGTTGGCCAGCCGATCGCCGCCTTTGGCCATGGCGGTTGGCTGGCCTATCTGTTCTTCTTGTGCTCTTGGTGAGGGGTGATTTCCGATTCTTTGGTGGTTGGTGATTGTGTTCGGTTATGAGGAGTTTGGAGCTGGGCAAACAAAGAGGGGACTGCTCAGCATCTGGGGGTGAGGACCATTCGAGGGAGGTGTTTGGGTCACGGAGAAGAACCAAAGGAGGAGGCTGCAGTAGCTGTAGAAGAGGAGAGTGAAGCAAGAAGAGGCTGGCGATGTTCAGAGGTGAAGCAAAGTAGGTTCGGTCACGGGTGGCTCTCGATGGTGAAGCAAGAAGAGGCTGTCGTCGGGTGGTTCTCGACGGGTGGTTGAGTGTCCGACAATGGAGGTTGAGTGGTGCAGAGTGCTTCGGGTCCGGCGTGGGGCTCAAGAGTGTATCAGATTTGAGTCAGTCGTGGGGTGTGTAGCTGTGGTGTAGGTGGGGGCTCAAGAGTTCGGTTTTTTTTTTGTTTTTTTATTTATTTTTTAGTTGTTTTTAAAATATAAAATCGTGAGGCTAAGGGGTTGGTTGTAAGATTGCGAGTAGCAGTAGTAGGAGAGTGAGTTTTTACTCTTCGAATCTCTCTCAGTGCGTTTTATTTCCTTGTACCTGTAAATTTCATGTTTTTAATGGAATTTTTCTTTGCCGATCAAAAAAAAAAAAAAAAAAAGTGACACTTTTTTTAATTGAAATGCCACTAGAGCCTTGTATGTTTGTAGCTCTATGACATTTTTCTAAAAAATGCTACCAAATATTCTTTTTGTGACATTTTTTAAGAATATGCCACTAGTATGGTGTCACTAAAATGTGTTTTTGTTGTAGTGTAAGTTAGATTACAACAAAAGAGTTATAGTCGCTCCATTAACTCAAATCCTAAACTTCCAGCATTCTCACTGATCCAAGGGATATCTACATGAACCACTAGGCCAACTGCCCTTATTCATATATTTTATACTAGCGGTCCACACACGCGATGCATATGCAACTTGAGAAAAAATAATAATATAAAAATAATGATAAAGAAAATTGCGTACATAATATATATTATTCAAGTGAGAAGGGTTGTAAGGGCTTGCATTGCCAAACCTATGATCTCAGTTTTAAGTATCTTTCTCTTTTTTACATTAACATCAACTATAAAGGTATTTTAAAAAAATCTAAAATATAAGATATTTTATGTCAACATCATTTCAAAATTTCACATATATAATAATATAGATATTTTTACATAAAATAATATATATATATATATGGTCGTCTTGTTAATGAGTAACATATTAGTGTTATAAAGAATGCAAGAGAAAGTTTATTTTACTCATTTCTTATTTGACTAAAAAATACTTTATCCCCAATGCTTTCAAAAAGGAAAATAATATGTAAGTTCTATTTTTTAGATTTATTTTTTAAATTTGATGATGTATAAGTGAAATAATTGGTTAATAATTAAAAAATATATAAAAGAGAGTGTTATCTTAAATATTCTAATTAATTATCACATCATTAAATTTAAAAAATAAACCTAATTTTTAGACTTAAATATCAATATGTTCTTTTGAAAATAGTGACATTCTTTGTGGTATGGTTGTCTTGCAATTTACTCCCTTATTGTTATTAGTTTCATCGTGTTACATGCATAAAAAAAAATTGAAAATAGGCACATTCTTTGTGGTATGGTTGTTTTGCAATTTACTCCCTTATTGTTATTAGTTTCATCATGTTGCACGCATAAAAAAATTATCAGAAAGATTAGATACTCACATTATAGACTTATAAATTCATTTACAATGATGTAGTAAGAGAGGTGGGTCTTATATCACTAAATGTGTAACTAATTAAAAATTGACACTTATCATACTACATTATTGTGGATTGAATTGTAAGAAATTTTTGAAAATCTCAAATATTTTTCAAAAATTATACTTGACATAAAATAATTTAATTAAAAGTCCACAAATGACGTGAAAAGATAAAAGAAAATAATATACAAGTTTAATTTTTAAACTTATTTTATAAATTGAACAATGTGTAAATAAGATAATTAGTTGATGATTAGATAAGATAGAAGTGAAATAGCTACCTTACATGTTCTAATCATTAAGCTTGAAAAGTAAACAAAATTATGAAACTTGAATAACAATGCTCAAAGATAAATTTATCCTCAACGTCACATTCTTTCCCAAACAAAACCTCAATCCTCATCATTTATTTCCCTAGAAACCCAACCCTAACCCTAACCCTAAAAGCACCCCTAACTACTCCTCCAACTTACGTACACTCAGCTCCCTGCCACCAGTTGCCGTTACCAACCACCTCCCTTGCAACCTCTTCCACTTCCAACCACCAGCTATGGCCACCAACCATCTCCTCTACATTTCTCATCATTTTCCAC
This sequence comes from Camellia granthamiana, assembly GCA_036172215.1. Classification (NCBI taxonomy): domain Eukaryota; kingdom Viridiplantae; phylum Streptophyta; class Magnoliopsida; order Ericales; family Theaceae; genus Camellia; species Camellia granthamiana. The sequence continues at coordinate 112,382,305 of CM069905.1, read as the reverse complement.
CATTCTCACCATTCCCTCTCAGTTCGCGTATACCCACACGACCCCTCTCACCATTCTAGCTGTGTTGCCACTTCCTCTGCCCTCTCCCTACAACCAATTCGGTCGTAACTCCCTCTCCCCTCACTGATCAGCCCACGAAGCCCTCTCCCTTCACTAACTAAACGAATATCATGAAAGAAAGTATCAAGATAATAAATAACAAGATCCAGAACATGTAGACTTCATTAACTTCATAACGAAATTCTTTATTTATTTATATATTCGTTAAATTTTTAACTGGAGTTACAATTGTGAGAATAATCAACCAGTTACGTAACCATCTTCAAAGTCATTTAGAATTCAACAAACGCAGGCTGATGAGTCTCACCTGGTTGAGACTTAAGAAAGAGAAGTAACATGACAACAACAGAAGCAACAAAAACAGCTTTTTTGAGATATAGTAATTTAATATTTTTAGCATCCACTAATATGCAGCTAAAATATCCATGTGAGGACTAGCAAGATCAAGCAAAAGATGGCTGATTAACAATGGTTGCAGTTGGTGACAACGTAGTGAAGGCTGTGGCTGCTTCCATGCTTCAGCTTTCGATAAATGATGGCGAAAATGCGGCGTTTGATCCCTCCTCTCACCGGAGTGAGTCTGACATGTCTCCTCCGGTTCACAGAATCCATAACTGCCCTTCTTGACACAATCATCCTCTTATCCATCATTATGTATATACCTGAGAGAGAGAGAGAGAGAGAGAGAGAGAGAGAGAGAGAGAGAGATTGGAATTGCATGAGAGAGTTGGAGGGCTACAGAAGTTATATATGGCCATATGTGATAAGGAAGAGAAGGAACCTTCGTGCCTCCTTCGGGTACCTTTTGAACTTACATATACACATCCTTTTCTATTTATACATGCCATTTATTTTTACAAATTTCGTACCCTTTTCTGTCTCCTACTTTTGCATTGCAAACTCATACCAAGTCTATAACAATCCATTGCTAGACCTTTTTTTATAGGTTAAATTACACCGACACCTGTGAGATTTTTATTTATTATAAATTCTTTTTCATATTTAAAAAATTATATTCTTCTTTTTGAAATTTGTAATCTCATTACAAATTACCTCATGAATTGCTGATATCATACCTTAAAATTTTTTAAATGATCATCTTGCCCTTTATCATACTATTTATTTTTCCTATCATGATGACTACATTTTATAACTTTTCATCATTAAATTCTACCAGAACATATTCTTATTGAGTACTAATAATTTTATATAAAATTTTCAAATACAATGATATAGTTTAATGGTCACTTGTCATTTTAAAACAAAACACTCATAAACATGATTTATATTTACAACAATATCACTATCATAACATTTTTATGATATTTTTTGTATAATTTTTTATATATGAATATAATTTTTTATTTTTATTTCCATCATTATATCACAAAATATTATACTTCTTAAGTATATCTAGATTACGTCTATCTAAAATAAAAAAAAAAATAAAAAATTGCTTAAAATATTAAAGAAATTCAGGAAAATAAAAAAACATGAAAAAAAACTTAGTTTTTTGTGAGTTAAACCAAAGGAGATGATTGTTATTTCACTTGAAATGACATGAACAAAATATCTGCATTATTTTATTATTTTATATGTATAAAGATTAAGGGGCAAATATGTCATTTTAATCTGACAATGGAGTAAATGTAATTTTTTAAATATGAGAGGAGATCTGTATTAAATAAAAATCTCAGGGGATATCAATGTAATTTACCCTTTTCTTTATAACATAAAATAAAATGTTATATATATATATATTGGGGGTAAAACTCTATTCATCCATAATTTTCATCAAGAAATTTATCCAAAAATAAAAAAGTATGGTCGAAATTTAGTTGGTATGGTATAGAGTCCATGCATAAAATGACCATATATATTGATGTTTCTGAATAAAATTCTAGATAAAAAAAATATTTTATAAGTCATAGACTTAAGTGAGCGGATTCAATGTAAATTAATTAACTTGAGTCCCATTGTATTTTGTGTCTGCAAGTGATAAAATGGAATAAAAAAATGAGATTATATATAATATTGTTCAAATAATACATAATGATGTGTTAAGTTTTGATGATATCATTTTAAAACAAATTACATCAAATTGAATTATATTTTAATTTTTTTTTTTATCATCACATCATTTTAATATTAAGTTATATATGAAAATTCTATAAAAATTGTTTGGTTTGGGTTTTCAAAATTCGTTTTTCAGAAAATTGAAAATTTTTATTTTTCGCATTTTTTTTTTGTTTTCACTGAATTTTTTTTAATATTTTAAGCAATTTTTTTTAAAAAAAAATTAGATACACCTAACATAAATACAGTTAAGCATAATATTTGTGAAAAAACTCTTTAAAAAATTCACTAAATACCAAAAATACAAAAAAAAATACAAATTTAGTATATTTTCGTATTTTTGTGTATTTATTGATTTTTTAAAATATTTTTTCACAAATATTTTACATTTTAGATACATCTAAGAAAGATGCATCCAAAAAGTAAAAAAATTATTTAAAATTTTAAAAATATTCATTAAAATATATATATATAAAAACTCAATTTTTAGAAAATTGAGACTAAACATAGTGATTAATTTTCTTTTCGTTAACCATTCACGTGCTTTGATTTTTTCCAGTTGATAAGATGATTCTTTACCTACCTAAAAAAAAAAAAGACAAGATGATTCTTTCAAAAACTGTGAAATGAGCTGTGAATTTTATTGATAGACAATGAAATTTAACATTTATCTCAAATTTTTGGACTTATTATGAAAACTGAATACTTTCATTAAAGAAATGCTACATATGCATCATATCATAAAATGTGTAATTATCAAAAAAATGCTACATATGTAATTATCAAAAAAATTTGTAACATTAATTATAAAATTCGTAATGTCGTCACAAATTAGCGTAACAAAAATTGTTATAACTAAGCCACAAACTTTTGTAATATCAACCATAAAATTTTAAATATTTTATTACACTAACTTATGATGAGATTACATATTTTATAGTTGATATTATAAAATTTTGTGATAAAATTACATAATTTTATAATAAGATGCATATAATATATACGCTGATAAAAAAAAAGTGCATATAACATACAACCCTAAAGGTGCACACCATAATATTTCCTTTCATTAATATGCTTGGAGGGCCCATTTGCGATCGATACCATAAAGCAGAGCTGACCCTGTCCCAAGGCGAGCAAGATGGCCACTTTGGGCCCCAAATTTCAAAAAAAATTAACTCTTGTGGTATTAGTACGTTTAAAAATAAAGGACCAAACTAACTCATGTAACTTCACAATTTAACTAAAGGTTTTTAGAGCATCTCTAATTCTTTATTTTTATTTTATTTTTTTCCAATTTAATTTGATTATAGATTTGAGTAAAAAACTTGATTTAATATGAATTACTCCAACTCTTTTATCAAATTTTCATGAAATTTTTTCTAAAAGTTCTCTTCATACCCCAAAATTTTATTTTATCAAATTTGATGAAATTTTTTTTTTATCTTCAATATCTTTTTAAATTTTTATCAAATTCAAATTTGATTTTATAAGTATGACTCGCATTACATTAATTTTAAATTTACATTATACACCTTTAGAGTAAAAAATTTAAATAAATATTTTTTTTATTATTTATACATAAAGGATCCCAATTTTAAATTTTCGCCTTAAGTCCCTGTTGGCAATAAAATTTATCTTCTCTATCGAATAAGCATAACAAATATAGAGAGGTGGTTCAGTAGATGCTAGGAGTAAAGATCATGAATTTATAGTGAGAAGTAGACCCCAAAATGCAAAGTAAGTGGCAGAAGTGAAATAGTTAAAGGAGCAGATGTAATAGTTGCAATTTTTCCTATCAGTTTATCTAGTAATGCAGTAAGATGTGGCCAAACGTGGCCTCGGTGTCAAGCCATGAAGATAGGCATATAAGGGATGCAGGATACGTGTCTTATTTGCAACAAAAAGAGGATGTTATAGCAGAGAAGCAGGTACCAGCGGTTATAGAGATCATAGGCAGTTATACAGGAAGTGAAGGTAACTTGCTCTAGGATGGGACACGTGACAACATAGAAGTAGCAAGACTAGCAGCATAAAAGCTGGAAATTCGAAGAAAAGAGGGCTTCAATCAAATTCACAACCTATGTGAAATTAGGAGTAATTTAACTTAGTTAGCAATAGCTTCTGTACTTAGGAATAGTCTGTTTGTAATTCAACCTATGTGGCTAAGTTTTCTTCTGTTAATTGTTATGTTCATTAAACTTGAAATTTAATTCTTGTAATTAAGCGGCGGGTTTACTTGTTCTTCAATTGATTTTCAGTCTGTTCATACTTGTTTCTTCATATTACAACCTCCAAAGAAATCCTTGAATCACCAACCACAATTGTTTGATCTATTTGTTGTGTGTAAAATTTTGGTTATTCTATCGAATCATCTCTGTCAATTTGACCCAAACCAGATTTTTGCTAACATATTTTGGCACGCCCGTTGGGACTTGTCTAATTTGGAGTGATGGCTAGGAAGAAACAGCACGAAGTCTTTGAAGACCTTGAGAAAAGAATTGAAGATGGGGAAAAGTTGAATGGTGGACTTAAAGAAGTGCAGGACAACCTAGGTGATGACTATTTAGTGGCCAGACAGGAAATAGGCCAAGGAAATGGCCAAAATGTGGCCAAAACTGGCCAATCTAGACATCCTCCTGTTGATCCAAGAAGAGCTCTTCTACTGCATACTCAGTAAACAATTGGTTCTATGTCTACATATGAAGACCAAGTGATGATAGATGACTTGTTGGCTTTGTTTGAGAAGGCCAACATCAAGCTTAGCCAATCAAGAAGGGTTGGGGATGAGACTCAGGTAAATAAAACACAATTCATACCTCCGATAGCCCTTCAACAGCATGAAAATATAAATGAACCTGTGTCATTTTATAAACCTCCCATACTCCAAGAAAGATATAAGGAGGGAATGACCATAAATCCTGTGTTTGTGAGGGAATACCCCACAAACCCAATGATTAATCACAACTTAAATAATATGGAAATGAGGCCTGGGGGGCAATCAAGGCCACAAATGTATGGTACTCATGCATTTGATGGGTCTGTAGCTGGTTATCAAGCTCCGGCAGAACAAAGAAATAGCCCAATTAATCAGGTAAGGCCTCAGAATATACGAGATCATGTCATGTAGCAATCATATTATGAACCTAACATGATGCATCCAAGCCCTAGAGCGCCTGGTCCCCTTTTTCCTTACTTCCAACTAGAAGTCCAAGGAAGAGGACAGTAACAACAATATTTAGACCCCTAAATAAATAATAGGCAACAAATAATGAACATCATACAAGAAATATATGGCCCAGGCCTGAGAAGGCCAGATAGGCCAATGTTTAGGAGTCCTTACCCTCCATGGGTAAAAACAACCCTCATTCCAAGAAATTAGAGGATTCCTGAGTTTACAGTGGAAGAGAGACAATCAACCATAGAGCATGTAGGCAGGTTCATGCTCTAGTGTGGAGAACCTGGCTATGATGACAATTTAAAATTAAAACTCTTTCCTCATTCTCTATCGAAAGTGGCATTTACGTGGTTTATTAACTTGCCAGAAAATTCCATTCATACTTGGCAGTTGGCAAGTGTGACAACCCTCACCACTAATTAGTGCTAATCTATGATTAAGCATGTTGACAGATTAATTGACTGAAATTCTGAACTGATTGATTTAGTGTATTAGTTTAAATGCATTTCTATCTGTTGACCGTTAAATGATCGGTTCATGTTTTATGTTTTGAACTGCAAATTGAAGGTCTTATCGACGGCCGAATCTGAAATTGATTAATGCTTTGTGTTAATTAGAATTAATGTGATTTTATGGTATATTCAATTGAAAATTGTTTTGATATGACTAAATTAGGTTAAATAATGATAAATTACAGTAGTTGGGCTTATTTACCTTAGTGCCATGTTAGTGCGCCACTTATCAATTCATGTTTGAAGCCTATTACATATTTGATGCATCAATTGTTCTCTATTTTCTGAGCCTAAGCCGACTAGAGGGAGAGAGAGTTAGGAGAAACTTGAGTTCATCAAAAATTGCTTGGAGACTTAAGAGAAATTGAAGGTGTCTTGCATAATTGAGCTTCTACACTTGAAATTCAAGGTCTAAGGTAGGAGAACCATCTTCTTGAGCTTGTATTTGAGTTATATCTTGCATGATTCTTGGAAGTTTGGTGAGTTGAGTCTAGAATTGGCTTAATGAGTTGAATTGAGGCTTAAATCATGCATGCATATGCATATCTTGAAATTTAGAGTTGTTTTCATGGAAATTATTGCATGTCCATATTATTGTTATAATCCATGAATTCACCACGTGTTTTGGAAGGATTGACTCATTTGATCATGTATTTGAAGCTTTGAATTTGGTTGAACACATGCATGTTTCATACACTTTGTATTCTTGAAGTTTATTTGAAAATGGTGTTTAATTGAACTACCTTTGGGCTTTGATTTCTCAAATTGATCTTTGAAACATGTAATATTATGGGTTTTGAAGGGTTTTCCAGAAAATTAGCCCAAGAGGATTGAATTTGATACCTTAAAAGTTGGATTTGAGCTTGAGGTTTAAATCTGAAAATTCCAGATTTTGGACTCACGCTTGAGCGGGGAACTCTACGCTCGAGCGTACACACTGAGTTCATGCAGTCCGCTCGAGCGGGGAAAGTGACGCTCGAGCGGGAAATGTGTTTATCCAGTACTTTGCATGTGTTTACAGTCCGCTCGAGCGAGTGAATGCACGCTCGAGCGAGGACTTGTGTCTCACACTCGAGCGGTGGTCGAGCGCCCATCGAGCGTGAATTTCATGCATCCAGTACTTTTGCCATGTTTTGCAGTCCGCTCGAGCGGGGAAAGTGACGCTCGAGCGGGGATCCTTTGTCTGCATGTCCGCTTGAGCGTAGAAAGCCACGCTCGAGCGTGACCCCTGTTTTCTGAAAATTTTGTAAAGTGTTTAAAAGTGCATCTTTGCATCCTCTTTCCATCCTAGGTATTCCTAGGGCATGTTTAAGGCATCTTAAGGAGGATATTGATGTAGAACCACATCGAGGCAAACTAAGGATTAAGTTATTATTTTTTTCCCAACTGTGTAGCTTAGTGTGTGTTCGTTCTGTCACTGTGTAGGGTTGGCATCCGAGGACGCTCTAGCTGCTTATAGCCTAGTGCTCTGTGAGTAACAATGTTGTAAAGATATGTTCAATCATGAATATTTCTGAATGAACAACTGTACTGCTTTCTGAAATGATATTTCTTACTGAATGAATGTTTGTCCTATTTGTGAACTGGATTCGTGGCATCCATAGCAATTTACTGTTACTGTACTGTACTGCTACTGTCACAGAGATCTCTGTCGGTTCCCATGTTTGGAATCACTACTGTTTACTGATATGATGGCCATCAACTGACTGTTCGATCTATTAAGACCTACTGTACTATTTTGCTATTGGATGTACAACTTATGACTGCTATGATCGAATAACTGATATACTATTCAAATGACTGTTTTAAATACTGAAATGACATTCATTCTTAACCTCCTGACGCATATGTTATTCACTGGGCTTCAGTTCACTGCTCATATATTGTCACGACCCAAACCCGCCCCTATGGGTTTAGCACCGTAACCGGCCAGTAATCCGAGATTACCGAAGGCCTGCTTAACAGTAGAACAGTAAAATAGAGTACAGGGGCTGGCGGAAGCCAAAACAATAAATAAACAATGTCCAATGAGCTGTGACAGTCTGTATGCAAAAAGACTTTTCATACATATATACAGTCAATGGCAGAACAGTATGCACAATATTTACAATCGATCAGAGCAGGGACTTAATCCCTATTACGCAGTACAGTACAATACTATCAGTCTAAATAGTCATTACAAAAACAGATACAGAGACAGACGGGGGAATGAAAACGCTCCTAAGCCATAACTTGACAGGCTCGGAACTTCGCAATGAGGCACATAGGTTGGCTTGACAAAACTGGAGTTTACCCCAATGCTTCTAACCGCGGTTTGGTGCCTGTACACCTACATATATATATGAGCAGTGAGCTAAAGCCTAGTGAATAACATAATGCGTAAAGAGGTTAAGAATGAATGTCCTTACAGTAATGAAAACAATTCATTAAATAAGTATTTCAGTTGTTCAGTCATAACCATCATATGTGGTACATCCGTTAGCATAGCAGTACAGTAAACAGTAGGTCTTAAAGACCGAACAGTAAATGATGGCCATCAATCAGTAAACAGTAGTGGTTCCAACAAGGAAACCGACAGAGATCTCTGTAACAGTAACAGTCAGTAACAGTAGTTGCTAAGGATGCCACAATATAGTTCAGAATATCGGATATACATTCATTCAATTAATAGTTTCAGTTCAGAAAGCAGTTCAGTTAAACAGTCAGAAATATTCACAGTTGAACATATCTTTACACAATTGTTACTTACAGAGTTCTGGGCTACGGTAAGCTAGAGCGTCTCCTCGGAAAGCCAACCCTACACAGTTTACAGATTGAATACACACTAAGCTACACAGTTGGGAAAAATGATAACTTAATCCCTAATTTGCCTCGATGTGGTTCTACTTCTATATCCTCATTAAGATGTCTAAAACTAGGCCTAAGAATGCCTAGGATGGGATGAGGATGCAAAGATGCACTTTAAAAGCATTTTTCAGAATTTTCAGAAAACAGGGGTCTTGCTCGAGCGTGGCTTTCTTCGCTCGAGCGAGCTTGTCAAAACAGTGGGGTCGCTCGAGCGTGGACTTCCTCACTCGAGCGGTCTGCAAAAATGCAAAAAGTGCTGGATGTTGGAAATCTCCGCTCGATGCTTGCTCGACGCCCGCTCGAGCGTAAGACACAGTCATCGCTCGAGCGTAGGTTCTCTCGCTCGAGCGTGCATCTGCATGCACCAAGAATCTGAGAGCTTGCAATTTACGCTCGAGCCACCATTCCTTCGCTCGAGCGGAGCTTAGAATAAACGATGGTCGCTCGAGCGTGGAATCATTCGCTCGAGCGAAGAAGCCAAATTCTGGAATTTCCAGATTTGCCTCCCAAGCTCAAACCAAGCATTCCTTAGCTCAAAACTCGACCTCTTGGGCCTAATTCCTGGAAAACACATCTAAACTCAATATACAACAAGTTTCAAAGCTCAATTTGAGAAATCAAAGCCCAAGGGTGAGTTAATTAAATCCAATTTCAACCCAATTTCATGAACAAGATGAACATGCAAACATGCATGAATTAAACTCAATTTTCAAGCTTCTAATTCATGCTCTAGAGAGCCAATTCTTTTCAAATCAAGATGAAATTATGGTTTATGATCAAGAGAGGGACATGCATGTACCAAATTCCATGAAATCAAACTCAAAACTCTTCAATGTACACATGCATGCATGTATTAAGCTATAATACAACAACCTACAACCAATTCATGATCTAGAGCTCTTATCTACCTTGAACATGCAACAATTACTCTTGAATTCACAATGAAAAGGATGAAATCCTTACCTAAGTCTTCAATTATGAGAATATAAGCTCAAGTTTGCAAATTACTCTTCAATTCCATCAATTGCCAAGCAAAACTCAAGATGAATCACTCTTCTAGCTCACTCTCTCTCTCTAAAGTCGGTTGAGACAAGGAATAGGGTTGTTCAAATGTTGTATCTAAGTGTAATATAAAAATCAAAGTGTTTGAGATAGTGGGCCACTAGTGTGGCAAAGTGGTAAATATGCCAAACTATGGAATTTATCAATATTGATCCAATTTCATCATACCAAATCACGTTTTAGATAAATATACCATAAAATCACATAAATCCTAATGATCACAGAACATCAATCAATTTCAGATTCGGCCGCCGATAAGGCCTCCAATTTGCAGTTTAAACATAAAGGCATGAACAGATAATTTGGCAGTCAACAGATAGAAATGCAATTCAACTAACATTTTCGATCAGTCAGTTCAGTATTTTGATTACTTCAGTTATTAATCATAATCAGTCTCAGTTTAGCAGTAATCAGTGGTGAGGGTTATTATATATATATATGTAGGTGTTCAGGCACCAGACCGTTGCTAAAAGCGTCAGGCTAAGCTCTTGTTTTGTCAAGCCAACTTTTGTGCCTCACTTCGAGGTTACAGATCTGTTCAAGCTAAGGCTGCTTTTGGCGTGTCTCAGATTCACCTTATCTGTCTCTGTTATGTATAGACTGAATGATGCTTGTACTGTACTGTTAGGGTGGGGATTTGGTCCTTAACCTGAATGCCTGTAAATGATGTATATATATATTATTTTTGTTCTGAATGTGAACATGTTTTGAAAAGTCTTATTGCATATAGACTATCACAGCTCATTGGACATCTTTTAATTATTGTTTTGGCTTCTACCAGCCCCTGTACTCTGTATTACTGTTTTACTGTTAAGCAGGCCTTCGGTAATCTCAGATTACTGGCCGGTTACGGCGCTAAACCCATAGAGGCGGGTTTGGGTCGTGACAGAGTGGTATCAGAGCGATATTAAACCACGAGTTATACTGCACACACGTGTCCAAATGAGCTATAGGGTGTCCTAGAAAAGTAATTAGGGCATTACATGAGCATTGAAAAAGTGTGTGTGGCCATGACATGATTATGTGTGCTAATGTGTTAACATGTTTAAAGTATGCAACTACCTATGTTTATTATTACTGTGTTGCATATAATGAAATGGATAATGCAAGAACTACTGATGAAACTGAATCATCCGAAGCCAGAATGGCGAGATTAGAAAGAACAGTGGAACTGTTGACCGAAGCCTTAAGACAACAACAACAGAACCAACAGCCCCCACCTCCTCCAGTGCAGCCGGAACCGAATGTGAATGATGACATAATTGTTCTAACGCAGAAGTTTAGTAAAATGAAACCGCCATCCTTTCAGGGAGGCCTTGAACCATTGAAGGCCGAAGCGTAGAAATTGAAAAATTATTTGAAGTGTTTCCATGTTCTGAAGCACACAAAGTGCTACTAGCTACCTTTACCTTACAAGAAGAAGCCAGAAGGTGGTGGATGCTGGTCTGCGACACCAACACTGCTATGAATTGGGCTCAGTTTAAGGGAGCATTCTTTGAGAAATACTTCCCACAGTGTGTCAGAGACCGCAATGTAACCGAGTTTGAACAGTTAAGACAAGGTTCCATGTCCGTGGCTGAGTATGAGTCAAAGTTTACTGAACTCGCCAGATATGCACCTGTAGACGTCCCCGAACGTCCCGGGAGGGAATCCCATTTTGTTCATTTGGGCTCACTACAGTTCAGAACTCAATGTCACGGTCCTGTATCTAATCTCGCAGAGTGCAATGCAAGACCGATGAATCATTAAAGAGTCCAAATCCGGCAAATCGTTTTTGAAAACAGATTTTTTTAAAGAAGTGCCAAACATGGACTGCTTTGCCAAATACAAAGTCGCCACCTAAATATTTTATTTTGGGAAATTTAGGAAACCCTTACTCGTTGCCTAAGGCCACGTGTCCGTTATCACCAAAGTTGCCTCGGCTCGGGAACTTGGGTACGATTGGGGAAGGTCACTTCGTGAGCACCCCCGCTCGCCCGATCAAAGATCGGCCTCTACTAACCATGATATCGAGTTTTGAAAACATTATGTGTTCTTATTCCGGTTATTAGCCTAGATTTACTATGTGATGCGCACAGCATACAAGTATAGACTGGGTCGCCTGAATTGGAACAACACATCTCATATTTGTTTATTTTGAAAATGGTTTGAAGTACTGAAGCTTGTTCATGAGGTATACTGATTGAGCACTGACATACACCCCTCATGAACAGCTAAGATGTTCTGTACGACCTGGGCCTCAGCCAGGGTAAAACTGGATAAGAACAAATCCTCCATACCGTGCTCAATTTCCAAAACTGGCGTAGATACTTCCGGCGGTGGATGGATCAATGAATTCCCAAAAACAATGGCTACTCCCTTCCCATGGGGGTATTTCACCATCTGATGCAAGGTGGACGAAACTACCTTCACCTGGTGCAACCACGGCCGCCCTAAAAGTAGGTTGAAGGTCGCAGGAACTTCTAAGACGTGAAAGTCTACCTCATGCTGTCCCGGCCCCACCTTGGTCTGAATTTTCACTGTCCCCATGACATCTCTGCTCGTGTTGTCATACGCCCGAATCACCTGGGCTGTCGGCACAAAATCCGCGATCTTTAAACCGATTGCATACGCAGTCCTTGCCGGGCACACATTGATGGCGGACCCTGTGTCGACCAGCACCACGGGTATCCATTTGTTTCTACATTCCACAGAGATGTAGAGTGGCCTGTTATGGTTCGCACCCTCAGGTGGCAATTCTTTGTCGGAGAAAGTCAACATCGGGGTAGCCCCTCCCGGAAAAACTAAGCCTACCAGCTGTTCAGGCGTGGTGTCTATTGAGAGCTTGGCCTTGTCCATGGCTGATAAGACGGCTTGTCGATGCACCCGCGATGCCATAAGCAGTCCCCAGATGGAGATGTCTGCCTGTATCTTTTTCAACTGCTTCAGTACAGCTTCTTCTTCGAGTTGCTTCTCTTTCTGTTTCTCCACCTTCTTATCTTTTCCAGACGTCTCTGGCTGATCTAGATGTGGGGGCTTGAAATACCGCCTGCTTCTAGTCATATGATTAACTTCGCTGATATACCAGGTATCGTCTGGCTAGTTGCTCCCCCAATCCTCATCCGTATGGGCAAGACATAAATCATCGTCCTCCCACCACATTCCGTCGATAGCCAACAGACACCTGTCTGGCTTCGGTACAATTGTACTCGCAGTACTCTCCGTCCACATGCTCGCGGCATTCTCTATCCTCGTGCACACAGCATTTTCGGTCCCTTCAGGGCCCTTAGCTTTCCTGATTCTCTCAGAATCCTCAAACCTTTCTTGTTCCAACTGCATCAGTACAGCTGGCTGTTCAACACTTCCCACATTCACAATGCCCAAGTCCTGAGCGAAATTCTTAGCACCGGCGCTCTCCGGCGATTCATTCTGATTTCCGGCCCTTCCGGCCACAACTGATGTTCTTGCCCCTGTCGGGCCTTGTTCCAACTGAGTTTCGTCGACGACGTCTGGTAGGTCATCTAGCCATCCAACGACCTCTGCTGACTCCTCAAAATCAGACCAGTTGACTGCCATGTCCCCTGGATCTTGTTCACTGAAAAACTGGAGGTTAGCGAAGTCCTCTTCCACAGCTGCCAAGTCATCTGTCCTCTGACCAGATTCATCCCCCTGTATCACACAAAGCTCTGCCCTGCCAGCAATTCCACATTTGGCCCAACCTAGCCTACTGATAGAATGTAGTCACTCAGACTGTATACCTCCTCAGCGAAACTCCCAGATTCCTCAGATTCTGACTCAACAATCCCATTCTCCCCTGAAATCTCCCATGCTCTGTCTTCGACAGTCACCACCAATGGTTCGGGTTGGGTTCTAGAGATGTCCAACATGCACAAGTCAGTGTAGTCAGGAAGGAGCACCTCCGGCTTGGGTAGGTGGAATGGGGTGATGTATATGCTAGGATCATAAGACACGACCCCAGTTTGGATAAAGTTGATTCTTTTGGCAAGTGGAGCTTGGTTGTGCGGTGGGAGAGGATTTGTTGTGACATTGGGTTTCTCTAGAGGCACAATTACCTGCTTGTCAACGAGATCCTGAATCTCATGACGCAATCTAAAACATTGGTCTGTGTCATGACCATGTTGTTGGTGATATGCGCAGTATTTTGCTGGGTTATGAGAGGGAGGGAGTGGATTTGGCAGTGGCCTCGGCTCCAGGGGCTTTAAGTGCCATTTCCTGATTAATACCCCCAGAGCCTTGGACAGGGGCATATATAAAGGCGTGAAGGTTCTTTGGCCACTGGGTTGGAATCTGGTGGCTTGTGTGTTGCTTCCGGACGCACCGGAAAAAGGCGTAGCTGCCATGGGTTTTGGAGGGGGGATGGTGGTGACCATGCTTACCTCCGAAGCTCTAGCATTTGCGGCATTGCTGGTGCCTGTATTGTTGTTGTGGTTGAAGGTTCTTCGGGGTTGCTCTCTGTCTTGGTCAATCAGACCTTGTTTCATAGCATCCTCAATTTGCACCCCCATCTCGTGCAAATCTGAGAAGGTAGGGAAGGGGAGCACGATCATTTTCTGCATCAATTTGGGTTGGAGATTGCGCACAATCATCCGAATTTGATCTTTATTAGTAGGCCTTAGGGTCATCATTGAGGCCTTGGCCCTCCACCGGGCTACAAAATCCGAGAAGTTCTCCTTAGGCTCCTGCCTTGTTGTCTCAAGATCGCGGGTCGTAATCTCGATTTGAGTGCTATAGGAATACTGCGCAATGAAAGCCTCAGCCATCTCATCCCAGTTCTGCTTGACATCGTCTTCTAATTTTGCGTACCAGATAGCGGCCACACCCGACAAGGTCCGGCCGAATAGTGAAAGCTTCTGCGGTCTGGTGAGGCCCATCGGCCGTAGTATATCTGAGAACAACCGAAGATGCACCATGGGATCCCCAGATCCGTCAAAGCGGTCGATTTGCGACATTTTGAACCTATATGGCAGCGTCAGGCCACATCGGTATACCCGTCCTCGATGTCTGGGGTGGACTTTACCTCTTGTGATTTCTTGAACAACTTCTCGAGCTTGCTCAACTTCAATGCTGTATGGTCCACCTCGAACTCAAAGAGAGAGTCCGGTTGATTGACAGGCGTAGGCGCCTTGGATAGTTGAGGTAGAATCGGGGGCAGAGCCGGCCCCGTCGGGATGTCCGTATCTCCCTGGACATTTGGTGCCTCCCCGGGTGCCGGAACTCCTGGTGGGAGAGGAGCTTGGTGGGAAGCAGATGCCCCGGTTTGTTGTTGCAACCTGGCAATTACCTCTGCCTACTGGGCCATGATCTCGACCTGTTGCTTGGCAAACTCATCTCGACGAACAGCGTCCTGCTGCATGGCTCTCATGGTTTCCTGCATCTGACGCATCATTTCCTCAACTCCTGGCGTTCCTGCCATACTGCTCCGGTCTATCTGAACTACTGGTAGGTCTATCTCTATGGCAACAATTGGGATCTCAGTCTGACTGTCCACTGATGGGGTAAACCACTGCTCTGGCAACCTCTGCTCGGATTCACTGCATCTTCTCGACCTTCGTCTGATAACCGGGGGTAGGGAATGATACACTGGTTGTCCGTCGACCAGATCCTCAGATCGATTGAGTCGGCGACCTCTTGTCCAGAGTGCTTGGGGAATATCTGCTTGGTCTCTAGCAATTATGCTAAACTACCTAGCAAAAAGATAAATAAAGCAATAATAATGAAATACACAACCAGATAAACGGACAGCATAACAGCGTAAATAAACACAACACACAGTCGGGTATAATCAATACGCAGTTGATAAGCTGAATACACTGTTCTCAGACACTGATCATTATTCCCAATTTACTGTCCCCAAAACTGAATCTGATACCCACAGATAACTGATTCCCAAAATATTGAACTGGTGCCCGCAGGCCTGATACCCAAACTTATAAACTGATACATGCATTCCTGTAGAGACGCACTCTAAAAGCACATATCAAACAAGTGAGAGCCAAAACACCCCTATGTTGGGGTAAGGTTTCCCTGTCCTATTTTGTCAGGAGCAAGGGTTTCACTACGCACGCAGCGGTTTCAAACAACCTATAATCGGGTAAGCAACCTGTCCTAGTTTGGAATGGTCACTATGGATTCCGAATATGCACTAGGTCGAATGGTCAAAAAGGGTGCCCCGGTAAAATCGGGGTTTGTGTTCCCGTCATGGAAGAGCCCGCAACCGGTCAGCCTTATGGCACGCTTCGAAAAGTGAGCCTCCGGCAAACCGTTCAGGAATAGCATACGGAAAACACGGTGTCCTAGGTGCACCAATTCAAATGCAATGCAAAGAAACACATAAGTGTAGTCAAAACCAGATATCATGAGTTCGAGTCAAGTTCTCTAAGTCCCCAGCAGAGTCGCCAGAAACTGTAGACGTCCCCGAACGTCCCGGGAGGGAATCCCGTTTTGTTCATTTGGGCTCACTACAGTTTAGGACTCAATGTCACGGTCCTGTATCTAATCTCGCAGAGTGCAATGCAAGACCGATGAATCATCAAAGAGTCCAAATCCGGCAAATCGTTTTTGAAAACAGATTTTTTGAAAGAAGTGGCAAACATGAACTGCTTTGCCAGATACAGAGTCGCCACCTAAATATTTTATTTTGGGAAATTTAGGAAACCCTTACTCGTTGCCTAAGGCCACGTGTCCGTCATCACCAAAGTTGCCTCGGCTCGGGAACTTGGGTACGATTGGGAAAGGTCACTTCCTGAGCACCCCCGCTCGCCCGATCAAAGATCGGCCTCTACTAACCATGATATCGAGTTTTGAAAACATTATGTGTTCTTATTCCGGTTATTAGCCTAGATTTACTATGTGATGCGCACAGCATACAAGTATAGACTGAGTCGCCTGAATTGGAACAACACATCTCATATTTGTTTATTTTGAAAATGGTTTGATGGTGCTACCCGCAAGTAGGCTAAGACGTGGATTTGCCACCCTCGGGTGGGCTTAGAAAACGTGATGATTTGCCACTCTCAAGTGGGCTTAAAACTCATAGTCAATGCATTGTTCCAATCCAAATAACTCAACCTTCACACACAGGCATTCAGGCAGTTATATCACATAAGCAGTTAGCCTCATGGTAAGCATGCTATCATGGCAGCCACTCACACACATGCAAGGATTCTAAAGCATAAACACTCACCGAGTACTCCGAGCCAAAGAAAGAAGCTAATTAGAAATCATGCATGAATCCTAACTATGCTAAGAATGCCTAATGCAACACATGCAAAAATGCAACTACAATGGGCTCGGCTGTTCTAAGATGGCATATGATGATGCTACAGCTAACACATATTCAACTTGGAATTGAAATACAAATGCAGTTAGTATGATGCGCCGAGCTCGGTGCGTGCAATACAAATGAATGATGCAAACATGCTATCATAAGTATGCTAATTGAAACATGCTCTAATCTAACCATCATAAGCTGGTAAATAAAAGGGAGAAAGACGTGGGGTTGGAAGACATACATCACACACACGCACACTTATTACAATTGTGCCCTCGCTCGGAGGGTCCGTATAAATAATACAGTCCGAATCAGTAATACAGTCCGAATAAGTACAAAACCCTAATTAATTAACAAATTAACTAGGAAACGCGATAAATTAGCATGCAAGCTATCAAATAGACTGCCTCAACTCTTGTTCCGAATGATGAAGGATGCATGCTTGAGTTGCCCGGCGCGGAAATCCATTGTGATGCCACGATTCGCCTCTGTTTGCAATTAATGTCGGAATGCTGTGCAAAGCTCTAGAAAGCTGCTGATTTCTGATTTGCTGCAACAGAGAGCAAGAAAGGGGCATGGCAAAGTATTTTCACATATGTACGTACAACCTTGATCCTCGTGCCACCAATCACGCATCTCGATGCATGATGGCCGAGGAGTTGAAATGCACGACTCGATGTGATATGAATGCACATGAAAACACAACTAGGCCTAGACTCCATCATGGATAATCCGGAGTGTCGGCGACCGGGAATTGAGACACGTTCCGTCACTCGGAGTACGAAACGTCCCTCGTTTCCCGTGCTTGGGCTAACTCCTATCCCAAACACAATGCAAATGAGATGGCATATACAATGCGACTAACATGTAACCTAGCATACGCAATGCTGTGGACTGAAATGGCATACACAATGCACGTGATGTAACATGGCATACACAATGCTCTAACATGCAACCTAGCATACGCAATGCTATGGACTGAAATGACATACACAATGCACGATGGACTTACACCAACATGAGTGGACCTCAGCCACACTCACATCAGTAGCCAATATGATGGAAATGAGACAACCGAAACACATGCAAACATGCACGATGCAAGGGACCGATCCTAAGGCATCAAATGCCACTCTACCAAAGCATGGCAAGGGATGAAAGATGGCATACAAACACGCAATTTCCAGCTCTGAAATAAGATGCTCAATGGTCCCAAATCATGGAAACATGTCACCCAATGCATGAAATAAGCCCCAAAACTCAAAACTAGGCAAATGCATTGAACCACAAGTATGCAAAGCAAGCATTATTTGACCATGAGGCATGAAAACAGAGCCAAGGCAGTCCTAAACATGCACCAAATCAGTTCTAAGCATGGCCAAAAAGTGCTAACATGAAGGGCTAAAACAACATGCAACATAGGCTAGTAAGCATGGTTTTCATGGCATGTGTATGAAGCACAAGAGAGGTCACCAAACCAGCCAAAAACAGAGACATGGTATGCTAAAATATGCCCAAATAACCACTGAAATCTATTCAATGCATGCAAAAATAATGGGCTCCTTTGGAGGGCCATGAGGTGGATTGCTCAACACATACAAGATAGACATGTAAAATGGAAAAACCAACTCTGGAAATGACTTATGACAGCCCTAAAACCCACCAAAAGGGCCCTAAAATCGGTCTAGGAAGCATGCAATGGAAGCTCCCTTTGAAAGGCCTTGAGGAGGATTGCTCTACACATGCATGAGGGACACAAAATATGGCCAAAAGGGCTCCGGACAGAGCTAAGGCAGACCTCAAAACTCACATAATAGGGCCTAAAACAAGACTTCAAGGCATGCAAAATGGGGCCCCTTTGGAAGGCCAAAAGGGCCAACAAACAAGACAAGGAGAGAGGGGGTCACCCCCCTCTGATTTTGGCTCTCAAAACAGTATGCTAGCCACTGAAAATCCACTGGATTTCAGTGGCTAGAAGGCCAAACAAAGCACAAAACCAAGGCCCAGATACAAGGCTCAAAACAAGATGCAAACAAGCATACAAGGGGGTAGATGACCCCCAACAGAAAAATTCCATTAATCAATATTCAAGAGGAGCTCAAAATAAGACTCTTTTCAGTTTATGAAAAATCTCGAAAATACTCACAAGTAGGGCTAAGATATGAAGCAAAATAAGCCTACAAAGAGGGATGGAGCATACAAGGTGGTAGGAGACCTCAAACAGAAAATTGTCCTTAATCAAACTTCAAGAGGGGCTCAAAATAAGACACTTTTCAGTTTATAACAAAACCCAAAAATGCTTGCAAATAGGGCTAAGTTATGAAGCAAAATAATGCAAAAATGGGGGAAATGAGGACTTACCCTCGTAGCACAGCAATGCAGCAAGTTCTGGACCAAGAAGGTGAGTTTTCAACCTCTGAAAAACAGCTCCAAGATGCTTGGATGGATGGTGGAGGTGTTGTGCTAAGGGTTGGTGTGCAAATGGCCAAGAATATTAGGGTTTTTGGAGCTCAAGTGTAAAGATGTAGAGAGAGAGAGGTGTATAAGCCTTCAAAATTGTTGAACCTTTGCAAATGAAGATCAGCCTCTCCTTTATAGAGGAGAGGCTCTAAAGCTTCTCTAAGAAGCCTCAAATATCCTCCATAGTGTATGGAGGATGCACCAAATGGCCCCCAGCTGGCACAGCTGTAATGCATTCAGGAAGGGCAAAAAGCAAATGGCTGGCCGACCAGTTCAGGTGGTCGGCCAGCCACTCCCCCTGGTTGGCCGACCAGGGGTCAAAAGGTTCAATGAGAAAAGGTGGTCGGCCTACCCAGAAAGGTGGCCTCCCAGATGAGTAGAATACAGCTGTATGGTGGGAAACTAGAAAATGTGACACAGGAGAGGGGAAAACCAGCTTTTTAGCAAGGTTCAAAAGGGTCAAGAAGAAATACTAGTCGGCCTACCCATATTGGTGGCCTCCCAGATGAGCACAACACAATGGTGGTGTGAAAAACCAGAAATTGTGGCTCAAAAGTGAGAAAAACCAGCTTTCTATCAAGAAAACCGGCTGGAGGAGAGAGAAAATGGTTTTCAAGGCGAAAGCTGGTCTCCAAGGGTAAAAGGTGGTCTCCCACCCTTGTACCACCTTCCTAACAATGAAAATAGGGTCCATACAAAAAATAAACCCTAGCCGATGCAAAACGAGGGCCAAAACGCGCAGTCTAGGGCCCCAAAAACAGGCAGTTAGGCACCGGAAGTGGCGTGCGACCACGAAGGTGGTCTCCTGGGCCACAGTGTCCCTCTAAATAGAGGAAACAAGGTGTGTGCCAAAAACCAGAGCAAACGGAGGTAGTTAGGCGGTCCCGAACCGAGGCACACGGCCGAGGGCTCTGAAAACCGGAAATTGGCCTCCAAACCGGATGAATGGCCTACGACCACGAAACGTAGCCTACGGCCACTGAGAGATGGTCTACGAGACCTCTCCCTCCCTTCAGGAAGAGAAAACAGAGAAAACAGGACCGGGTTCGCAAACCGAGGCAAAGCACAAAAGAGCCTCGAAGTCCGGAGGCAAGGCTTGCAGCCGAGACTCCACAACCTCAGAATGAGCACAATATGCAACATCACTGAGCGCTCAGTTGGTGACATTTGAGTCTTAAGGTCGGTCAAAAATGGGGTGTCTACAGCACCGCACATGGTTGACACTGATTATAAAAAGGCCAGGAAGTTTGAAGGCGGCCTTAATGTAGAAATTCTTGACAGAATCAATGTTCTGAAGTTACTAAAATATGTAGATGTTCTTGACCGAGCAATAATGGCTGAGTCGAACATCGAGGCACTAAAACACACTGAAACACCAGCGACTGAATGGCGTGGTAAGAGGCGGGGTTTTAAATTTAAGAAAGGCCGGAACCGCCCCTTGAACAAAAAGCAAAATATGGGGTCAAGAACCAGTTCCAGCCAGGGAAATAGTTCCATACCGCCCTGTTCTGAATGTGGTAAGAAACATAAAGAGGTTTGTTATAAAATTTCAGGTGCTTGTTACAGGTGTGGCAAGGTGGGCCACATGGTCAAAGTTGCCCTTTTGCTCCTTAGGGCAATAGTAAAGCTGCAACCAGCGCCGCAGCTTCAACTGTTGCACCAAAACCTAATCCCAAAGCTACTGGAAAAGAGCCTATGAGGCAAGGCCGAGTGTTCGCACTCGTACCGGGAGATGTACAGAATACCGAGACCGTCGTGTCAGGTATACTCTCAATCTGTACTCAAAATGCTTATGTTCTGATTGATTCGGGGTCTACACATTCATATGTATCGCATGTTTTTTCGCGAAAATTAAATAGACCACTGGAACCTATGAACTATCTGTTAGCTGTATCTTCACCGGTTGGGGGATCCATGACTTGTGCTTATATGTACCCTGCATGTGAGATTATTGTTGGAGATGCGCATTTGTATATTGATTTACTGCCATTGAACATTGACCATTTTGATGTAATATTGGGAGTGGACTAGTTAACAAAATATCATGCCACCATAGGCTGTGTAACAAAATAAGTTGTTTTTCGTCCACCTGGATTGCCTGAATTCATGTTTAATGGAGTTGGAGTAGTGCCTCCCCCATATCTGATTTCATCCATGAAAGCTTTTAAACTGATTAGAAAGGGGTGTAAGGGGTATCAATGTTCTGTATTGACTGTACCTACTGATGCTAACACTGATGTGAACAGTATTCCTATAGTCAGAGAATTCTCAGATGTTTTTCCAGATGATTTGCCAGGGGATTTGATTGATAAGGAGATTGAGTTCACCATTGATGTGATTCCGGGTACACAGCCAGTTTCCAAAGCTCCGTACATAATGGCACCTACCGAACTGAAAGAACTGAAAATTCAGCTGCAAGAACTGTTAGACAAGAAGTTCATCAGGCCCAGTACTTCACCGTGGGGAGCTCCAGTTTTGTTTGTGAAGAAGAAAGACGGCTCATTGAGACACTGCATTTACTATCGTGAACTGAACAAGGTCACAGTGAAAAATAAATATCCATTGCCTCGTATTGATGACTTATTTGATCAGTTACAAGGTGCCCAAGTTTTCTTTAAAATTGACCTTAGATCTGGATATCACCAGTTGAAAGTCAAGACATGGGACATTGAAAAGACTGCCTTTCGAACGAGGTACGGACATTACGAATTTCTTGTTATGCCTTTCGAAGTTACCAATGCACCTGCTGCATTTATGGACCTTATGAACAGGATTTTCAAACCATACCTTGATGAATTTATAGTTGTTTTCATAGATGACATCTTGATTTATTCCAAAAGTACGGAAGAACATGAGCGTCATTTGAATATTGCCCTACAGACCCTAAGAGAACAGCAACTTTATGCAAAACTAACTAAATGTGAATTTTAGCTAGACAGTGTGATGTTTTTGGGACATGTGATCAGTAAAGATGGTATTACAGTTGACCCACAGAAAATTGAAGCAGTGGTGAACTGGCCTAGACCGACAAATGTTACCGAAGTCCGAAGTTTCCTAGGCTTAGCCGAGTATTACAGAAGGTTTGTCAAAGATTTCTCCAAAATTGCCCTACCACTGACACAGCTGACTCAGAAGGGGACATCATTTGACTGGACCGACCAGAGGGAATCAGTTTTTCAGGAGTTGAAAACTCGACTAGTGACTGCACCAATTCTCACCTTACCCTCAGGTACGGATGGTTATACTGTATATAGTGATGCTTCTTATAAGGGTTTGGGATGTGTTTTAATGCAGAATGGTAAAGTTATTGCATATGCTTCCCGACAACTGAGACCGCATGAAAAGAACTACCCGACCCACGATTTAGAACTTGCTGCAGTAGTCTTCGCACTGAAAATTTGGCATCACTGACTTTATGGGGCGACATGTGAGGTGTATACAGACCACAAGAGTTTGAAATACTTCTTCACACAGAAAGAACTGAACATGAGGCAGCGAAGATGGTTAGAACTGATAAAAGACTATGACCTGCAAATTTTGTACCATCTAGGAAAAGCTAACACCGTTGCTGATGCACTGAGTCGGAAATCGATTGGAAATTTAGCCTGTTTACTCACCGGGCAGAAAGAATTGCTATGTGACCTTGAAAGACTTGAAATTGAGATTTTTTTCCGTGAACAAGGTGGAACAGTAGCCGCTATTTCTGCTCAACCGGCGTTGATTGAAGAGATTAAAGAGAAATAGCAACAGGATGACTTCTTGAGGAAGATCATCGAAGAACAGAAAACCAAACCGAGGCCGGATTTCAAATTTGAGAATAATGTGTTGAAATTTTAGGGAAGGTTGTGTGTACCAAGTGATTCTGAACTGAAAAGAAGAATTCTGCAAAAGGGCCACAATTCAAAATTGTCTATCCATCTAGGAAATACGAAAATGTACCAAGACTTGAAACTGAATTTCTGGTGGCCGGGAATGAAGAAAGAGATTGCTGACTTTGTGTCGAAATGTCTTCATTGCCAACAAGTCAGAGCCGAACATCAACAACCCGCAGGTTTATTGCAACCCCTACCGATACCGGAGTGGAAATGGGAACATATCACTATGGATTTCATTGTTGGTTTACTTTGCTCCAGTAAAGGTATGGATTCAATTTGGGTTATTGTTGATAGACTGACTAAATTTGCTCATTTCTTACCTGTCAAAACAATTTATAATGCGGACAAATTGGCTGTAATCTATATTGATGAGATTGTTAGATTGCATGGAGTGCCTGTGTCCATCGTTTCTGATAGGGACTCGAAGTTTACATCGAGATTCTGGCAAAGCCTACAGACAGCATTGGGTACTGAATTGAGACTGAGTAGTGCATACCATCCTTAGACAGATGGCCAGTCAGAAAGAACCATCTAGACTCTGGATGATTTACTGAGAATGTGTGTCCTTGATTTTCAGGGAAATTGGGAAAGCCACTTACCGTTGGCTGAATTCGCCTACAACAACAGTTTTCATTCAAGCATTGGTATGGCGCCTTTCGAGGCTTTATATGGTAGGAAATGTCGATCTCCTATTTGCTGGGCAGAAGTTGGAGATGGGCCTTTCCTTGGGCCCGAGATTGTACAAGAAACTACCGAAAAAGTGAAACTGATCCAACAGAGACTGAAAACTGCACAAAGCCGACAGAAAAGTTATGCGGATGTCCGAAGGTGAGACAGATAGTATGAAAGAGGTGATCATATTTTTGTTAAAGTGACACTGATGAAAGGCCAGACTTGTTTTGGAGTCAAGGGTAAGCTAGCGCCGAGATATGTCGGACCGTATGAGATTATTGAGAAAATTAATCCGGTGGCGTATCAAGTAGCGCTTCCTCCTGAAATGAAGCATATGCATAACGTGTTCCATATTTCAATGTTGAGGGACTACCTCCAGGATCCCTTCCATGTGATTGAGCCTACCCGTGTAGTGCTAAGTGATGACTACACTTATGAAGAATGGCCTATTCAGATTGTAAACAGACGGATCAAGAAGTTGAGGAACAAAGAGATTCCGTTAGTGAAAGTTGATTGGCAAAACCATGGTGGCGTATATGCCACTTGGGAAAGGGAAGACGATATGATCAAGCGATATCCTGAACTGTTCCCACTGAATCCTGTTTTCTTCCAGAACGAAGGTAACTCAAGTTTGAAGGACCAAACTCTTTATAAGGAGGGGAGACTATGACAACCCTCACCACTGATTAGTGCTAATCTATGATTAAGCATGTTGACGGACTGATTGACTGAAATTCTGAACTGATTGATTTAGTGTATTAGTTTAAATGCATTTTATCTGTTGACCGTTAAATGATCGGTTCATGTTTTATGTTTTGAACTGCAAATTGAAGGCCTTATCAGCAGCCGAATCTGAAATTGATTAATGCTTTGTGTTAATTAGAATTAATGTGATTTTATGGTATATTCAATTGAAAATTGTTTTGGTATGACTAAATTAGGTTAAATAATGATAAATTACAGTAGTTGGGCTTATTTACCTTAGTGCCATGTTAGTGCGCCACTTATCAATTCATGTTTGAAGCCTATTACATATTTGATGCATCAATTGTTCTTTATTTTCTAAGCCTAAGCCGACTAGAGGGAGAGAGAGTTAGGAGAAACTTGAGTTCATCAAAAATTGCTTGGAGACTTAAGAGAAATTGAAGGAGTCTTGCATAATTGAGCTTCTACACTTGAAATTCAATGTCTAAGGTAGGAGAACCATCTTCTTGAGCTTGCATTTGAGTTATATCTTGCATGATTCTTGGAAGTTTGGTGAGTTGACTCTAGAATTGGCTTAATGAGTTGAATTGAGGCTTAAATCATGCATGCATGTGCATATCTTGAAGTTTAGAGTTGTTTTCATGGAAATTATTGCATGCATGTCCATATTATTGTTATAATCTATGAATTCACCATGTTTTTTGGAAGGATTGACTCATTTGGTCATGTATTTGAAGCTTTGAATTTGGTTGAACACATGCATGTTTCATACATTTTGTGTTCTTGAAGTTTATTTGAAAATGGTGTTTAATTGAACTACTTTTGGGCTTTGATTTCTCAAATTGATCTTTGAAACATGTAATATTATGGGTTTTGAAGGGTTTTCCAGAAAATTAGCCCAACAGGATTGAATTTGATGCCTTAAAAGTTGGATTTGAGCTTGAGGTTCAAATCTGGAGATTCCAGATTTTGGACTTACGCTCGAGCGGGGAACTCCACGCTCGAGCGTACACATTGAGTTCATGCAGTCCGCTCGAGCGGGAAAAGTGACGCTAGAGCAGGAAATGCGTGTATCTAGTACTTTGCATATGTTTACAGTCCGCTCGAGCGGTGGTTGAGCGCCCATCGAGCGTAAATTTCATGCATCCAGTACTTTTGCCATGTTTTGCAGTCCGCTCGAGTGGGGAAAGTAACGCTCGAGCGGGGATCCTTTGTCTGCATGTCCGCTCGAGTGTAGAAAGCCACGCTCGAGCATGACCCCTGTTTTCTGAAAATTTTGTAAAGTGTTTAAAAGTACATCTTTGCATCCTCTTTCCATCCTAGGTATTCCTAGGGCATGTTTAAGGCATCTTAAGGAGGATATTGATGTAGAACCACACCGAGGCAAACTAGGGATTAAGTTATTATTTTTTTCCCAACTGTGTAGCTTAATGTGTGTTCGTTCTGTCACTGTGTAGGGTTGGCATCCGAGGACGCTCTAGCTGCTTATAGCCCAGTGCTCTGTGAGTAACAATGTTGTAAAGATATGTTCAATCATGAATATTTCTGAATGAACAACTGTACTACTTTCTGAAATAATATTTCTTACTGAATGAATGTTTGTCCTATTTGTGAACTGGATTCGTGGCATCCATAGCAATTTACTGTTACTGTACTGTACTGCTACTGTCACAGAGATCTCTATCAGTTCCCATATTTGGAACCACTACTGTTTACTAATATGATGGCCATCAACTGACTGTTTGGTCTATTAAGACCTATTGTACTGTTTTACTATTGGATGTACCGCTTATGACTGCTATGATCGAATAACTAATATACTGTTCAAATGATTGTTTTAAATACTGAAAGGACATTCATTCTTAACCTCCTTACGCATATGTTATTCACTGGGCTTCAGCTCACTGCCCATATATATATATGTAGGTGTTCAGGCACCGGACCGTTGCTAGAAGCGTCAGGCTAAGCTCCTGTTTTGTCAAGCCAACCTTTGTGCCTCACTTCGAGGTTACAGATCTATTCAAGCTAAGGCTGCTTTTGGGGTGTCTCAGATTCACCCTATCTGTCTCTGTTATGTATAGACTGAATGATGCTTGTACTGTACTGTTAGGGTGGGGATTTAGTCCCTAACCTGAATGCCTGTAAATGATGTATATATATACTGTTTTTGTTCTGAATGTGAACATATTTTGAAAAGTCTTATTGCATACAGACTGTCACAGCTCATTGGACATCTTTTAATTACTATTTTGGCTTCCGCCAACCCCTGTACTCTGTATTACTGTTTTACTGTTAAGCAGGCCTTCGGTAATCTCAGATTACTGGCCGGTTACGGTGCTAAACCCCATAGGGGCGGGTTTGGGTCGTGACAGCAAGAAATGGAGAGTTAGTTTCATGCCCAGTTCTTTATAATTGAGCCTGAAGTGACAATGGTGGATTTGTCAAAGTTTAAACAAAGGTAAAGAGAAAGTACAGAATAGTACATCGATAGGTTTAAGAAAGGAAAAAACAGATGTCATGTGTACATGCCTGAAATAGAAGTTATAAGATTAGCCCAGAATGGTTTAGATTTTGAACTTAGGAAAACATTTGAAGGTATGATGTTTAGAGACCTATTTGAGTTGCCTTTAAGGGCAACTAGTTATGAGGCCAATCTCAGAGAAGAGTAGCAGAGAAATGCAACCTCATCAGGGACTTATTCCTAAGAGATTGAGTTTGACATGGATATCAACATAGATGTGGCTCAAATAATAAGTAAAAAAACTCGGGGTTTGTGAAACACTAAGGAAAGATGATAAACTTGTGAGCATGCCAACAACACAACCAACTAAAAGAATGTGGCTGTGTCACATAGGTAGTGCTTTTTTGATTTATCACAAGCAAATGCATTATTTGATAAGTTGTTAGCAAACAAGTTTTTCACTTTGACTCCTGGACACAACATTCCCAAAGAAAGGGACATGGTTGGCAAGGAGTATTATAAATGGCATAATTCTTTCAAGCATTCCACTAACAATTGTGTTACATTTCAGAATTGTGTGTAGGACTTAATTCAAAAAGGAATGTTAAAATATGCTGAAAACGATAAAGGGGTTATGGCAGTCGACAATGACCCATTCCCGAACATGGTGGAGATTAACATGGTATCAATTGACTTCCAGTCAATTGATTAAAAGAAGAAGGACAAAAATCCTAGAGTTCTCTTGGTAGAATTAGAGAAGCTCCACAAAGAGAGGATAGAGAAAATGGCAAAAAAAAGCAAAAGGGAAAAAAGTTGAAGAAGAATCTGGTGAGAGGTTCATCTGTTTCAGATGTGGTATTGAGAAAGAAAAAGCTAAGGACCTTGTGATTGATGGAATTCAAAAAATTGGAAAGAATGTTGGCCTAAGGTTCTACACTATGGGCAGTGGTGATCTGCAAATTTTTGACAATGATTGCTTGTTCTATGATGGGATAGACCCAGAGATATTTGGTCCTGCAGAGAATTATGGTAAGGATGATGCTCCATTCTTGTTCTAAGGCGCTCATGTTCATCCATGCTTTGGTGGATCAAGTAATGTGAGGGTTATGCTCAAACAACACGAGGGTTCTAAGCCCTATAGAAATCCAAGGGTTTTGACTAGGCCATACAGTGGCCAGCAATAGCAATTTGGTGCATCACATAATGGCCATCAACAGACTAGAAGGCCATATGGAGGCAACAACAGTTTGTGAGGCCATTTGGGGGATTTCAACAGTAGCATCATGGCCCAAGAGTGAGGCCAGAAATGCAATTAGCTCAACCAAGGATGATAAAGCCTCCAATACCATCTCATCTAGGATGGCAAAGAGTGTCTCACTCGAAGTTCCCCATGAGTGGTTGGAGACCAATGGGAGAAACAAGAACTCAGAAAAGGAGAGAACAAAGAAGGTTCCATGCTATGATGTCTATAGCTGCAGGGGATAAGCCAGCTAGAAAGCAAGATTTGGTATGGACTAAAGATGGATTGGTTCCTACTGTTAGAGAAAAGGAAGTGAAGGGTTCAACTTCTAGGGCCCATCCAGTATAACCAGTTCAAATTTTGAAAAGGAAAATGAAGCTAGAAAAGGTAGATGACAGACTTGTTGGAAAGCTTTCTAAGAAGGCTTTGTTGAGGCAGAAGCTGAAAGAGTTAGAGAATGACCTAATGTCTGATGAAGATAATAGTGATGAGAAAGATGTGGCAATGAAGGATGATCAGGACTAAGAAATGGTCACCGATGGCATGAATGTTAATGAAGGAGTTAGAGAAGATGAAGCTAAATTAGATAGTTTTGGTGGTGACTTTGGAAAGAAGTTGGCTGCCATTCACTTTGGTTCTTTACCTCCATCTAAGGAGTGTAATATGATTATGGCCATTCCTTAAAGGTTTCAGGCCAAGCCAAATTAGCCAGATAAACTGGCTGGTGATGTTGAAGATTTGACTGAATCAGAAGTTCAAATAATAATGGTTGAGACACAAGCCAAGCGCTTGAGATCAATTGAGGTCGTTAGGTTTGTCGATGGAGAAAAGGTTGTGCTACAAAAGCCAGAAGACAAGATCTTCAGGCATCTAAGGCCTTTATATGTTAGAGCCTATTTAGATGGAATGTCAGTGGAAAGGGTGTTGGTCGATAATGGAGCCATTGTCAACATTCTTCCTTCTAAGAAACTGAAAGCTATTGGGAAATCCGTCAATGACTTGCTTTCTACTGATGTGAACATAAGTAATTTTGCTGGTGGTTCATCTGAGGCCAAAGGAGTTGTGGCTTTACAACTTCAGGTTGGTTCCAGGTAAATGGGAACAAATTTATTTGTAATAGACTCTACTTCTAACTATAATGTGCTACTAGGTAGAGATTGGATACATCTTAATGGTTGTGTACCCTCTTCACTGCATCAGGCATTGATCTTCTTAACCAGTGGTAGTAAAGGAGGGATGGAAGTTCACTAGACAGATGCAAATCCCTTTGTTGCTAATGTTAATAACATAGAAGCTGTGCTGTATGATGAGAATTTGGGTCCAGTTGTAATTGATGAGGAAGAAGTTAAGACCCAAGGAAAAAGTTTGACCAATGAGGAGTTCAAGGCCTTTGTTGAGGAAGGTTTTAAGCAGATAAGCTAGGAATTGGCCAAGCCGAGCCTAATGCAGAAGCAGAAAAGGTTTGTGACAAAAGAGATTGCTGAAGATCAAGAGTAATGCAAGCACAAGTGACAGAAGAAGACAAGATGGATGAGATAGCTAATGTAGTTAGATCTACTTTTTCTAGGCTTTTTTATTTCTTTTTAGAGAGTAAGTTTAGCCCTAAGTGTTTGCCCAATTGTTCTTAGGCAGAATGTGTTATTGACAATAGCCCTCTGAGTTATAAAGGAGTACAACTGGAACATCTGAAGGCTGCTCCTGCTAGCCTTGATGACCTCAAGGTAGATGTGTAGAATCCTTTGGAAGAGTATAACTTAGGGAGTAAGGCCTGAAAGAGGCCTATTTATGTAAATGCTAATCTATCTAATGAATGTAAAAGCAACCTAGTTGGTTTGCTTTCTGAGTATGTGGATTGTTTTGCATGGAATTATGAAGAAATGTCTGGATTAGATAGGGCTTTGGTAGAGCATAGGCTCCCAAGTAAAGGAAATTTCCTTCCCCATAAGCAACCACCAAGAAGGATGACCAATGAAGTCACCTTATTAGTCAATGAGTGTTATAAAGAAGAATGGTAAGTCAAAAGTGTGCATAGATTTTAGAAATCTAAATTTTTTAACTCCCAAGGATGAATATCCCATGCCAGGGGCTGACTTGTTAGTGGATTCAGCAGCTAAAAGCAGGATTTTGTCCGTTATGGATGGTCATGCTGGGTATAATCAGATTTTTATTAACCTAGAGGATACACATAAGACAGCCTTCAGGTGTCTTGGTGCTTTAGGGGCATTTGAATGAATAGTCATGCCTTTTGGATTAAAAAATGCAAGAGCAACATATCAGAGGGCAATGGATTTTATTTTCCATGATTTGATTGGAAAATATTTAGAAGTCTACATAGATGATGTAGCCATCAAATCTGACAGTTTTGATGAACATTTGGAGCATTTGCAGCAGACATTTCAAAGAATGAAGACCTACAAGCTCAAAATGAACCCTTTGAGGTGTGCATTTAGGGTATCTACTGGAAATTTTCTGGGCTTCTTTGTACATCACAAAGGGATAAAAGTGGATGCTCGTAAAGCCAAAGTCATTTTAGGAGCAAAGCCCCCAACCAACAAAAAAGAGCTGTAAATTTTTCTTGGGAAAGTGAATTTTTTGAGGAGATTCATAGCCAATTTGGCTAAGAAAACTTTATCATTTTCTCCTTTGATAAAAATCAAGTTAGACTATGAGTTTAAGTGGGAAGCATGCCATTAAGAAGCTTTTGATTTACTTAAAAGATACTTGGCAAAGCCTCCAGTGCTTATGCCACCAGTGGCAGGAAAGCCTTTGAAGTTGTACATCTCAACTTCTGACCTGTCGATTGGTTGTTTATTGGCTCAAGAAAATGATATAGGTCATGAACAAGCCATTTACTACCTAAGTTGAATGTTAAATGATGTTAAGACTAGGTATAACTCTATCGAAAAGCTATGTTTGGCACTTTATTTTGCAGCCATTAAACTAAGGCTTTATATGTTGCCCACAGAAGTGTCTGTGATAGTACAAACTGATGTTATCAAGTACATGTTGTCCAAACCAATCTTGAAAGGAAGACAAGGTAAGTGGATTTTAGCATTAATTGAATAATGTTTCAAATATGTGCTACAAAAAGCAGTCAAAGGGCAAGCCTTGGCTAATTTTTTGACAAAACACCCTTGTATATCTGTCAATTTAGATTTATGAAATCAATGTGGCGGGGAATGAACCTTGGAAGTTGATGTTTGATGGTTCAAAGACAGATGAAAGAGTAAGAGCAGGTATTGTGTTGATTGCACCAAATAAGCAAATGTACCAATTTGCATATCGGTTGGAGACATAACATATTCAGTCTTGTAATCAAGTTGAGTATGAAGCTCTAATAATTGGCCATTTATTGGCCATAGAGTTCAAAAATTAGAAGTCTTCAAGTTTTTGGGGATTCACAGTTAGTCATTAAGCAAGTCTTGGGAGAATTCAAGTGTGTAAGTGATGCTCGGGAGGAGTATCTAGCTGAGGTCAAATTTTAATCAGTTTCTTTGACTGTGTCACATTTACACACAGATATAGATTAGAGAATAAAGAAGCCAATGAAATGGCTCAAGCAACTTCTGGTTTAAAAATACCTAAGGGAGCTCAAGAAATGGTGATTCGAATTAAGAGAAGAAACATTTTCGCACTTAAGAATAGGTGTAGAAATTTCTTGCCTATTTTTACTTTGGATGTGACAGAGGAAGATTTAGATTTCCCTTAATGAAATACCTGTTGAATCCCAGTGAAGGGATGTCACGACCCAAACCTGCCTTATGGGTTTAGTACCGTAACCGGCCAGTAACCCGTGAGTACCGAAGGCGTGCTTAACAGTAAAGACAGTAATACAGAGTACAGGGGCCGGCGGAAGCCAAAACAATAATAAAAAATGTCTAATGAGCTGTGACAGTCTGTATGCAAAAAGACTTTTCTGTAACATATTCACATTCATAAGCAAAACATATATACACCATATGTACAACATTCAGGTTAAGGACCAAATCCCTAATTAGCACAGTACCATACAAGTCTTAAACAGTATTACAAAACAGAAACAGAAGGGTGAAACTAAGACACCCTAAAATAGCCTTAGCTCGGTCAGACTTGGAACCTCGAGGTGAGGCACAATGGTTGGCTTGACAAAAAGGGAGTTAACCCGACGCTCCTAGCTCCGTTCCGGTGCCTGGACACCTACATATAAATATAAACAGTGAGCTAAAACCCAGTGAATAACAGTTGTATAAAGAGGTTAAGAATGAATGTCCTTTTAGTCATTAAGCAGTCATATCAGTCATTTAGAAACCATAGCAGTCATATGT
The DNA here is from genome assembly GCA_036172215.1 of Camellia granthamiana. Taxonomy (NCBI): domain Eukaryota; kingdom Viridiplantae; phylum Streptophyta; class Magnoliopsida; order Ericales; family Theaceae; genus Camellia; species Camellia granthamiana. The sequence continues at coordinate 112,349,583 of CM069905.1, read as the reverse complement.
GATACATCCCATAGCAAAACAGTACAGTAGGTCTTAACAGACTGAACAGTCAGTTGATGGCCATCATAACAGTAAACAGTAGTGGTTCCAACATGGGAACCGACAGAGATCTCTGTGACAGTAGCAGTAACAGTACAGTAACAGTAAATTGCTATGGATACCACGAATACAGTTTACAAATAGGACAAACATTCATTCATTAAACAATAACGTTTCAGTAAATAAGACAGTTGATCATTCAGAAAATATTCATAATTGAACATATCTTTACAACATTGTTACTCACAGAGCTCTGGGCTATAAGCAGCTAATGAGCGTCCTCGGATGCCAACCCTACACGGTTACAGAACGAATACACACTAAGTTACACACTTGGGAATCAACAACTTAGTCCCTATCTTGACTCGGTGTGGTTCTACATCAACAGCCTCATTAAGATGCCTTAAACTAGGCCTAGGAATGCCTAGGATGAAATGAGGATGCAAAAATGTACTTTAAAACACTTTTCAAAATTTTCGGAAAATAGGGGTCTCGCTCGAGCGTGGCTTTCTACGCTCGAGCGGACATGCAAACAAAGGATATCCGCCCGAGCGTGACTTCATTCGCTCGAGCAGACTGTAAACTCAAGCAAAAGTACTGGATGCATGCAATTCACGCTCGATGGGCGCTTGACCTCTGCTCGAGCGTGAGACACAAGTCCTCGCTCGAGCGTGCATTCCCTCGCTCGAGCGGACTGTCAACACATGAAAAGTACTGGATACACGCATTTCACGCTCGAGCGTTACTTTACCCGCTCGAGCGGGATTCATGTACTCAGAGTGTAAGCGCGAGCGTGAAGTATTACGCTCGAGCGTGGGTCCAAAATCTGGAATTTCCAGATTGAACCTCCAAGCTCAAATTCAACTTTTAAAGCATCAAATTCGATTCTTTTGGGCCAATTTTCTGGAAAACACTTTAAAACTCATAATATGACATGTTTCAGAGATCAATTTGCAAAATCAAAGCCTAAAGGTAGTTCAATTAAACACAAATCCAAACAAAACTTCATGAACATAATGTATATGTAACATGCAAGTGTTCAATTGAAACCAAAGCTTCAAATACTTGGTCAATTGAGTCAATTCACTCAAAAACATGATGAATTCATGGACCATAGCTAGAATATAGACATGCATGTCAGGATTTCCATGAAATCAACCTCAAAACTCAACAATGTGTACATGCATGCATGATTTAGCTACTCAAATCAACTCTTTAAACCAATTCTTGACTTAGATCACTAATGACTCATGAACCATGCAAGAACCAACTTGAATTCATAAACTAAAGGATAAATATCCTACCTTAGGTCCTCAACTTCAAGTCTAGAAGCTCAATTATGCAATCTACTCTTCAATTCTTCTAATTCTCCAAGCAATTCTTGTTGAAACCAAAGCTCTCCTACTCTCCCTCTCTTGCTCGCGGTTTTGGTCTCAAGAAGGATGATGAAATGATGTATGGAATGTACTAATTAAGTCCCAAACAAGTGTATAGGAAATGGCCACTCAATGGCAAAATTGCAATAAACTCCAACTAATGTAACTTAGCTTATTTAATCTAATTTAATAATTCCAAATCAAATTTAAATTAAATCTACCATAAAATCACATAAATTCTAATTAGCATGAAATACCAATCAATTTCTGATTCGGCCGCCGATAAGGCCTTCAAGTTACAGTTCGAAACTTAAAACATGAACAGATAAATCAATGGCAAACAGATAGAAACGCACTAAAACAACATACACACACAATCAGTTCAGAATTTCAGTCTAACCAGTTACTTATCATGTCCAGTCACAGTTTAGCAATAATCAGTGGCGAGGGTTATCACAGTCTCCCCCCCTTAAAAAGAGTTTGGTCCTCCAAACTCGGATTACCTTCATTCTGGAAGAATATCGGATTCAGAGGGAACAGTTCAGGATATCTCTTTAACATATCATCTTCTCTTTCCCAAGTGGCATAAGTGCCACTGTGGTTTTGCCAATCCACTTTCACTAACGGAATTTCTTTATTCCTCAACTTCTTGATTCGTCAATTTACAACCTGAATAGGCCGTTCTTCATAAGTGTAGTCATCACTTAGCACTACATGGGTAGGTTCAATCACATGGAAGGGATACCGAAGGTAATCCCTCAACATTGAAATATGGAAGACATTATACATATGCTCCATTTCAGGAGGAAGCGCTACTTGATACGCCACCGAATTAATCTTCTCAATGAGTTCATACGGTCCGACATATCTCGGCGCTAGCTTACCCTTGACTCCAAAACGAGTCTGCCCTTTCATTGGCGTCACTTTAACAAAAACATGATCACCTACTTCGTATTCCCTATCTCGCCTTCGGACATCCGCATAACTTTTCTGTCGGCTTTGTGCAGTTTTCAATCTCTGCTGAATCAGTTTCACTTTTTCGGTGGTTTCCTGTACAATCTCGGGCCCAAGCAAAGGCCCATCTCCTACTTCTGCCCAGCAGATAGGAGATCGACATTTGCTGCCATATAAAGCCTCGAAAGGCGCCATACCAATGCTCGAGTGAAAACTGTTGTTGTAGGCAAACTCAGCTAAAGGTAAATGGCTTTCCCAATTTCCTTGGAAATCAAGAACACACATCCGCAGTAAATCTTCTAGAGTCTGGATGGTTCTTTCTGATTGGCCATATGTCTGAGGATGATATGCACTACTCAGTCTCAATTCAGTACCCAATGCAGTTTGCAGACTTTGCCAAAATCACGATGTGAACTTCGAGTCCCTGTCAGAAACAACAGATACAGGCACTCCATGCAATCTAACAATCTCGTCAATATAAATTATAGCCAATTTGTCCGCATTGTAAATTGTTTTGACAGGTAAGAAGTGAGCAGATTTAGTCAGTCTATCAACAATAACCCAAATTGAGTCCATACCTTTACTGGAGCGAGGTAAACCAACAATGAAATCCATAGTGATATGTTCTCATTTCCACTCCGGTATTGGTAAGGGCTGCAGTAAGCCTGCAGGTCGTTGATGTTCAGTTTTAACTTGTTGGCAATGAAGACATTTCGATACAAAGTCAGCAATCTCTTTCTTCATTCCCGGCCACCAGAAATTCAGTTTCAAGTCTTGGTACATTTTCGTATTTCCTGGATGGATAGATGGTTTTGAATTGTGGCCTTCTTGCAGAATTCGTCTTTTCAGTTCAGAATCATTCGGTACACACAACCTTCCCTGGAATTTCAACACATTGTTCTCAAATTTAAAGTCCGGCCTCGGTTTGGACTCCCGTTCATCAATGACCTTTTTCAAGAAGTCATCCTGTTGTTGTTTCTCTTTAATTTCCTCAATCAATGCCGGTTGAGCAGAAATAGCAGCTAAGGTTTCACCTTGTTCACGCAAAACAATTTCAACCTCAAATTTTTCAAGGTCACAAAGCAATTCTTTCTGCTCGGTGAGTAAACAGGCTAAATTTCCAACTGATTTCCGACTTAGTGCATCGGCAACGGTGTTAGCTTTCCCCGGATGGTACAAAATTTGCAAGTCATAATCTTTTATCAGTTCTAACCATCTCCGCTGCCTCATGTTCAATTCTTTCTGTGTGAAGAAGTACTTCAAACTCTTGTGGTCTGTGTACACTTTGCATGTTGCCCCATATAGGCAGTGACACGAGATTTTCAATGCAAATACCACTGCGGCAAGTTCTAAGTCATGGGTCAAGTAGTTCTTTTCATGCGGTCTCAGTTGTCGGGAAGCATATGCAATAACTTTACCATTCTGCATCAAAACACATCCCAAACCCTTATAAGAAGCATCACTAAATATGGTAAATCCATCCGTACTTGAGGGTAAGGTAAGAATCGGTGCGGTCACAAGTCGAGTCTTTAACTCTTGAAAAACTGATTCCCTCTGATCGGTCCAGTCAAATGGTTTTCCTTTTTGAGTCAACTGAGTCAATGGTAGGGCAATTTTGGAGAAATCTTTTACAAACCTTTTGTAGTACCCGGCTAAGCCTAGGAAGCTTCGAACTTCAGTAACATTAAAGGGTCTAGGCCAATTCACTATTGCCTCAATCTTCTGTGGGTCAACTGAAATGCCATCCTTACTGATCACATGTCCCAAAAACATTACATTGTCGAGCCAAAATTCACACTTTGTCAGTTTTGCATACAGTTTCTGTTCTCTTGGGGTCTGTAAGGCAATTCTCAAATGATGTTCATGTTCTTCTGTGCTTTTGGAGTAAATCAAAATGTCATCTATGAAAACAACTACAAATTCATTGAGGAATGGTTTGAAAATTCTGTTCATAAGGTCCAAAAATGCAACAGGTGCATTAGTAACACCAAAAGGCATAACAAGAAATTCATAATGTCCATACCTCGTTCGAAAGGCTGTCTTTTCAATGTCCCCTGGTTTGACTTTCAACTGGTGGTATCTGGATCTAAGGTCAATTTTAGAGAAAACCTGGGCACCCTGTAACTGGTCAAACAAATCGTTAATACGAGATAATGGATATTTGTTTTTCACTGTTACCTTGTTCAGTTCACGGTAGTCAATGCAAAGTCTTAGTGAGCCGTCTTTCTTTTTTACAAACAAAACTGGAGCGCCCCATGGTGAAGTACTGGGCCTGATGAACTTCTTATCTAACAGTTCCTGTTGTTGAATTTTCAGTTCTTTTAGTTCGGTAAGTGCCATTCTGTACGGAGCTTTGGAAACTGGCTGTGTACCCGGAATCACATCGATGGTGAACTCAATGTCCCTGTCAATCAAATCCCCTGGCAAATCATCTGGAAAAACAGCTGGGAATTCTCTGACTATAGGAATACTGTTCACATTAGCTTTAGCATTAGTAGGTACGGTCAATATGCAACATAGATACCCTTTACACCCCTTCTTAATCAGTTTAAATGCTTTCATGGATGAAATCAGGTATGGGGGAGGTACTACACCAATTCCGCTAAATACAAATTCAGGCAATCTAGGTGGACGAAAAACAACTTATTTTGTTACACAGTCTATGGTAGCATGATATTTTGTTAACCAGTCCATTCCCAATATTACATCAAAGTGGTCAATGTTCAATGGCAGTAAATCAATATACAAATGCGCATCTCCAACAATAATTTCACATGCAGGGTACATATAAGCACATGTCATGGATCCCCCAACGGGTGAAGATACAGCTAACAAATAGTTCATGGGTTCCAGTGGTCTATTTAATTTTCACGAAAAAGCATGCAAGACATATGAATGTGTAGACCCCGAATCAATCAGAACATAAGCATTTTGAGCACAAATTGAGAGTATACCTGACACAACGGTCTCGGTATTCTGCACATCTCCCAGTACAAGTGCAAATACTCGGCCTTGCCTCATAGGCTCTTTTCCAGTAGCTTTGGGGTTAGGTTTCGGTGCAACAGTTGATGTTGCGGCACTGGCTGCAGCTTTACTATTGCCCTGAGGAGCAGAAGGGCAATCTTTAACCATGTGGCCCACCTTGCCACACCTGTAATAAGCACCTGAGATTTTCTAATAAACCCCTTTATGTGTCTTACCATATTCTGAATAGGGCGGTATGGAGCCACTCCCCTGACTAGAGTTGGTCGTTGACCCTGTATTTTGCTTTTTGTTCAATGAGTTATTTCGACCTTTCTTAAACTTAAAACCCTGTCTCTTACCACGCCATTCAGTCGCTGGTGTTTCGGTCTATTTTAATGCTTCGATATTTGACTCGGCCATTATTGCTCGGTCAAGAACATCCACATATTTCAGTGGTTTTAGCACATTAATTCTGTCAAGTATCTCTACATTAAGGCCGCCTTTAAACTTCCTGGCCTTTTTGTAATCAGTGTCCACCATGTGTGGTGCATATCTGGCGAGTTCAGTAAACTTTGATTCATACTCTGCTACTGACATAGTACCTTGTTTCAATTGCTCAAATTCAATCACTTTGCGATCCCTGACACACTGAGGAAAGTATTTCTCAAAGAAGGCTCCCTTAAACTGAACCCAAGTCATAACATTGTCGGTGTCACGGACAAGCATCCAACAACGTCTGGCCTCTTCTTGTAAAGTAAAGGTAGCCAGCAATACCTTGTGTGCCTCAGAACACGGAAACACTTCAAACAACTTCTCCGTTTCTAGCACCCATGCTTCGGCCTTTAATGGTTCCAGGCCTCCTTGGAAGGTTGGTGGTTTCATTTTGCTGAACTTCTGTGTTAGAGCAATTATATCCTGTAGACGCGCCCGAATATCCCGGGAAAAATCCCGTTTTGTTCATTGGGCTTACTACAGTTCGGACTCAAATGTCACGGTTCTAAATCTAATCCCGTAAAGTGCAATGCGAGACCGATAAATCACCAAAGAGTCTAAATCCGGCAAATCGTTTTAAAAAAAATAGATTTTTAGAAAGGAATGCCAAACATGGACTGCTTTGCCAGATACAGAGTCACCACCTAAATATTTTGTTTTGGGGGGAATTTAGAAAACCCTGACTCGTGCCTAAGGCCACGTGTCCGTCATCACCAAAGTTGCCTCGGCTCGGGAACTTGGGTACGATTGGGGAAGGTCAGCTATGAGCACCCCCGCTCGCCCGATCAAAGATCGGCCACTACTAAACATGATATCTTGTTTTTGAAAACACATGTGTTCTTATTCCGGTTATCAGCCTAGAGTTTACTACGTGATGCACACAGCATACAAGTATAGACTAGATCACCTAAATTGGAAAAAAGCATCGCATATCCGTTTGTTTGGAAAACGGTTTGAGGTTTGCTACTCGCAAGTAGGCTAAATACGGATTTCAATGAATTGTCCCAATTCAAGCAATCCAACCTTCACCCATAGGCATTCAGGCAGTTATATCACATAAGCAAATAGCTTCATGGCAAGCATGCTGTCATGGCAATCACTCACACTCATGCAAGATGCTAAAACATAAAAACTTACCGAGTACTCCAAGCCAAAACAGGGAACTGGTTAGAAATCATGCATGATCCTAGTTCATGTTGGAATGGCTAATGCAACGCATACAAAATGCGACTAAAATAGGCTCGGCTAATCTAAGATGGCATATGAAATGCGACAAGTCAATACACGTATTCAAGTTGGAATTGAAATACTGTGTAGTTAGTATGATGCGCCGAGCCTGGTGCATGCAAGACAGATGAATGAATGCAAACATGTGAGCATAAAGATGCTAATTGAAACATGCCCTAAACTAACCATCATAAGCTAGTAAATAAAAAGGAGAAAGACATGGGGTTGGAAGACATGCACACACGCACGCACACTTATTACAATTGTGCCCTCTCGACGGAGGGTCCAAAAGAATAATACAAACCAAATAAATAATTAACTACTCTAGCTAATTAATTATTACAGACCCTTAATTAATTAACAAATTAATTACAAAATAAACTAAGTATGAAATTCAAAAGGCCGCCGCAGCTCCACCTCGAAATGATTGGATGATGCATGCTCGATTCGCCTTGCTCGGAAACCCGTTGCCATGCCACATGTTGCCTCTGTTTGCACTATTCTGCACCTCTGAGAATTGTGAAAATCCTAAGGTTGCTTCCGAACCACTCCCTGAGCACTTTGGGATGCCACCGGCCAGGATAAAACACCACCGACCATGGAAATATGGTCATCGACCAAAAATGGGATCGCCGGCTTGATTTTGGTAGTCGGCCGGCACTGAAAGTGGCCGACTGGCCATTTATTCCTGCAGAACACTGGTTTTGCTGCAGCAGAGGACAGACAGTGCATGGTAAGGCATTTACAAGACAATGTATGCACGACCACCCTCCCTATCATACTAAGAACTCAAGGGAGTATGGCTCTCGACCCTCGGGTCACCAATCACGCATTTCGATGCATGATGGCCAAAGATGTCAAGTGTTTAAATCAATATGAATGAATGCAACAAAACAAATGAATGCTACACACTCTATCATGTCGAATCAAGAGTGTCGGCGACCGAGGATTGAGGTATGTTTCGTCACTTCAAGTACGAACGTCCCTCATTCCTCATGTTTGGTTTGACACCCCAAACCAAACATAATGCAATGTATGTATGCCATATACAATGCAAAGCATGTAACCAATGCAATGCAACATGGGAATGTAAGGCAATGTAACATGAGTATGTCAAATACAATATGATGCAACCTAACATGCAAACATCATGGCAATGCAACAAGTATGCAATACTACAATGCAACCTAGATATACGAATACACAAAGTCATAGGCATGCAACAATGATACCAACCACAAGGATGCGACAGCATGCAATGCGGTAAGCCTACAACAATACATAAATGCATAATCCATGGACTTACACTAAGGATGGATAGGCCTCAGCCGTGTCCAAAACAGTGGCCAAAGTGCCAAGAAATGATGGACAAAACACACCCAAACGTGCACGTGTGAAGACCTGACACTTAGGCATGAAAATAGTCGACTCTCAAGCACATTAAGAAGAGACATATATGGACAAATCACAAACATGACAAGCTCTGAAAATGTGTAAAGGATGATGCCAAATCAACCAAGCCATGCAAGTAAGGCATGCAACAAAGCCCAAAACTCAAGACTAACAAAGGGGTTCAAACCATGGCCATATCAACCAAGCCCCAAAGAGCTAAGATGACTTAAAATAGTCCCAGGGCAGACCAAAATAAGGCTAAAACATGCATGGAACAAGGCCAAAAAAACATGCTAAGAAAAGGGCGCAAAACAAAGGGCATTCAAGGCCACAAAGAGAGCATTCCACTACAACTACCTCAAACACACATGACATGGATTATTTAAAGAAAATCAGAGCTATAATATGCCAAAAGGAGCCCCAAAACCCACTGATATGGCAGCCCAAGGACTTAAACAAGAGGCATGCACAATGACCTATTTTAAGGCACAAAAGAACAACTCATCAAAGCATTGAAAGGATGGTAAATGCAAGCATACAAGCATGGGGCATGGACTGAAATAGCATGATAAGTGATTCCAAATCACTGAAATAACCCAAATAAAGCATGCTTATGACTCACACACTCAAAGCTAACAAGCTAGGATACATGGTGGCTATACAAAATATGGCAAACATGACTGAATCAACACCAAACAGAACTTAAACATGTCACAACATGGCTAAAAGCTTCATGAAGTCAAGCTAAAACATGAAAGCATAATGGTCTAAATGCATGGTACATGTTACGACAATAGAAGGGATTACAAAGCAAGTGTATGATGCATACAATAGGCCATCGAACCAACATGAAACAGAGGTCTAACATGATAAACTAACACCAAATACCCTCTGAAATGGAGCCAAATAAAGCTACGCAAACATGCTACCTTTATGAGCCCTAAATGCAAGCAAATGAGTCATAAAGGGAGAGGGGTGTCCCTCCTCTATACAAGACCTCAAAATCACTTCTCCACCACTGAAAATCCTCTAGATTTCAATGGTGAGAAGGTCAATACATGAAGGGTTCCAAAGCCCAAAGAGGAAGGGACAAAAGGGGGTCAAACAAGGCTTAAGAGGGGGTAGACAACCCCCAACACCAAAATGACCTTAAGCAACTATAACAAGCATGAAAATACAGAACTTTTATCAGTTATACACTAAGCTCGAAACAATATGCAAATAGATCTAAAACCTTAAGCAAAAATGGGGAATAAAATGGTAAGTTCTCACCCTTGAAGAACACTTCAAGAACACCAACTCCAGCACCTCCTTTTGATCAAAAACCAACTCAAAAGCTCTAAAATCAACCCCTTAAAACCTCAACAACCAAAGTATAGTGTAACACTAGGTGTCTTAGTGCAAAACTAAAAACAAAAACCCCTTTAGAACACTAATACACACACAAATGTAGAGAGAAGAGGAGATATAGAGAGAGAGTGATATATATTTTTTATCACAGGTTGTTCAACCCCTGGAAAGGGAGGGGAGGTCCTCCTCTTATAGGAATTCCAATTCTAAGCTTCCAAGGGAAGCTAAGTGTAAGAATGAAATCCCTCCATACACGTGTATGGAGGGCAGAATTTGTGCTCACCAGCTGGCACAGCTGGCATGCACAATGCCTGAAAAAGGCAAAGAAAAGGTCTCGGTCAAACAAAGGGGCCGGTCGACCAACACACATGGCCGGCCGACCAAATACAGTGCTGGTTGGCTAATACAATTGGCCGGTAGCAAGAAATCATGGCCGGTAACCTCAGACCATGGCCGGTGGGTTGAGGAAATGGCAAAAAAAAGCCACCTTCTTCCCTCAAAACAGAAACACAAATGCTTGGTCCACAACCAAGCACACAAAACAGTCAAGTTGAGAGGTCTTGCGGCAAGGCGCACGGCCGGGACCTCGTAGAACTCAAAACGAACACGAACAACGATGATCATCGAGTGTTCAAACGATGATGTCCAAGTCTTGAGGACGGTCAAAAATGGGGTGTCTACATATCCTCATTAACATTCTGCTCGGGTTGAACCGGAGGAGGTGGGGGCTGTTGGTTCTGTTGTAGCCTCAAGGCCTCAATCAACAGTTCAACTGTTCTTTCTAATCTTGCCATTCTAGCATCAGATGATTCTGTTTCATCGGCAGTTCTTGTATTGTCCATTTCACTATATGCAATACAGTAATCATAAACATAGGAATTGCTTACTCAAACACATTAGCACATTAGCACATATATTCATGTCATGGCCACACACACTTTTCAATGCTCATGCAATGCCCTAATCGCTTTTCTAGGACATCCTATAGCCCATTTGGACACGCGTGTGCGGTATAACTCATGGTTTGATATCGCTCTGATACCACTCTGTCACAACCCAAACCCGCCCCTATGGGTTTAGTACCGTAACCGGCCAGTAATCAGTGATTACCGAAGGCGTGCTTAACAGTAAAGACAGTAATACAGAGTACAAGGGCTGGCGGAAGCCAAAACAGTAATAAAAGATGTCCAATGAGCTGTGACAGCCTGTATGCAAAAAGACTTTTCTATAACATATTCACATTCATAAGCAAAACATATATACACCATATGTACAACATTCAGGTTAGGGACCAAATCCCTAATTAGCACAGTACAGTACAAGTCTTAAACAGTATTACAAAACAGAAACGGAAGGGTGAAACTGAGACACCCTAAAACAGCCTTCGCTCGGTCAGACTTGGAACCTCGAGATGAGGCACAATGGTTGGCTTGACAAAAAGGGAGTTAACCCGACGCTCCTAACTCCGGTCTGGTGCCTGGACACCTACATATAAATATAAACAGTGAGCTAAAGCCTAGGGAATAACAATTGTATAAAGAGGTTAAGAATGAATGTCTTTTCAGTCATTAAGCAGTCATATCAGTCATTTAGAAACTATAGCAGTCATATGTGGTATGTCCCATAGCAAAACAGTACAGTAGGTCTTAACAGACTGAACAGTCAGTTGATTGTCATCATAACAGTAAACAGTAGTGGTTCCAACATGGGAACCGACAGAGATCTTTGTGACAGTAGCAGTAACAGTACAGTAACAGTAAATTGCTATGGATACCACGAATACAGTTTACAAATAGGACAAACATTCATTCATTAAACAATAACGTTTCAGTAAACAAGACAGTTGATCATTCAGAAAATATTCATAATTGAACATATCTTTACAACATTGTTACTCACAGAGCTCTGGGCTATAAGCAGCTAATGAGCGTCCTCGGATGCCAACCCTACACGGTTACAGAACGAACACACACTAAGTTACACACTTAGGAATCAACAACTTAGTCCCTATCTTGACTCGGTGTGGTTCTACATCAATAGCCTCATTAAGATGCCTTAAACTAGGCCTAGGAATGCCTAGGATGAAATGAGGATGCAAAAATGTACTTTAAAACACTTTTCAAAATTTTCCGAAAACAGGGGTCTCGCTCGAGCGTGGCTTTCTACGCTCGAGCGGACATACAAAGGATATCCGCCCGAGCGTGACTTCATTCGCTCGAGCAGACTGTAAACTCAAGCAAAAGTACTGGATGCATGCAATTCACGCTCGATGGGCGCTTGACCTCCGCTTGAGCGTGCATTCCCTCGCTCGAGCGGACTGTAAACACATGAAAAGTACTGGATACACGCATTTCACGCTCGAGCGTTACTTTACCCGCTCGAGCGGGATTCATGTACTCAGAGTGTAAGCGCGAGCGTGAAGTATTACGCTCGAGCGTGGGTCCAAAATCTGGAATTTCCAGATTGAACCTCCAAGCTCAAATTCAACTTTTAAAGCATCAAATTCGATTCTTTTGGGCCAATTTTCTGGAAAACACTTTAAAACTCATAATATGACATGTTTCAGAGATCAATTTGCAAAATCAAAGCCTAAAGGTAGTTCAATTAAACACAAATCCAAACAAAACTTCATGAACATAATGTATATGTAACATGCAAGTGTTCAATTGAAACCAAAGCTTCAAATACTTGGTCAATTGAGTCAATTCACTCAAAAACATGATGAATTCATGGACCATAGCTAGAATATAGACATGCATGTCAGGATTTCCATGAAATCAACCTCAAAACTCAACAATGTGTACATGCATGCATGATTTAGCTACTCAAATCAACTCTTTAAACCAATTCTTGACTTAGATCACTAATGACTCATGAACCATGCAAGAACCAACTTGAATTCATAAACTAAAGGATAAATATCCTACCTTAGGTCCTCAACTTCAAGTCTAGAAGCTCAATTATGCAATCTACTCTTCAATTCTTCTAATTCTCCAAGCAATTCTTGTTGAAACCAAAGCTCTCCTACTCTCCCTCTCTTGCTCGCGGTTTTGGTCTCAAGAAGGATGATGAAATGATGTATGGAATGTACTAATTAAGTCCCAAACAAGTGTATAGGAAATGGCCACTCAATGGCAAAATTGCAATAAACTCCAACTAATGTAACTTAGCTTATTTAATCTAATTTAATAATTCCAAATCAAATTTAAATTAAATCTACCATAAAATCACATAAATTCTAATTAGCATGAAATACCAATCAATTTCTGATTCGGCCGCCGATAAGGCCTTCAAGTTACATTTCGAAACTTAAAACATGAACAGATAAATCAGTGGCAAATAGATAGAAACGCACTAAAACAACATACACACACAATCAGTTCAGAATTTCAGTCTAACCAGTTACTTATCATGTCCAGTCACAGTTTAGCAATAATCAGTGGCGAGGGTTGTCACAAGGGAGTAATAGACAGGTAAGATGCCAAGCTCTAAATTATGTCATCATGGGAGATGACTTATTTAGGAAGGCTCATGATGGTTTGACTGTACTCTGTATTGATAAGTTAGACCAAATAAAAGCCATGGCTGCAATACATGAGGGAATTTGTGAGGCCCATCAGTCTAGTGATAAGATGAGATGGTTGATTAACAGGTATGGTTATTTTTGGCCATCTATCAGAAAAGATTGCATAATGTCTGCAAAAGAATGTCAGAATTGCTAGAAACATGGCAATATTCAAAAAGTTCCAGCCATAAGTCTCCATTCAGTAGTGAAACATTGGCCTTTTAGAGGATAGGCCATGGACTTGATAGGGAAAATTTTTCTAGCCTCTTCAAAAGCACATTCTTATTTGCTAGTAGCCACTGATTACTTTACCAAATGGGTAGAAGCAGTACCTTTAAAAGTGGAGACACAGACTCAAGTCATTGAGATCTTAAAGAAGAATATGATCCATAGGTTTGGTCTACCCCAATCCATAACTGTCGATCAAGGCACAATGTTTAATGAGGATGAGATTAAAGCATTTGCCATAGAATATGACATTCAAATATTGAATTCCTTACCCTATTACGCTTAAACAAATGGGTAGGCTGAGGCAACAAACAAGATTGTCAAGAACACTTTAGAAAGGATGATTGAAGACAATCCTAGGGATTGACATAACTTCCAGTCAGAAGTGCTTTGGGCTTACAGAAATTCAAAAATAAATAGCACAGGAACAACTCCATATGAGTTGGTGTATAGGCATGATGCTGTATTGCCTCTAGAAGTAACAATGAGGTCCAATCGACTGGCCAGGCATTTGGATATTCCTATGGATGAATATGCAGAAGCTATGTTGATTGAGTTGCAAGACCTAGAGGAAAAAAGAATTATGGCCTTTAATCACTTGATAGCTCAGAAAAAGAAAGTTGAGAGACGCTATAACAAGAAAGTTAAAAGTAAAGTATTTTCTGAAGGATAATTGGTGTGGAAAACCATTTTACCAATTGGTTTAAAAAGCCTAGAATATGGCAAGTGGTCTCCAAACTGGGAAGGTCCATTTAAAGTACATAAGGTCCTAAGATGAGGAGCTTATCATCTTGCTTCTTTAGAAGGTGAACCACATAGGAGAGTTATTAATTGTAAATACCTAAAGAAATATTATCCAACTATATGGGAATGCATGAATAAGTCGTAAAAGCATAAGAGTGAACATGTGCGACGAGCCAAGAGAAACCAAAGCAAATAAGAGAGATCTTTCATTAAAGATTGTGTCAAGAGTACAATCAAAATAATTACATTTGGCCTAATCTTTTTGAAAGTATATTGAAAGTCTATTCCAGGCTTGAAGGGCAGTTTGGTGCCTAATTTTATTTTGCCTAAGTTTGGTTTGAGTCTGTTTAATGGCAAGTGGGCCACATTTTGCTTGAATAAGAAGAGTTGGAATTTGTTGAGAAAGGTCGACTTGTTCTTGTTTAGCAGCAACTCTCTGAGCCCTCACAAGTGCTAGTTGGGCCTCTTCCAGAGGCAGACTTGAACTTCTTTATCAAAAATTAATGCACTCATGAGAAGCCGCTATTCTTTGAATCTTGTAGTAAGGTAAGTTGTGGTGTTGCAATAGTAGAAGCTAAACTGATCAAATAAGTTTGATTCTCAACTAAGAGAGCCTCTACATCTAAATGGTGTTTAAATTGAAATCTAACCCCAACTTGTTCATGAATTCTGGGATGGAAATAGGGGCAACGAACAACTTGATACAGACCCATTAGCCTGGCGCATTGGCAAGGGTTATAGCTCTCAAAGCTGTAGTTTAAGAGTTTGTTGGTGGAGATAGATCCTCTTACTAGAATATATCTGGGATTAAGAATTTGAGCCCAAAAGGTTTTTTGTTTTTGTCTCCAGTCATCATCCAGAGTATGGGGTTCAGCATTAATATATGTGAATCTGGATGAAGTAAAATGAAAATGTTGGAAGGGGATAAAAAGCTGAGGATCCTTGTCGATAAGTAGCTCATAGAGAATGGTGAACACCTTGGTAAAGGAATTTGAGGTAGCTGGTCTGAATGAGAGAAAGAATTCAGCATAGTTTTCACATTCTAAAAGATATGGAGTTTGGGTGGTAGGCCTGATTTCAGGAAAATAGGCATAAAGCCAGGCTTGGAAAAGCCAAAATGGGCCACTTGTGATGACCCAAACTTGCTAATCGTGATTTTAATTTATTAATTATGTGTTTATTCTAATTGAACTAAGTGCCTAGTAATTTAATTTGTGCATATCTGTCCAAATTAGAAAATTACCTGTTAAGGTTACAACTTTGAAACTGAAATCGACAATCTCATTGGGTGCACAAATTGAAATTGAGTAAATGGATGGGCTTATGGGAATTTTTAGAGCCATTTGGGAAATTTAATTGAAAATTGATTCAGTTTACTGAAATTGTCTGTAAAGCCTTAATTGGAACTATTAATTATATTCCTATATGTTAATTATGTGATTAAGTGTTATTAATTGTTATGAGATTTATTGAATTGTATTGTTTGAACAGATAGATTAGAATGAAAATTAAACCTGTCTGATTCGCTAATTTTAACAAGTTAAAATTAAATAATTGGATAGGAATTAGAGCCTAATTCACATTAGTATAATTTAATATTGTGTAATTAAGATTATAAAATGATGAGAATTAATTTAAGTGAGTGAATTTGACTTACATTAATTAATGTGATTTATTATTAGCTTAAGTTAACTTTGAAGAATTAGATGATATATATATATAAAAAGAATTAAATAATAAGTAAATCCCACTCATCAATGGAGTAAAGTAAAGAACTTGCGAGTCTTCATGTGCAATACACGTAGAGTGAGAAAGAGAGAGTAAACATTTGAGAGTTCAACAAAGATTAGAAGAAGAAATTGAAGAAAGGGTTAGGAAAAAACATTCAACACAACTCAAATTGTTCACTCTAGGTAAGAACTCTTAAGTTTATTTAAGATTTGTTGATATAGATGGAAATTAATACATGCATGGCAAGATTTTTAATTATTTTTTATCATACATTCATGTACTTGCTTAAACCTTCAAAGTGAAGAGAAAACTCCATGGAAATTGAGAAATTGAAGCTTAATATGGCAAGGTTTATGATTATATATGACAAGTCTTGAAGTAAAATTAGAGGTGAGAATCTATGAGTATAGAAATAAGAAATTAGATGCATTAATTTGTAAACCTTACCATGCATGGCATAATTCTTGAATTTCATGATCATCTATGTATTTTCTTGTATGAGTTTTCAAAATTGAGAGGAATTATTTTTATGGGATCTGAAGATTGAAGCTCAAGATGGATAATTGTATGAAGTAGCATGATAATTCATACCTTAAACTTTTACATGAAAATTTGAGTTTCATTCTAAGTTGTGATGAACATTTGACATTGTAAAATAAAGTGTTGAGTTGTGTGTCATGATCAAGGCCCAAGTTTAGCATGTTTATATGAGTTTTTGGGAATGAATTGCATGAAAATAAACTTGTTTTGGCAAGGAAACACACTACTCAAACAGAGTAGTTTTTTCGGACAGTTTTTGTAACAGCCTCGCATATGCGGCCTGGAGCCCCGCACGTGCAGCCCTATTTGGTAAGACCCGGCTTGTTTTTCGCTTCTCTTTTTCACCTCCCGGGCCTCCGATTGCATGGTTTTAAAATGTTTTCATAATCATTTGCATCTCACAAGTGCATTAGAATGAATAAATGAAATATTAGAACCGAACGAATAATGGCAATTGAATAAGTAAACAATCGAATCAATGGTATTAGCCAAGGATTAAATGTAATTATATCGTTGTGCTTGAATTTATTTATCTAGGTTGAACACCAAACCAATAGTACGTGTATCGGAAAGCCCACTGTGAGTAACAATGTTGTGAAGATATGTTCAATCGTATTTATTTTCTGATTGATAAATTATATTGTTTTCTGAAATGATACTTTTTTATCGATTGAATGATGATCCTAATTTCTGAACTGTATTCGTGGCATCCATAGCATATTATTATTGTTATTGATATTATTATCGCTATTGTTACAGAGATCTCTGTCAGTTCCAATTCTTGAAACTATTGTCTATTGTTTGATGGCCATCAATTGATTGTTCGATCTTTAAGACCTATTGTATTGTTGCTATTAGATGTACCACGTATGACTTATATGAATCTAAAAGATTGTTAAATTGACCGATTGAATGATTGATTGGCACAAGATATTGATTGAGAAAATATTCTATTGATAATCGATCGTTTCAAATATTGTGAGGATATCATTGATAACCCCTTTATGCAGTTGTTAATCACTGGGCTCTAGCTCATTGTTTATTATATATATGTAGGTGATCGGGCACCGGATCAAAGTTAGCGGCGTTGACCCGAACCCTATTTTTGTCAAGCCAACTACTATGCCTCACTGCGAGATTCCGAACCATTGCATGTCAAGGTTTATTGCGTGATTCAAATTCACCCTTTTAACATTGTGTTTATGAGATAAGAATGCTTATTGAGTTTTGTTAACTGTTTTTGGCAATGGTATTTAATTCCCTAGCTTATGTTTTGTTATAAACACATATGTGTTATGGACTTAAGTGTTTGTATAATTCCAAGTGTGTGAAATTTTTTTGTTTATTTAAGTCCCCATGGCTCATTGGACGGCATTTTCTATTATTGATTGGCTTCCGCAACCCTTATTGCGATGTTATTGTCATTATTGTTAAGCAGGCCTTTGGTAATCACGGATTACTGGCCGGTTACGGCACTAAACCTATAGGGGCGAGTTTGGGTCATGACACCACCACAGTTATGATCAATTTCCTTATCAACTAAGGAGAATAGGCCTTTATATAGGGTGCTTAGAAGAAAAGGAGCACAGGCTAGTTCTATGCCTTTTTGGATACATGTGGCAAGAGCTAAGTATTCCTTGGTGATTTTAAAGCCAGGAACACACAAGAAGTGTTGAGAAAACCACAAGAGGTAAAAGGCTGTTCTTTCTTCGTCTGAGGGTTCAAGGCCAAACTTTTGATACTCAGTCTAGAATTTTCCATAACTAAGGTCAATATCAAGTTTGATAGGTGTCTTTGGGGCTAAAAGTGCACTGATATGTTGGCCAGAAATATGGAGGCCAGTTAAATGAACAACATCAAGAATAAGAGAGTTACAGGAGACAAACCAAAAGCAAGCAGCAGCACTTATGGCCCATTTGTCCATGTCTAGGGCAAAGGTTGACAGTCTAATGGCATCATAAATCCCTAAAGCCCTCCAAAGATCAATATCGTATACCATCATTCGCTGGACCCAAAGTCTCCAATCAGGGTTAGGTTTTTGCCATGAGCGTAAAGGGTTAGGGCTTGAGTCCCAATGATGCCAGGCCAGCTTCGCTTTATTGAAAAGCATCATTTCGATGTTTGCGATAGGATAATAATGAATAAGTTCATCAAGAATGGTTGGAGTGAAAGTAGGGCCCAATTCTCCTTGTACAGAACTATCGTGGCGAAGAATAATGCAACTGTTGAAGATGTGTTGGCTGAGTAGCTGCTGGAACTCAGATGGGAAACGTTGCACATATAATGTTTCTACTTGTTTCTTTCCTTTGGTTTGAGCTTGTTTGGGTGCCATTGGAGTGCATGAACCAATAAAAGTTTTTCGAAGAAGAAGGTCTGAAGAGGCAAAAAATAGAGTAAGGCAGAGGGAATGAGAGTAGTGAAGTGATTATTTGAATTCTGACGTTCAAATAGCTTATAGTGGACTCTCCTGATTGAGTTTGGGTCTGTTGACAATTTGGGCTTAATAGTTAGGCCTATTTAATTCGTGTTTTGGACCAATTGTAGTATCTGTATGTTATTATAAGTATTTGGGCTTTAATACGTGAGTTTGTTTTTATAAACCTGAATGAACTGCCCCAAATATATAAGTGGTTAAGCCTTATTTTGTCCTTTCTGATATTCGTTTAAAACAAAAACATCTTTTTGTCTTGAATGAGGGGGGCATTGTTAACACTAAAATTTATCTTCTCTATCGAATAAGCATAACAAATACAGAGAGCTGGCTCAGTAGATGCTAGGAGTAAAGATCACAAATTTACAGTGAGAGGTGGACCCCAGAATGCAGAGCAAGTGGCAGAAGTGGAATAGTTAAAGGAGCGGATTTAACAGTTGCAGTTTTTCCTGTCCATTTATCTAGTAATGTAGTAAGATGTGGCCAAACGTGGCCCAGGTGTCAAGCCATAAAGATAGGCATACAAGGGATGTAGGATACGTGTCTTATTTGCAAAAGAAAGAGGATGTTATAGCAGAGAAGCAGTTACCAGCGGTTATGGAGATCATGAGCAGTTATACAGGAAGTGGAGGTAACTTGCTCCAGGATAGGACAGGTTGCAGCATAGAAGTAGCAAGACTAGCAGCATAAAAGCTGGAAATTCGAAGAAAATAGGGCTTCAATCAAATTCACAACCTATGTCGAATTAGGAGTGATTTAACTTAGTTAGCAATAGCTTCTGTACTTAGAAATAGTCTCTTTGTAATTCAGCCTCTATGGCTAGGTTTTCCTCTGTCGATTGTTATGTTCATTAAATTTGAAATTTAATTCTTGTAATTAAATGGCAGGTTTATTTGTTCTTCAATTGATTTTCAGTCTGTTTATACTTGTTTCTTCGCATTACAACCTCCAAAGAAGTCCTTGAATCTGTCAAGGCATAGGACACCGATCACAATTGTTTGATCTGTTTGTTGTGTGTAAAATTTTGGTTATTCTATCGAATCACCTCTGTCGATTTGACCCAAACCAGATTTTTGCTAACATATTTTGGCTCGCCCGGTGGGACCTGTCTAATTTGGAGTGATGGCTAAAAAGAAATAGCACGAAGTCTTTGAAGACCCTGAGAAAAGAATTGAAGATGGAGAAGAGTTGAATGGTGGACTTAAAGGAGTGGAGGACAACCTAGGTGATGACCATTCAATGTCAATTTGACCCAAATTAGATTTTTGCTACCAGTCTTAGAAATCTCAGGCCGGCCTGCTTCCAATTTGTATGGTTACTTTGAGTTACTCCTAAATAATTATACAATACAATGACTCATGTACATAAAATTGAAAATTATTTGGTGGCCAGAGGAACACCACGTGCTTATAATAAAGTCCGTACACATCAATTATAATTATTTTGTGGCATAATCTTATCATCACTATACATACACCATGACCAATGACCATGTAATAATTTATAGTCAAAATTCTTCTAGATCATTTGTTGAGCTTCTATGTTCTCCAGGATAAATTCGTAGACTTTAGTGTACGTGAGTTTGATTTAACATGTCAGTTCGGTTTTTCAATCACTTTTTTAACTTTTTTGTTATCCCCTTACTAACTACTGAAATTAAGTGGTTGTGCTTTTTTAGTGGTGTGAATCTAGTTAGAATTGTTAAGGTTAGTGTTGATATTTTTTACATTTTTCTTTTTGTTGATATAAGTTTTCACATGTTTTACGTTTTTTATCAATAAAGTTTCATTTTGTTGATAAAAAAAAAAGTAGTTGTTTCCCGTTCGGTTAAATTTTTTTTAATTTGTGTTAAATTTTTTTATAAAAAGTTAATTGTTTTTTATTATTATTTTTTGTTTTTATTTTTAATTTTTTGATTTGTTTAGTCGAATAGAACTTAAAAACTTAAAAAAATTGAAAAAAAGAAAAGAAAATATTCATTAAGGATTTAGGAAAAAAAAAACAATAAATTAAAAAATTAAAAAAAAGGGAATTTCAAACGCCCACTAAAATAACAATAATGAGGGCAATTTCCTTTGCCAAGGATATATGGCTCACAAACCTTGAGGTTTTGAAGATTATCTTGACTGATATTACCTGTTCTAATCTTCACCTTTTATTTTATTATATTTGGAACCAAAGATTTTCATAACTGCATCAAATCAAGTTGCATATGTTATAATGTAATGCTTTAATTTAATGACTAATTAGTGGATCCATTTATTACTATGTTAGTGTTTTAAAACATATATAATATGAGAAGTGTCAATTGGTGTTACTTCAACATTGTCTTTGAAGCACAATATCAAACTCTCCTCCATCCGTGCATCTTTTATATTCTTCTTGTGAACTCAAATTCGAATTCACATCGATGATCTGAATCGTCTATTTTGTAGGTTTCATAATAAAGGTCATTTATGTAAAAAATTAATTTCGTCGGACATCTATAAACACAAGTACAAATCACATTTTGTTTTATAAAATAAATAGCAAATAAGATTGTAAACTTAAACCATTTATTTTATAAAATAAAGGCATAGTTTGGGAAGTTGGTTTTGGTGGGTTAGGGGCTAAAATAGTCACAAAAAACAAAATAGGCTATTTTAGCCACAAAAAACAAAACATCAAATCCAACTCATAATCATTACACTCCTCTCTCACAAAAAAAATCAAAAAAGCCAAAAAGCCAAAAAGTCATTCCCAAACCAGGCTTTTTAGCCACAGGCTAAAAAAGCCAAAAAGTCAAAAAACCAACCCACTTCCCAAACGGAGGCAAAATGTGATTGGTTTATGTGTTTATAATTGTCTAATAAATCTAATTTTTTATATGAATAATCTTTATTGTGAAACATATGAAATAAACGATTTGGATCATCAAAGTGAATTCGAATTAAGACCCATAAAGAGAGTATGAATAAATATGAAGAGATGAAATGTGAAGGAGAACTTATCTTAATATCGATATTAAAAGTTGAAAATCTTAATCTACTTTGCTAACAACACATGTTGGACCAGTCATATATTTACCCATATGACCATTTAAAAAAAAAAAAAAAACCCTCAATTAAATTTTTTTTTTTTTTTTTAGAAGTCGGTACTTGATATTATTTCTCCATAAAAAAAAAAAAAAAAAAATGGTAGAGACACTTAATTTATTACTTTTAAAAATTATCTCAATTAATATATTTGACGAATATCAAATTTTAATTTATTAAATATTTATCATATGGAGGCTAATCCTAATATCACATCCTTAAAAGTAAGTTAAAGATGACAAATTAGGGAGGTAGGATTGTTCTCCACGTAAATGCAAGCAGTCATTTTGCTTGCTGGCACGACTATGACTTCGAAGTGAGTCCGGATCCTCTCCTTGAGGAGAGTCCTTGAGTTCCTGCGGGCAACGGCTCAGATCAGCCGTTGGTCATCCAACGGCTGAGATTAAAAAAAAAAAAAAAAAATTAAAAATGAAAATTTTCGACTTCCCGCCCAAACAAAACAACAGCACAGCTCACTCTCACATTCACTCTCACTCTCACACAGCCCTTTTCCTCCGTCGAACCCATCTTCACCGGCGAACCCATCCGAACTCCTTTCCCATACTCTCTTTCGAATCAACAAGTCTAGTGTTAGCGTTAGGGTTAGGGCTCGGGTTTTTGAGAATCTCGAAGTTTTCGAAGAAAGAAAATGAGTTCGGGTGGAGGATCGACGAAGGGAGGGCGAGGAAAGCCCAAGGCTTCGAAATCGGTGTCTCGGTCTCACAAGGCTGGTCTTCAGTTCCCTGTGGGTAGGATCGCTCGATTCTTAAAGGCTGGAAAGTATGCCGAACGAGTCGGCGCCGGAGCTCCCGTCTACCTCTCTGCTGTTCTCGAGTACCTCGCCGCCGAGGTACTTTCACTTTCCTGCTCTTCCGATATGCATTTGTTTGTTTGTTTTTTTTTTTTTTGTGGAGAGATTCGATTGTTTTGTTTTAATCATCGTCAATGTCGTTTTTATAAGGGGAAATTGCAAATTTGTGATAAAAAAAAATTGCAAAATCATGGAAATGTTTACTTCAATTATTAAAGTTGGTAAAGTTTTACCATTGATTTGCAATTTGTTTTGGAAACTTACTTTGAATTGCAATTTCCCCTTTTTTATAATTGTTCTTTAATAATTTGTTTTTGTAAGTAGTTTTTTTTTTTTTTTTTGTGGGAAATTGCCACAAAAAAAAAAAAAAAAATTGCAAATCAGTTGAAAAGTTTATCAATTTTAATGATTGAAGTTTTAAATTTTTCATGAATTTGTAAATATTTTATAGAAATGCCATTGATTTTCAATTTTCCCTAGTTTTTTTTTGGTCCCCCTTTTTGGTTAAATAAAAAAGAATAGATTTGATTTCAACACTCTCAATTCATAAAATTGTGCAGTCCATTTGGTGTAAACGATGGAAATGATTTTTGAAGTTTCTTCAAATTTTAATTTCTTTTCACCTAAATTTATAATTTGGTTAATTTAAGACTCTACATTCACTAAGCTAAATAGATGTGTTTAGTTTGTAATCTATCAAATTTTCTTTCTAATTTATCAAACTATCCGGAAAATAAATGTGTTTAGTTTGTATCCACTGCTAGCAAATATATTGTGGAAATGTGTTGAATTTTATAATTAGGTTTGGGTTTGTGCTTATGGACTATTTGATTGATGCTGTTGAGGAGATTATCCTTTTCATATCATTGACCCATTTAATTTAACAAGTGAATTTTCTAAAGTGTGAGTCTTGGGTGTTTCTGATGCATCAATTAAGTAATTTTTGTAATGTTTGCAGGTTTTAGAACTTGCTGGGAATGCAGCGAGGGACAACAAGAAGAACAGAATAGTGTCTCGACACATACAGGTGGCGGTGAGGAATGATGAGGAGCTGAGCAAGCTGTTGGGTTCAGTGACCATTGCTAATGGAGGTGTTTTGCCCAACATTCACCAGACACTGCTGCCGAAGAAGGTTGGCAAAGGCAAGGGCGAGATTGGTTCTGCTTCTCAGGAGTGGAATTTTGTTTGACATGTTTGAGTTAGAAGGATAAAATGGTACAGAACTTGGAATGGAATTTCTTCTAGCAGTCAAGCTGGGGAAAGAGTTAGCAAGTAGTTGGAAGTTGGCTAGATTAACTAGCAGTCAAGTTCTGTTTTGAATATTAGTTACTCTGTTTTGAGAGAAAATATTGTATCAATAGAGATCAGAAAGAGGGTGTGGATTGTTTTCTAAAACTTGTATCTTCACTTTTTTTTATCATGAATAAAACTTTGCAGAAGCAGCCATTGCTCTGCTGATTTTCTTCTCCGATTGTTTCACATGTTTGAGATGTTTGATATTGTATCAATTAAGTTGGTTGCTTGAGTAACACATCCACAAAACCATGACTCCACTTTAACATATAAATGAAAGTTTAACATCAACCAATACAGCATGTTCAATACAACATCAACTGGATCAATTGGATCGAACAATCAATTGGATCATATGCAAATGTCAATTGAACCAAGAGATGTTTATTGAACCAACTGCAAACTAGATTGAACAAAAATTCAGCATCTATAAACAACAAATTCAGCACAATTTCAGTGTGAATACAAGCCATAACACACATTACAACAAATCACAACCAATATTTGATTACAAAATACAAAATAAATTTCATTTCAAACCCATGATTAACATCGTCATTACAAAACAAAACATAAGAAATGTCATAACTAAATCTTTCAGAATGAAATATTTTGCTTAAGCATTTCAATCTTCAACTTCAGCCTCTTGTTCCATTATTTGGTTATCAACAGCAGCCATGCTTTGATTATTTCTGTCAACAGCAGCTATAATCTTCACCTTCCAGATTGCAGTATTACCATTTGGCCATCCCACAAAAAACTCCTTTGAAACTTCCACATATAATAGCAATATGACTACTAGTTGAAGTAGCAGACCTATTTTGCAGCATCTCCAATAACACTGCAGCAGTAATAGAGAAGAATTCATAGAGATCAATATATAAGAAAATAGTTAAGATCAGGGCTTATTTCAACAAATAGCAACAAAAATTTGCAAATACTAATGAGGCCATTATAAATGTGGAACTGAACTTGATTCCGTAAAGACTTTGATTGTTATCAAAACAAAATCTGATATAGCAGTAGAACATGTTCAAGAATTTGAACAAGAAATAAAAGTTTTCATTTATAAATAATAACATTCATTTTTCAGAAAATCAGAAAACATGAGTTTTAAAGTAATTTCTGTTTCTTACATCCTCAAAGATCCAAATAAGTTAAGTTACAAGATATTTAATTGTAGAACAATGCTTGTGTAGTCCGAGAGAAAAGCTGTCCGGAAGCCATGGTGTAACTTAATGACACCTGTGCACAGGTAAAATGTCAACATATAATTTTCTCCTAATGCAAGTAATAGTGGAAGTTGTTTGAACAATAAATCAAGCACACTAATAAAAATCTATGCAGGCTTAGCAGCCGTGTTATGTGGGTTGATGTCCAAATCTATGCAGGCTTAGCAGCTTCAGAGTATCATGATTGTTCTGTTCTGCAACAATTTCTAAAAATAGAACTAGTACAGACAGAGGACACAACTTGAAAAAATTCAACAAAGTAAATCTACAGGATTACCAATCACAATCAATTCAATGAAACAAATCAACAATTGCAAAGCAAAACGCACCAGATAATCGGTCCGATTAGTGTGAGAACAAAACCTAGAATGCACGTAAACAATGTTTGTACACAAGTCGAACCTCGAAACCCAAATCCAAGACAATTTTTTTACGGTTACAAGTAGATCTGACTGTAATTTAAAAGCACCAAATGCTAGACTAAACAACAAATCAAAGCATATCGCATCGAGTATGTCGAAATTCCAAATAGTCAAACAAAGATCCAAAATCACACGAAGCTTAGGATACAAACACGAGCTCGAATCATTAACCCAAGTGAGAAAACGTAAAACCCAAATCAGAAAATTCAAGATTACGATTTGGTCAACGAACATACACACATATATACACACAAAACATATACATAGATAGATAGATATACAGAGAGAGGGAGAGGGAGAGGGAGAGAGAGGGAGAGAGACAGAGACAGAGAGAGTCAGTGTACGTACCAATGGGTGTGGAAGATGGAGTTCGTCGTCGGTG
The DNA here is from genome assembly GCA_036172215.1 of Camellia granthamiana. Taxonomy (NCBI): domain Eukaryota; kingdom Viridiplantae; phylum Streptophyta; class Magnoliopsida; order Ericales; family Theaceae; genus Camellia; species Camellia granthamiana. Next base: position 112,323,336 of record CM069905.1, on the reverse strand, counting down.
AGGATGGGTTCGCCGTCGGTGAGGATGGGTTCGACGGAGGAGAGTGCTGTGTGAGAGTGAGAGGAGGATGAGAGTGAAAGAGAATCCATCATCTGAGCTGTGTTGTTGTTTTGTTTGGGCGGGAAGTCGAAAATTTTCATTTTTAATTTTTTTTTTTTTTTTAATCTCAGCCGTTGGATGACCAACGGCTGATCTGAGCCGTTGCCCGCAGGAACTCAAGGACTCTCCTCAAGGAGAGGATCCGGACTCCTTTGAAGTGCAGCTTGGCCTTGGTTTTTTTCGTGAATTTTTTTTTTTATTATTTTATTTGGGATTTACACCAGTCTTATTTTATAAATTTATATTCTATTAAGTTTTGGATAAAATTTTTTACTCTTTCAAGTTACGTTAATTTTTAATAAACGAAATTATTTTTCAAACAATAGTTGTTTATCATTTGTAATTATTTATTAAAAAAATGATAATATAATATTTATTTTGATTTTTAAAATTTCAAATCATCATAATTTTTATAATATATATTTATTTTTGATAAAATTCATATTTTTAGAATCAATACAACGAAATCTATCAAACAAGATTATATTAAATACAAAATTATATAAAAATAAAAATGTTTTTTATTATAAACTTATAATTTAAACTATTTTTAATCGTAAGTTTTTTTAACTTAAGTAATAATATTTTTTTGGTCTAATTTTTTCAATTTTTTTAAAATCGAGAATATTGTCAGTTCAAAACTAAAAAAAACTGACTCAGTTTTAAAATTGAAAAAAATTGACAAATTGACAAATTTCCGAAAAACTGAAAATATTCTTAGTTAATACTAGGGAAAAAAAAATTGAGAAATTTCTCAGTTTTACTGGATAGTTTTGCAAATTGAAAATTGTTAGTTTTGTATAGCTAAAAACATAATATTTTACTTTTATAAAATGTTATATTCAATATTGGTCTTATTTGATAGATCTCATTGTGTAGACTCCAAAAATATAAATTTTATTAAAAAAATATGTATAATAAAAGTTATGAAATTTTTAAATTTTGACACAATATAACAAAAGTAAAATCCCACATGAATAATACCACTTGAATAAGAGAAAATATCTAGTACTTTTGAAACATGGTTAGGTGATTATCAAAAAAGAAATGAGGAGTTAATGGAATACCGACCTTACCAATAAGACTTTCAGGTAATTAATCCCCTGTTTTTTTTTTTTAATATATTTTTTTGTATTTTTATTTTTTTTTAAGTTTTTAGGTTTTTTGGATTCTTGAAAACAAAATTTACCTATAAACCCGATGTGAGGGAATATTGATCCATTTAGTTCTAAGAGTTTGTTTTTGAACCAATTAGTTCATTTTGTTTTGAAAAGTTGTATTTATTTGATTTGGTGCTATTTGAGTTTAAATGAATGTCCTTTTGTGATTTATTTTTCTAATTTTTTTATTCATTTTTTAGATGAGAATGAAAAAATGAGGTGTGGAAGATTCGTTTTGAGGGGGATTGGTGGTTGAAGTGTTGGTTGTTGAAAATCTATATTTCTGTTAGTATTATTTTCTAGTGTTACATTGAAATGTTAAATTAGAGTACTACGTTTGGAAAAGTATATTAAAATTTTTTTGTGTGTTTTATTGATTGGAATGTTACGTTTGGAAAAAATGCAATGAAGAGTTTTTTTGGAATGTTATATTGTGACGTTTAAGAAAAATATACTAAAGAGTTTTTTTAGTGTGTTACATTAAAGTGTTACGTTTGGAAAAAATACACTAAGAAGCTTTTGTATGTTACATTGATTGGAATGTTATGTTTAGAAGAAAAAAATATACTAAGGAGTTTTTTTTAAAATGTTATGTTATTACGTTTAAGAAAAATACACTAAGGAGTCGTGTTACATTAAAATGTTACGTTTGAAAAAAGTACACTAAAGAGTTTTTATGTGTTATATTGATTGGAGTATTACATTTGGAAAAAAATGTGCTAAAGATTTTTTTTTGAAATATTACGTTGGTATGTTTGAGAAAATTACCCTTAGTAGTTTTTTAGTGTGTGACATTAAAGTGTTATGTTTGGAAAAAGCACACTAAGAAATTTTTGTACATTACATTAATTAGAGTGTTACGCTTGAAAAAACTACATTAAGGAGTTTTTTTGAAATGTTGCACTGTTATGTTTGAGAAAAATACACTAATGAGTTTTTAGTGTGTTACGTTGGAGTATTATGTTTTTAAAATGTTACATTGAAGTGTTATATTTGGAAGAAGTATACTAAGAATTGTTTTTGAAGTGTTATGTTTAGTAATTTTAACATTATGAGAAAATTCATATTTATCCCTCAACACATAACACACATTACGCTTGGCCTTTTATGTAATTTACATCAAAATGGGATCTTTGGGTCTATAAGAAAAAAGGAATGATCCAACCCCCGTTTGTTTTCAGAGGTAGAATAGTGAGGGGATTGTTAGTAAGGAGATTGATATTAAGCGGATTAAATAAAATTGTGTTTGTTTTGATGATAGTTGTTGGTGTAAATATTGTTAAATTTTTTTCACATAAAATAAATATAAAATAATAAAACAACAAAAAAATTAAACATTAATGTTCAAAAAAAATGCTCAACATGTAAAAAATAAATATAAAAAATAAAAATTTTCCAAAAAAAATAAAAAAAATAAAACAGTGATTTTTGCTTAACAAAAAATATATAAAAAAAAAAAAAAAAAAAGAAGTAAACATTAATGACGTAAAAAATAAAAAAAATAATTAAAAAATTAAAAAAATAATAGTCTGGCGAACTAAAATTCTAATATCACCTCTATCTCCTCCATTCTAATCCCTCGTCTAAGGCCTATCCTAATATCAAGAGATTATGAGTCCCCTCCACATCTCTTAAAACAAGTATGACATATAGTAGGTCTCATCTCACTATCAATCTCAATTTCCTCTTTATAACCCAAAACGAACGAACTGAAATAGTTCATAAGATCACTATTTGTGATTTATTGGTATTTCACTCTTTTTAAATCTAAAAAGGATAAATTACAAACGCACCCTCTGAGATTTACTTAAATTACAAATTATCCCTGTAGTTTTAAAAATTTCATTATGCCCCATCAGGTTTCTAATTTCATAACAAATAGGTCTTTTTATTAACAAATCATCAAATTAATTAATAGTTTTTAATAATGTTAAAATTTTATTTCAATTCATAATTCAAATAATTTTATTATTGTATAGGTGAACAGTTAGAAATTTTACTTTTTCAATTAATTCTGTTAAATAAAAAATTCTAACAGGAAGGTATTTGTAATTTTCTAAACCATAAAGGACAATTTATATTTTAAGCAAATCTCAAAAAATATATTTATAATTTATCCTTTTTTTTTAACTCTTCAAAAGCAGGCTTTCATTTTTTTATTTATTTAGTCAAAAATAACTTTTTAGCCGATCCGAAATAGGATCTTATTTTAGAAAAATGCCTACGACCCCCAGCTGAGGGTGCTGGGGGGTCATGTGTGTCGCCCACTGATTGGGCCAAAACAAAAACTGTTTTTTTTTTTTTTTTTTTTTGATTTTCAGCAAATCATGGCCTGCCACGTCACTGGGGGTCGACCCCCAGTGGGGGTCTGAAGCAAGGTTGCTTATTTTATCCTCCAATTATCTACTGATATTTATGAATAAATTATTGAACCATTCTGTGGTGATCCAGGTCAATTTGCAATAGAGCTCTCTTATGAAGAATCAAAGGAATTTGCAACTCTCTTATGAAAAATCCAAGGGACAAACAAATTTTTCCACAAAGACCCAGTTGTAATTGGTTAAGGGTTTGTTTGGAAAGTGGGTTGGTTTTTTAACTTTTTTGCCTTTTTAGCTATTTTAGCTTGGGACTAAAAAGCTTGGTTTGGGAAGGGCTTTTGGTTTTTTTGATTTTTTTGTGAGAGAAAGAATGTAATGATTATGAGTTGGATATGATATTTTGTCTTATTAGGATAAAAGCCTATTTTATTTTTTGTGGCTAAAATAACCAAAAAAGCCTGACTTTTGGCTTCCCAAACGAACCCTAAGTTTGATTAGGATAAAGTGATAGAAAATTTGTGAAAGAAAGACAAAAAATATTGAAATATTTTTATGGTGAAAAAAAAGGCTTTCGATTCAAAAGTCCAATTTTTATTTTCTTCAATCTAAAAGTCCATATTCTAATCTCTTATGACCATACAGACATACTCTTAGAAAAAGTCCAAATTACCTATACATAGATCACACGTGTTATTTCTCTCAATAATCAAACCCTTCTCTCTCTCTCTCTCTCTCTCTCTCTCTCTCTCTCTCTCTCTCTCTCTCTCTCTCTCTCTCTCTCTTTGTGTGTTCCGTTCTTGAAACCCAAAGAAATTAGCGAAGGAAGAGGGAAGAGCAGAGCCTTCGCCACTAGAGTTGCAGCCGTCGGCACCACTGCAAAATCGATCTGTTTAACAAGAATGATGACATCATCACCATCAACGAGCTTAGGCAAAAGTTAAGGTAAGGCATTAAAAGAAATCGAGAGAAAATAGCAATAATGAGGTCGTTGTACCGCTCAATTTGATGCAGATCTCTCTATTCTTCTTTCGCAGCCGCACTATTAGCATGTTTCTCAGTTCTCAATAGCCAAATTCGCGTCTTAGTCTCCAAATTCAAGCCACTGGTTAACGACAGTGACGAAGAACTCTGTAAGAGGAGCTAACTTGAGTACACTAATTAATTGGACCCAATCGTCTGATCAGAAAGCCCAAAAATTGGTGAGCTTTGAGAAATTATTGCCATATAGGCCAAGTAAATTTTATTGAACGGGCCCACAAGAAAGTCAACAAATTGGGCTGAGGAGGATACATTTCAAGCATATATATCTAAAGAAAGCCCAACTAGCCCATTCGAGGAGGTCTAGATCATACGGGTGTCCGAGGAGGTTAACTGTTACTTTAAGAAGAGATGAAACTCTCGGAGAAGATCCATTCTCCAAGGTATTTGCTTAGTCTTGAAAGGGTTTGGAACTACGAACCTAGAGACCTATTTAAGCTCAGACTTGAAAAGGTTCGGATCTATGAACCTAGAGATTTGAAGCGCTTGGCTTCGAATAGATTTGGACGCAATCTAGAAGTTGCTCCATTAATGAGTCCCAGAACACTTGCGGGCTCGGAGCTTTCCGGGTTCTATGCACTAGAACCATGGGCGTAATGGAGTCCGAACAAAGCACTTTATCCTGAGGATGGTGAATGGAGATAAATTCACTCTTTGGTTAAACTAGCTTATACCAGGGTTGAGGTGGCATGATCTAGGGGGTCCCTGAGCCTCAACAATATTTGTGGCAGGGCGTTCTCTTGAACTACCCCCGAACCTTCTACGGCAGGGCGTCCTATGGAACTACTCCTAACCCTTTGGGATGATTGGGGATCATTGGTTAGGTGTGGCTAAGAAGAAGGGTTTGGTGAGAGGTTGATCATTTCTTCGGGGTTTTCCTCATACTCGAAGAGGTCACCTCCTCGGACAAGGTAGTTAGTGGGAATATTGAACATGTGCCTTGCACATGAGTTCCATCCTGTATCATGAGGTGCCTATAAATAGCACCTACCCATAGCTTTACAAGGGATGGATTTTGGTGAGACAATTCTTGGGAGAGAACTAATTTTCCTTCTCCATTATCTACCTTGAGAGTGAAAGTGGGAGATCCATGATAGAGCCTTGTCATTATTCTCTCTCTAACTACTTTGCCTTGTTCTTCACCCAATCTCTTATTTCCATGATCTCTTTGCTATTGTGTTTCTAGTTGTGACTGTTAAAGAATCTAAGTCTCTCATCATTTCTAGAGAATTCAAATTCTTCGACAACATTCTTGAACCATCATATACATTTTGGTGACTTCACTGGGGAGGCAGATTGGTTAATGGTCTCAACAAGATCCGGAATCTACACAACTCTGGTGAAGATGGCGAGAGAAGAAGAAGTTCACTAACAAGGATCCTTCAATAGTGGTGATGAGAGGACCTTGGCTCAAGATCAACCACTCTTGCTCAAAGCTATTCAAGGACTTCAAAATACCCAACGAGAGATTCTTACCACTCTTCAAAATCTCACTCACACCATGTTGGTGATGAGATCTACTTTTGCACTAACGTCGAATGAAAATCAAACTAAAGATGGAATTGTTCCAACCAGAGTACAAAATCAAGCCCATAGAGGAGCAAACCACAGCCAAGTTGCAACCCGAGGAGAAGTAGGCCACGACCAGTCCGTTGCTCATGGCAACACAACAGTAACAGCAACGGTGTGTGGTTAGGTAGTGTCGGGCCATGCCTAGGCCGTAACAAATGCAACAGTAGCACAACACACTGCAGCAGCAGCAACAACAACACATGCTCAGGCCACGGTAGGTGGCAATAGCTTGCTTGCTCCTGGGCTCCATGTTGGGGTAAGCCATGATCCAATGGTGACTAAGGCAGGTTCCAGCAGAATGAATGGCACTTCAACAACAGTTGGTGTTTAAGCAAATTTTGGGAGCATGTTTACACAAAATGGAGCTCGGCCCCGTACCTAATTTTGTTCCATCGACGGTAAATGCTACCCATTTACTGAGCGGGTCTCCTTTGGCTCTGACACCGAGTTTGCAAGCCCAACCCTGTATAACTGAGGCGTGCAATGGACTCTATCGACGGTAAATGCTACCCATTTACTGAGCGGGTCTCCTTTGGCTCCGACACCGAGGTTGCAAGCCCAACCCTATATAACTGAGGCGTGCAATGGACTTTATGGGACCCAATGCAATGCCCCATCACCAAGCCAAGTTCTAGGAATACCACCATCAAGTTCTCTCCCTCAACAATTTCTCACTCTCGCCGATGTGCAAGCCATGATCGATCTTGAACGGGGCAAGAGGACTTTACCCTCTTTGCCCGATCTGGATGTCAAGCCACCATACCCTATCGAGATGTTGAGTTATCCATACCCGAAGGGGTACACAGTGCTGAAGTTCATCAAATTCGATGGCAAACAAGAAAATGCTCGAGAACATATTGTTAGATTCATCGAGACTTTGGGGATTCATGGTTCAAATCATGTCCTCCGACTGAGAGAATTTTCTAAGTCCCTCACCAATTGAGCATATAGTTGGTACGTTAACTTGGCCCCAAACTTTATCCGAAGTAGGGAGGAGATAGTTAACAAATTCCATGCCAAATTCTTTTAAGCGGCCGAGAAAGTGACCACACTTACCCTGTGCAAGGAAAAGCAGTGAAAGGTTGAAGAAATTCTCGAATATGTGAAGAGGTTCCAACACAAAGCCGTGGACTATCATGAGGCTGTAGAGGAAAGCTACTTGGTCCAAATCTGTGTTGAAGGGGCATTGAATGGGTACAAAATGCTTCTTGTTAATCATAAGCTACCCACCTTCTCGGCACTAATTGAAGTATCTCAGAACATCAACATACCTCAGTCTCAGGAGATCGGGTTCGAGACTAGTTATAAAATCAGCTTCAAGTCATCCCGAGGACCTTCTGTCACTAAGGCTTCCGTGTCTTCTACCCGAAAGTAGTAGATGAAGGGATTCAGAGGACAGAAAAGAAAGAGCTGCGAAGATGACATTCATTTTTCGTGTAGTATTGAGGAAGTGAAGACCTTAGTCAAAGAATGGGCGGCAAACGGGGAATTGAAGTTGCCTCATATCGAAGAGCTTTTATCGAAGAAGGATCGTAAGGGCCCTAATTATTATGTTTTCCACCGATCAATAGGACATCCTACATAAAAGTGTCGGACGCTTAAGAAGATCTTTAGAAAGAAAGTCAAAGCAGATACGCTAAGTTTCAAAGAACAAGGGCTCCATGATATCCTAGAAAACATGGCTATGATAGCAAATGACAGGCCAATGATTAAAACAATTAAAAGTTCGGAGGATGAAGAGCACTCCTCCGAAGACGTCCTTGAGCCAAAAAATGAAGAGCACTCCTTCAAAGACACCTTTAAGCCAGAAGGCAAGGAAGTTTCTTATAGTGAACCTTTCAATCCAAAAGGAAGAGTTGGTTACAAAGCATCCTTCAATCTAAGAAGAAAGCATCATGCTTGTATGCCATCCTACTTCAATGAGACTGAGGAGTTGGTCAACTATGAGTCGTCGAGGATAGAGAAAAATCCAAATCACTATGCAAAGACTCTATAGGATAACATTAAGTTCAAAAAGTTCTTCGATCGACTTGGGCTTTCCAAGCAAGAACTGAAATTACCAAGTCCATTATCAACATTGCTGAGGCACACCATGAGAGAGGTGTGACAGTTGAGTGATCAATTCCAAGGAAAGCCAAGGAGCAAACTAGTGGTATATTCTTTTCTAAGGCAGACTAAAAATACCCTTTTTCCACACAACCGACCACTCTATGTGACCGCTTACATTAATGAGGTTGAGTTCAAGAGGGCTTTACAAGATAGCGGAGCTTCCATCAATATCATGACCCAGGCAACTCTAGAGAAGGCCAGGATTTCCAAAAACCACATCGTGAAACTACCAATAGTCATTACGGGTTTCGGAGAAGAAGAGAGAGTTACTCTGGGGTATGTGACAATTGATTTAGCCATAGGGGTGATTCGCTCGGCCACTAGATTTCATATCATTGACTCTAGACAAACTATCATATTATATTATGGAGGACTTGGATGCATAAGTATAGTGTCGTACCTTCAAGTTATCATCAATGTGTCAAAGCTAAGTGGGGAAATGAGACAGTGACTATAGAGGCTTCAGAAAGTCTTTTTGGTACATGCAAGCCTTGTTACTCGGATAACAAACCAAAGGTCGAGTCAAGCAAATGACCGTTGTCCCAGCTTTCCTCTTTGCCCAAAAGCTCTCTTGTCCCTTGAAAGATGATAAAGGTTCGAGTGGAAGACAAGACAATGCACTACTTATGAAGGTGTGGGGGGTCAGTTTCTCCCATAGTTGGCCTCGAGTTGAAGGAAGAACCTCTTGATGAGGGCATAGTGATAAAGCCCAAAATGGCTCCAGAAATGTATGCAAAGCCACAACCCAAGCAGTTGGTGAAAGTTTTTCGAATGACCACGCAACTCCGGGGACTGGGGGCAAAGGTCGACATTCCGTAGAAGAAGTCTATCTATGATATTTACAATTTGTATGTACTGCATTGTCCAAGAAATTCTATCTTTCTTATGTTATGAAGAAAATTATTTCCTCCATATTATGTATCTTCACTGTGTTATATTACTTGAGACAGTTTTCATTTTTCTTTGTCACCCCTTGAAGAAGAAAGAAAAGTAGCAAACTTGGTTGCTCACCAGAAATTATATTTCTTGCTGAAGTAGAGTGTGTGCTCCTACTCGAACTTCTGAAGAACAACCCTTGCTTCCATCAATACAAGCTTCAGGGATCTTTCTTGTCGAAAAAGAATATACTCTTACTCGAACTTCTGAGGGACAACATTTGCTTCCATTAGCTACCAAAGTAGAAGTGTACTCCTACTCAGATTTCTGAAAGATAGACTTTGCTTCTATTAGTTGCCAAAAAAAAGAGTGTACATCCACTCGGACATTTGAGGGATAGCCTTGCTTCCACTTGGACTTCCGAGAGACAATCTTTACTTCCGTTAGTGCAAGTTTGGTAGACTCGGTTGCCTGTCAGAAGGGATCTTTCTTGCCGAAGTAGGGTGTGTGCTACTATTCAGACTCCTAATGGACAGCCTTGCTTCTATTCGGACTTCTGAAGGATATCCCTTGCTCTCATTAGTGCGAGTTCTGAGAGCCCTAGGGTCGTAGAGTTCTTACAAGAATTCATTTGCTTGAACTAGCAAAGCTGACAAACAAGATGAGCAATATCAATTTCAGACCATGATTTAGGCATTATCAGAATGGGGCAACATTAACAAATAATAATGATCTACTTAAGCTACAACACTTCTATCCCTCCGAGTAAGTTCATGAAAATGCAACAATCAACGTTTTGTCTCTCCGAGACGGTTTCTTTCAGGCCAACATAAAGCAGCAATGTTCAAACAAAATTTCAGCATCAACTATTTATTTCCCGAGCATCCACAAGATCAACAAAACAATAATGTATGGTCTTATTCTCTATTTTATATATATATATATAACAAAGCACTAGTTATTTCAAAAGCAAAGTTCCTAATCAAATGGGTGATTTCCTCAATCAAGCTCATCAATGGAAGTTTAGATGTCAAAGCTTTATTCAAGATCAAGCTCCATACATGGATTTCAAAGGTACATCTCTTATACAAATTAGAGTTTGCACAAACAAAGATTCAATATGGAACGTTGGTTATTTCAAGACAAAGATTGTAGGCTTCAAGATCTAAATCAAATTTCCACCGAAGTTCACAAATTCAAAGTTCATAAGCTATAAAAAAATTTAAAAAAATCCATCAGAACAAGGGGTTCAGAAATGGGTTCTCACAAGATTCCAAAATGGTTCTTCACATAAGGCTTAACCACAGACTTACAGAAGCAAGTGTAGAAAAATGAGGAAGGTTGGAAAATAGATGAGGCACGGCTAAGCTAGAGTTGAAATGGGAAGCTAAAGACAAGCCACAAATCGGTGAAACCAGTGCCAAGGACAACCAAAACAGACCATAATCAGCAAGAATGGTGATACGAACAGTAGGTGATAAAGGATCTAGGCAAACCAATGCTGCGTTGAGTCGGCGACATGGTTGGTGTTGATTAATCACAGTTGGAAGCAGTGGGTGTGAAATCAAGACTGAGATCTGTGTGTTCAGAGCTCTTAAAAATGTTGCTAAGCTGAGATAGAACACCGACGATGAGTTAAACGGTGCTTGGCAAGACCACGTATGTCGCGTTGAGTAGGCGACATGCGTGGTCGACGTTGGACAGTCAAGGCCGAAAGCAACGGTGATGTCACACGAGAGTTGGCGTCGGCGCTGGTCCACAACAATAATGACGGTGTGCAAGCCCAACCAAATTAACGAAGAAATGAAGAAGGAGTTAGGCGGCAGTTGTCTGCAATAGGGGGCAAAAGCAAGACAAAGCTCTGATATGGTGTTTCTAGGAGTATGTAAAATGGGTTTTGGTAAAAAGAGAGATAAGGATTAGGATTTTTGTCCTTTTCCTTGGAAAAAAAAAATGTGTGATTCTATGGCCCCTCAGATATTTTGAGGATATATAGATAGAAAAGGCCAAGCACGTGGGTTTCCACTTTTCTAGAGAGAGAAATCGAGGATAGGTCCTTGGATTTTGATCTCATAAAGAAAAAAAGAATAAAAAACAAGGATCAAGACTATTGAGATTTGTTTATTTGTATTAAAAAATAAACTGGAATCAAAATGATGAAGAAAAGTTACGTGGGCCCAAGCAAGGGTAAGAAAAAATAAAATAAAAAATATTCAAGTTTTGATTTTCTTTGGAAAAAAAAAATCAAAAATGTGTCTGCCAAACATGGCATAAAGATCAAAAAAGATGCCTCTTTAGCTTTGTTAGTTGTCAAACTTATTTATATAAGTTATCAATCTTATGCATAAATTATGATGAGTCATCAATCTTATCCAAAAGTCATATTAAGACAAAATATACCCGAGGGAGTGAGGCAAAACATGCTCGAGGGGATGAAGTGAAGCGTGGCCAAAGAAGTGAAAATATGCATGTTCGAGAAATTCAAAAAATTTCCATACATGCAAGGGGCAAAATGTAACAGGGGTTAACTTGAGCCCACTAATTAATTGGGCCCAATCGAAGCTTAATTGGAAAGCCCAAAAATTGGTGAGCTTGGAGAAATTATTGCTATATAGGCCAAGTGAATTCTATTGAACAGACCCATAAGAAAGTCAACAAATTAGGCTGAGGAAGAACATATCAAGCATATATCTCTAAAGAAAGTCCAACAAGCCCATTCGAGGAGGTCCAAATCATATGGATGTCCGATGAGGTTAACTGTTGCTTTCAGAAGAGATGAAACCCTTGAAGGAGATCTATTCTTTGAGGTATTTGCTTAGTCTTAAAAGGGTTCAGAACCACGAACCTAGAGACCTATTTGAGCTTGGACTCGAAAGGGTCCGGATCTACAAACCTAGAGATCTGAAGCGCTTGGCTTTGAACGGATTCAGACGCAATCTAGAAGCTGCTCCATTAACGAGTCCTAGAACACTTGCGGGTGTAGACACCCATTTTTGAGCACCCACAAGGCTCGAGCACTTTGCCCGGTACACTCGATGATAAAAGTGGTGTTGTGCGTAGTTCGAGGTCTCAGCAAAGGGGCTATGTTTAAGCTCTAAAACAATCCCAACCCTTCCATATTCCTATTATTTATACCTCAGAAATCCATTTTTACACATTGTATCACCCTGTGCTGAGTCTGAAGCAGGGAAACAGGGGATCCCTTTGAAGCCCGGCCGTGCCTTATTGAGAGCCGGTTGTGGCTATTGATAGCTGGCCATGCCTTAGTAGCGAAAAATACTGTTTTGGACGGAAGCCCGCCAACTGTCCATTTTTGAAGATATTTATGGCCCCTCTTGCTCAAATTCTATAAAAACAAAGTTGTATCTCTGTTTTGAAGGTTGAAGAATCTCTAAAAAGCTTATACACCTTCTTGAGAGCTCCTTCTTCTTGTGCAAGCAACCTTTGAGCAAGCTTACCACCTTGAACCTATATCCATACACCATATACACCTTCACACCTTAGCCTAGGAACCTTGGTTGAGCCTTGAGCATCACAATTCAAGCTTGAGAGTGTGTTTGGACTTAGTTTAATTCACAAACAAAAGCTCACTTCCTTGAGAGGTATAAGCTTTGTTATCTTCTCTTTTACTTCTTGTTCTATCATTTGCTATCAAGTTCTTGTAGTTTTGATCTTCCTTTAAGTGTCTAAGCTTGGGTTTGGAGAGCTACCAAAGGGTAGAGAGAGTTAACACTCTTTCTTACACCTTCATCTATAGCTCAAACCCTTGCTTTTACACCATTTTTTTTGTTTTCTAAATTGATTTTAGAGTTTAAAATAGGCTAAAAATCATGCTTTGCAGTTTCAAAAGTGGAGGGGTTAGCCACCCCTCCTTATTCTTGCTTACTAGCCTTGTTTTCTTTCTTTGTTGTTTAGCTTTTTAGGCATTTTTTCATGCACTTTGAGCCACTGTTTTTCACCTATTAGGGGTTGTTTTAGGGTTGTCTTAGATTGTTTAATTAATTTATGCTTTGATTAGTTTACTTGTTGTCTCACAAGTCCTTATACATAGCTTGTTGCATATTGTTCTTGGCCTTTCCTTGTCTAATTTCCATGTTTAAGAGCCTTATTTTAATAATCAACTTACTATTCATTTCTTTCATTTGAGAGTTATTTCAATCGGTTGACAGTTATTCAAAACATGAACTAGAAATCTATGCCTAATGGCTTAATCTCTACGGAGGTTCATTGTCAACGGCATAGTCTCTTTTTCATGTTGAGAATCACTTCCCGTTTGACATATTTCTCACTTAGTGGACGTAATTTTTAGTGGATGTAATAATCATCTTGGACAAATGGGTTAAAGAATGGCAAAGACTAATGAATTTGGCTTAAAATGAACCAACCCACATAAAGAAAATTAGTTATATTGCTTAGGCTCGCTGGACATTATGCCGAGTATATTGTGTCAAGAGTCGTCACACGTCAATTCATGGTGTTTTAATGACCCTTGAAGCGTCTTTACTCCTCCCTTTTGAGCTTATCCCATGATAAAAGGGAGGGATGGTTGTTATTAATTGCATTCATTGAATTTTGTCCAAATTGTGACCGAAATCATCAAGCAAACAAATTGCTCATTGATGGTTTTAGAAACAATTCCAACATTCTCTTAAGGCTTTCCCATGACAGAGAAGTGTGAGAGGGACAAATAGAGTTCAGAATAACTCTATCTGCATTGTTTTCATTTCAGAGCACAAAACAGAATTTTGCATGAAATTAAGGCACGACTGGCCCTTTTTGGACCCGGCCAAGCCTCATTGTGGCACAGCCAGCCATCAATGTTTAGTCAGCAGTGTGTTTTGCAGAAAACAAAGGGCAGTGGCTGAATGTGAAACAAAGCAGGCTTAGGCAAATAGAGCGGTTCTTGGACACTGTGTATGCAACCTTTGTGCATCCTTGCTTACATCAATGCTGTAAATTAATGCTTCTAGTATTGTTGTAATTAATTTATTATTACTATTACAATTAAGCTTATTGTAATTATTGTTGTAATTATTATTATTGTTTATTTGTAATTGTTATAGCTAATTAACTTAGATAGCTAATTTATTGTAACAACCCTCACACTGTTTACCAATTACTGACTGATTGGATACCGATTACTGCTAAACTGAGACCGAATATGAAAAGTAATTGAACTGACTGAATTACTGAACCGACTGACTAAATCTGAAACTGAATCGATTGCTTGTATCTGTTTGATTTGCATTTTATCTGTTTAACTGTTTAATTATCTGTTCAGTCTGTTTTGTTTAAACTGTTAATTGAAGGCCTTATCGGCGGCCGAATTAGAAATTGATTAGTGATTTGTGATCGCCATAATTTATGTGATTTTATGGTATATTTAATTGGAAGTTGATTTAGTATGATTAAACTGGATTAAATTAGATTTAAATAAGCCAATTACAAGAAGTGGCCTTAATTGCAACTTTGCCCCTTAGTGGACAAATCTAGACTTGTTTAATCACTTGTATACATCACTTGAGCCTTATTTCAACACATTTCATCAGCCTATTTTGAGTGCATAGCCGAACTAGAGAGAGAGGAAGTGAGAGGGTGAGTTCATCTTGTTCATTTAGAGAATTGGCTTGAAGAACTTGAAGAATTGAAGTGTAGATTACAAAATTGAGCTCCTAGACCTTTAATTCAAGACTTAAGGTAGAGCTTTTACCTTCTTGTATTTAATTTGAGTTACCACTTTCATGATTAGAGGATTGTTGAAGATTAGAGCCAAGATGTGACTTATAATGTTGTATTGTAGCTCACTACATGCATGCATGTCTATATTGATAGATTTTGAGTTGATTTCATGGCAAATTGTCACATGCATGTTCATACTTAAGCTTAAGTCCTTGTTTTCAACTTGTTTTGAAAAGAATGAGCTCATTAGAGCATGTTTTGAAGTTTTGAAATGGTTTGAATTCATTCATGTTTGCATGTTCTTCATGTTCATGAAAATTGGTTTGAAATTGAGTTTGAATTAAACACCCTTGGGCTTTGATTTACCAAATTGATCTTTGAAATACATAATGTTATGTGTTTACAAGTGTTTTCCAAGTTTTTAGCCCAAGAGGATCAAAAATTTGGCTTTTAAACTTGATTTTGAGCTTAGGACTCAAATCTGGAATTTCCAGATTTTGGGCCTACACTCAAGCGAGGAAGTCCACGCTCGAGCGTACACTCTGTGATTCTGCCTTCCGCTCGAGCGAGAAAAGTTACGCTCGAGCGTGAAATGCGAGCATCCAGTACTTTGCATGAGTTCACAGTCTGCTCGAGCGAGGAAACTCACGCTCGAGCGAGGACTTGTGTCTTACGCTCGAGCGAGGGTCGAGCGTCCATCGAGCGCAAAATTGGAGCATCCAACATTTTTACTATAGCACACAGTCCGCTCGAGCGACGAAACTGACGCTCGAGCGGAGCTCCTTTGTTTGCATGTCCGCTCGAGCGTAGAAAGCCACGCTCGAGCGAGACCCCTGTTTTCAGCAAATTTTGTAAAGTGTTCAAAAGTGCATCTTTGCATCCTCTTTCCATCCTAGGCATTCCTAGGGCATATTTAAAGCATTTTAAAGAGGATATAGATGTAGAACCACACCGAGGCAAATTAGGGATTAAGTTAATATCTTTCCTAACTGTGTAGCTTAGTGTGTGTTCAATCTGTAAACTGTGTAGGGTTGGCTTTCCAAGGAGATGCTCTAGTTCACTATAGCTCAGAACTCTGTGAGTAACAATTGTGTAAAGATATGTTCAAAATGATTATCTTCTGAATACTGAACTGAACTGTTTACTGAACTGACAATGTTTACTGAATGAATGTATGTCCTATATTCTGAACTGTACTATGGCATCCTTAGCAACTACTGTTTACTGTTTACTGTTACTGTCACAGAGATCTCTGTCGGTTCCCTCGTGGAACCACTACTGTTTACTGATTGATGGCCATCACTACTGTTCGGTCTCTTAAGACCTACTGTTTACTGTTATGCTAATGGATGTACCACATATAACTGCTTACTGTACTGAGCAACTGATATACTGATTGAAATGAACTGTTTTCATTACTGTAAGGACATTCATTCTAAACCTCTTTACGCTTTATGTTATTCACTGGGCTTTAGCTCACTGCTCATATATATATGTAGGTGTACAGGCACCGGATCAAAGCTAGAAGCGTCGGGGTAGAGTCCCAGTTTTGTCAAGCCAACCAATGTGCCTCACTGCGAGGTTCCGAGCCTGCCAAGCCAGCGCTTAGGGGCGTTTTTACTTCCCCGTCTGTCACTGTACCGTTTTTGTAATACCGTATAGACTGTACTGTTTAGTAGGGGTTAAGCCCTTGTACTGAATGATTGTAAATATTGTGCATAACTGTTCTGTACTGAATGTTTATATGCATGAAAAATCTTTTTGGCATACAGACTGTCACAGCTCATTGGACATTGTTTTATTACTGTATTGGCTTCCGCCATGCCCCTGTACTCTGTTTTACTGTCTTACTGTTCAGTAGGCCTTCGGTAATCTCGGATTACTGGCCGGTTACGGTGCTAAACCCATAGGGGCGGGTTTGGGTCGTGACATTTATCTCTCATATCCTTGTTGTAATAGAATAGCTAGTTAGTTAATTCTTTGCTTATTTATGTATTCGATTTTGTAATAATTAGTTTAATTCAGACTTTCGGACTTTGATTTAGACTCTCTTATGTGAGGGTCAATATGTAATAAGTTGTATGTCTTCTAACTCCACGTCTTTCTCCCTTTTACTTATTTACTTACGATGGTTAGTATAGAACATCATTTTTCAAAATTAACATTCTTATGCTTTGCATCCATTTCCTTTCATGCATCCAAGGTTCGGCTCATCATACTAACCCAATATCAATGTTCAAATTCGTTGCTTGAATACGTGTTTTATCGTATGTCTTGAATGGAATCATATGCCATGCCCATAGCCAAGCCTATAAATTACATAATGCGTGCGTTGCATTTAGTCATATTGCATTAGTTAAGAGCATGCATATTTTCTAATTATTTTGTTTTTTTTTTTGGCTCGGAGTACTAAATGAGCAATTTTGAGCTTTAGTATCTTGCATAGAATGTTTATGTTTCCATGCCAAGCATATTTCCATAAGGCTAATTGCTTAAATGATATACCTATTTGGATACCTGTGAATGGAGGCTAATTGCCAAAATTGGGATAAATTGATTAAATGTATAAACTCACATTTTGAAAGTGACAAGTATCAAAAACAATTTTCAAACAAACATGAAATCAAAGCGTTCAAACATTTTCAAATTAGTCTATACTTGTGTGAGTCACATTGTAAAAATAGCTAATAATCTTAACAAGAGCATATAATGTAAATAAGAATCACATCATGATTAGTAGAGGCCGATCTTCGATCGGGCGAGTAAGGTGCTCAATTCATGACCTTCCCCTCTCGTACCTAAGTTCTCGAGCCAAGACACTTTGGTGATGACAGATAAGTGGCCTTTGGCACGAGTCTCAGGTTTCCTAAATTTCTCAAAAATATTTAGGTAGCGACTCTGAAATCTGGCAAAGCAGTCCATTTTTTGCATTAATTCAAACATCGATTTTCCAAAAGAATGGCCGGATTTGGACTTTTTTGTGTTTTCACTATTTCACATTGCACTTTGTGAAATCAGATTCAAAATCACGAAAGTCCAAACTGTGAGGCTAGACATATTCGAAAGGAGCACGAAACGCCAGCCACAGCGGGCTCGAAGCTTTCTAGGATCTACGCACCAGAACTATGGGCGTAATGGAGTCCGAACAAAGCACCCAATCCTGAGGATGGTGAGTGAAGATAAATTCACTCTTCGATTAAACTAGCCTATACCTGGGTCGAAGTGGTACGATCTAGGGGGTCCCTAAGACTCGGCAATATTTGCGACAAGGCGTTCTCTTGAACTACCCCTGACCCTTCTGTGGCAAGGCGTCCTATGGAACTACCCCTGACCCTTTAAGATGATTGGGGATCACTGATTAGGTATGGCTAAGAAGAAGGGTTCACCAAGAGGTTGATCTCTTCTTCGGGGTTTTCCTCATCTTCGGAGAGGTCACCTCCTCGGACAAGGTAGTTAGAGGGAATATTTCCCATTTGCCTTGCACATGGGCTTCATCCTATATCATGAGGTGCCTATAAATAACACTCACCCATAGCTTTATAAGGGATGAATTTTGGAGAGACAATTCTTGGGGGAGAACAAATTTCCCTTCTCTATTATCTACCTTGAGAGTAAAAGTGGGAGATCCATAAGAGAGCCTTTCCATTATTCTCTCTCTACCTACTTTGCCTTTTTCTTCACCCAATCTCTTATCTCCATTATCTCTTTGCTATTGTGTTCCTAGTTGTGACTGTTAAAGAATCTAAGCCTCTCATCATTTCTAGAGAATTCAAATTCTCCAACAACATTCTTGAACCCTCATATACAAACTTGAGGATCCTTCAGATCTACTGCCGATCCATGAGTTTTTTTTTGTTGTCTTGCTCCATTTTGTTCTCTCTCTCTCTCTCTCTCTCTCTCTCTCTCTCTCTCTCTTTCTTTACTCTCTCTTGTTTTTCTTTGATTCACCACCACAGTTGCCGCTCTGGTCACCGAATAGGCTCCGTTACTTCGGCTGTCGATCCAAGCAAGACAGGTTCACAACCAATCAGCCTCCAAATCCCTTGCCCACGGCCCTCCACATCGTCAATAATCTCGTACTCCTGCTCGATGTCTTGGATGTCCACTAGATCTCATTCCTTTTTCTATTTGTTGTGTGTGAAAACTTTTGCCTTATTTGTTATTGATATGAATACATGACAGAGAACTAAAAATAAAACATATATCCCTCTCAGATTGTTTTTTTAATTAAAAATGTGAGTTTAGATCTAATGTTGTTGTTGTTATTGTTGGGGTTAACGATGATGAAACATATTGCAATAATTATGTACAACCCGTTCAACACAGATAGATTAAAAAAAAACTACAATAACAAAATAATTTAAACAAATAACACAAGAACAATTGCATAGATTTAATTTTTTTTAAATAGATTCAAATTTTTTTCAATATATCAGACCTCCGACAGATAAGAACATTGAACAGATAAAAATAAATGAACACATAGGTTCAACAGATAAGAAAAAATAAGGAAACAATTTGAACAGATACTAAAATTTAGACAGATAGATTTAAATAAATAAGGAAAAAATTGAACAGAGATATAATTTAACAGATAATTTTAACAGATAAGGAGAAAAGTTGAACAGATAGATATAAATTTAAACATATGGTCAACAAAGTTAATAGATAGTTAAAAAAAGTCAACAGATAGATAAGAGGTAAAATTGAAAATAAATCGTCCTCTAAAATTAACAAAAGGACTTCTCACCAAATTATTTCACAAATGATGAACATCTCACCAACAAAAAATATCCACAAAACCTAATGTCTTATACTCTCTTTAGATTGGATTTATCGTCGATTTTCTCTGAAAAACATAGAAAAATTAAATTTCTTATATAACACATATCAAAATGATACCATGTCTTTTAATTTTTTACAAAAATATATATGTATGAAATAGTCGATTGTTGTCATTTTTTTTAAAACAAAATTTCATCTTAAATAAAAAAAAATACATTCCTTTTATTGTCTTTTTCTTTTTTACTTCATTTTCTATCATCTTCCCTTTCATTTATATTTTTCACCCTAATTAAACAGGTGGATCTTCGTCAAAACAATAGCTTTACAATTGTAGTACCAAGCACTAAGGATGGCAATTTGAACCCGACCCCAATTAGAACGGTTTTTTCCCAAAAAATACCCCCGACGAGCCGATGATGGTATTGGAAAATGAATCCCTGACAAATTTCGGGCCGGGAATGGTGATACGTTCCCCAGCCCCGACCTCGTTCCCGTCCTCATTTCCCCCGATGTGAAATTACGATTATACCTATATATATATATGTATATAAACCAAACCCTAAAACACAGTTACACAACCTCACACTTACACATAAGCAACAGACTGACCCTCTCATCTCTCTATCGATTTCTCTCTCTCTCTCTCTCTCTCTCTCTCTCTCTAACCCTCTCATCACCATCGATCTCCCTCCTTCTCCGTTGTCCTCCTCTCCCTCTTCCCATCACCGCTGATCTCCCTCATCCTCTATCATCCTCTTTATTCTCCTCTGCTATCCTCCTCTCCATCCTCCCATTATCGATGATCTCTCTCCTCCTCTGATCTTGGCGAAAGTGAACTTAGATCTGCAACGATTGAGACCAGAACAAGGCGTCGCCACTGGTGAACAAAGTGTCTTCATCACTATGCTTCTCTCTCTCTCTCTCTCTCTCTCTCTCTCTCTCACACACACACTCTCTTTCTCTCTGGTCTTACTCTTCTTCATCCCTTTTTATAGATACCATTTGATTTTTACGGTATATATGTTGCGATTTGCTTGATTTTGTTTTGAGGTTATGTATTTTGGTTGTTTCTAAGATATAATTGATTTGTATAGTTATTTTGCTTTCAGATCTATAGTTGTTTCTGAGATATAATTGATTTGTATATGTGTTAGTTATGATAATGACTTTTCTTTGTCTTCCCTCTACCTCAAAAAAAAAAAAAAAAAAAAAAAAAAAGGATCGGGGATTTTTCGGGATCGGGGAAACCCAATCCTCGTTAGAGGGAGAAGGCGGGGGCCAGGGGGATAATGGGTTCCCCGCTGAGGATCGGGGGCGGAGACAGGGAGTTTTTTACATTCGGAGATCAAGAACGGAGAGTATAATGCCCAACCCCGCCCCGACCCGTTGCCATTCTTACCAGGCACACAAGTTGAGCCTATTTTCAAAATTTCCGGCCCAAGCCCAAGTCTTCCAGGCTAACTACCGGCCTCATGCCTAGCCCAGGCTTTTGTTAGGCCATTGGGTTTTTCAATAATTGGAACAAGCCTTTACTTATTTACCCTTTTGCTTTTTTTGTTTGTTTTTTTGAAGGAATATTGTTTTGAGTATGACTTATAAATTAACTTTTTCACTTATTATAAAAGATGTGCACAAAAAATAAAGAGGCGATATAACTCAAATAAACCAATAAAATGGCTTTTTTAGATGTTGCCAACAAAGACAATGTAAAATTTGAAAAATAATTATAAATTAGTTATAAATTTCATCAATATTAATAATTAAAATTATAAATTTTTTCATACATATATAATAATTTTCTCAAATTACCATTGACAAAATTATATATATTATTTTTAGCTTTGGTAGTTTGGAACTAGCTATATCTTGACTTTTTAATTACTTTTTTTCCTTTATTTTTATTTATATTTTTCAGTGAATATTTGTTTTTGAATAAATTACACTAACATTCCTTCAAATTTGGAGAACATATATTTAATATTACAAATTTAACATAATTACACTAGATTGTCTTACAAATTTTAATTTACATAATACTTTAGGAATAGGTTATTTCAATAATTTTTTGACTTTTTGACTAAAATATGAAGTGACAAAATTTGGGATATTTTTTGACATTGTACACACAATATATATATATATATAGAAAAATGGAAATCTTTAACTTTTTTTCGTAATTCTTTGATTTTTAAATTTTTTTTTTAGTGAATTTTTTTTTTTTTTTTTAATTCTTCCTAAGCCTTAATCTTATTTTTATCAATAATTTGTTAATCGTATAAATAAATAAATATATTTTTTTTGCGCTAAAATATATATATATATATATATGATTATTTATTTTCTATATACGCACATCATCTACATTAGTCCTTATCATTTGAAATTATATCAAACTTATGTAATTTATTATTATATTTTTTTAAAATCTAGTAGGTAGTCAATGTCCTTTTATTAAAATAAAAAAAATAAAAAAAATAGTCAATGTAATTTATCTTGTTTTCTATATATATATATTGATAGAAAGAAGTAAATTTGTTAACTCAAAATAGCGCATTGGAGATAAATTGAACAGAGGATGGAAGTTTATTGCTAAACTACATATCTCAACTAGGCTGATATAGCAAATCACATATAGCCACCGTTTGTGGAGCTGGTTTTGAGGTTTTTTTGGGATTAAAATAGTCACACAAAACAAAATAAGTTTTTTAACTTAAAAAGAAAAAACATCATATTCAACTCATAATTATTATATTCTTTTTCTCACAAAAAAATTTAAAAAGCCAAAAACCCTTTCAAAATCAAGTTTTTTAGTCCCGGGCTAAAATAGTCAAAAAAATCAAAAAAATCAAAAAGCCAACTCACTTCCCAAATGAATTCATAAAAAAAGGAGGAGGATATCCTCTAGTTTAGATTTTAAATTTGAGGGTACTGTTTAGATTCATGGGATTCACCATAGATTCTGTTTCGATAATCCAAATTGTTCATTTTATCGGACACTTCGTATATTTCATTCACACAAAAAATTAAGTCGATCCGATAACTGTAATTTATTTAATTTATTGCGTTTGTCATTAAAATATGCATGGTTCATTTTTAAAACTGCAATTGATGTCTATTTTTTTAGTGAAAAATTAAACAAATTACAATTATCAGATCGACCAAATTTTTTGTGAGAATAAAATATACAAAATACCCAATAAAATGACAATTTAAATTATCAAAACAGAAACCGTAATGAACCTTACAGGCCCAAATAATGCTCTCCCGTCCAAAATCTGGATTGGAGATGATCCTTTTCTTATAAAAAAAAAAATTTAATCTAAAACGGCAATTTTACTTTTTATTTTTTTAAAATGAATAAATTAACAAGATACCAACAAAAGATTACACCCAAAAAACCAAAACCAAAGATGAGTTTGATAGTGACGTGATGTAAACATCTCAAAGCCACAAACACGAGCAAATACCAGAAGCGTAGGTTCATGACATTGATTAAATGATTAGAAACTGTGTTTGTTTCCTGAATTTGGATAAAATTTTAGAAAGAAAAAGAAAAAAAATGTTAATAAAATATGAATGAAATATAATTACATTTCACATCAATTTTTTTTTTTTTTTTCTAAATTCCTTCGCCAATCTATAAACCAAATATACCCTCAAACTGATTATAAATGAAACAGACCAAGAGGCTTCTCTGCTAATCAAAAATCTTGTCAGCTATAGAATTCCATCACAGTCATTACCTCAAGCAGAGCTTATCTTCATCCCCATTGTTAAAATTGATAAAAAGCATTGCTTAAACAAACAATACCACCATGAACAGTACCACAAACAATTTTTAAAATTTTAATAATATATACTAGTTGATACTGTGCAATATCGATCAGATGAGTACGTTATGGTTAAAATTGTACCACCCCAAACTTGCATCCCCCAAAACACCATGAAGGTTTTGAAGAAGGTCTAGGCTTCACTTTGTGGAAGAATGCAAAAGTTTCACTAATTAACTCTCTATGTTCTTACTAAGACAAATGGAATGTAATTTCAATATGATCTTATTTTACAAAATATGCTCTTCATACACCATTAGAGTTGCAAACACTAGACTCTCAAAAAAAGAAAAAAATAAATACATCAGTAACATTAACAGGAAAACCATACAATAACACATACATACATATGAATATTATCTGTTTTGTACCATGGGACACGCACGGTTTTATTCTTCCTTCACTAGAAAAAACCTCTTAGAGGTTTGTGAGCATGACACACTTTATAAGGTGGGTCAAGAGTCCTAGCGAACTGATGTGGGACGGATTTGGACCCCCCACAACACATATATACATATATACTTGTTTGTAGTCAAATACATAGAAGATGATAGATCATATATATCTGCATACAAGAAAACACTTATTTTCCAATTACTGAGGTGCTTCATGGGTGCAGAGAAAAAGGCGTAGCAACTTTCGAGCAGTGACTTTAAATCCGTGAAGAAGACTAGTGAAGATCTGACGCTTGATTCTTCCTCTAACTGGGGGTACCGTTACATCACACTGCACCATCACCATATTCTTCTCCATATCCCTGCAATTTAGCTATGGAAATGCATACGTAGCTAGAAGAAGAAGAAGAAGAAGAAGAAGAGACAAAGATATGATACAATTGAATCACATGAAGTTGTGCTCTTTTTATATTAGAGAGAGGAGGAGAAGACGAGTACTGTAGGAGCAACTTCACTATTAGCTTGTCAAATTTACAATTTTAACCTTTTTGTAACTAACTGAAAAGATAAACCAATACCAATGTGAAATTATGTAATTTTTGTGGGGTATTTTGGAAAGTTATATTCTGAGACACTTTTTGTCAACACTAAGGGGTTATTTGAGATGATCTAAATAAGTGTACTTTTTATCTTTTTATGAAAAGATGTGCAAAAAAGTAGAGAGGTGATATAATGAAAAAAAGATAAAAAGATGAATTATTTAGGAAATGCCAAATCACCCCTAACACGTGTTTACATATTGTAATATTAATGGCTGCGTCTCCTCTAGATGAGTGTGTCGTTAAATATATAAAATATAAATTTTAATTTTGATGAAAGTATATATATGTCGTGTATTACTTAAATGGTAACCGAAAATCTAACAATACTAAAATTTTTATTCTAATTTTAACTCACATCATAGAAGTTTAAATTTATATTATACATTCAAGTTTTAAATACTTTTTTAAATTTATATATTTCTAAATACGTTACATTTTCAATCAATATATTTGTTGCCCCACTTATCAGTGTTATTAATACACGTATATTTCTTGTAGCCTACATGCTAACATTTATGTTATGTTTGGTTCATAAATTTAATAAAATAAAAGAGAAATAAAATAAATAAATTTAAATGAGACAAATGTTAGATTCATAATGACATGATAAAGAAGTTGAACTTGCATTGTTGAGTTTGTGACCAAAAATGCTATATAAAAGAGTAGGTGTCATATGTATTTAGAGCAATATTCTATATAATCTCATTTTTTATTTTATTTTCTCATTCTTAGACATGAAGTAATGAAATCCAATTCATAAATGTATACGGGACTCATTTATTTGTGTCTTTAAGTGAAAAAAAATATAAGATTATATAAATTATTTTTCACGTATTTATGAATGTCGACTCTATTATTTTGTTTGAAGAAAATAGGTAAGAATTGTAATTATGTATGTCTTTGTTTCTGACAAAATCAAAAGTTGACACGGAAATTGCTATAGTATTTTGAATAAAATTAGGACAAACTTTTTAAAAATCTCAATCTATTCTTATAGATGATATGTGTTTATATAAGATTGTTTGGCATAATTTCTCCACTAAGGACGGACTTTAAAAGGCCATAAATATTTTTTAGTCTATCTTTTTGTTTTCTAAAATGATCGCTTGTATGCTAACAAAAATTTATAACGATCAATTTGTATTTATTTCTACATAATAAAATAGATCAGTTTTTGAAATATGTTTTATATGGCATTTTTTTATTATATAAAACTGATTTGATCACGTACCTATCGATATCCGATCAACGTCATTTTTTTACAAGTATAAAGTACTCAACGAGTTCTACACATTCACGGTTCAGATTATCGAAACAAAACTCATGGTAGGCCCTCACGAGCCTAGTCTGTGATCGAACTGAAAGGTACTGTTGGGCCCGTGGGGGTCCGCCACGGGTCTCGTTTCGATAATCTGAACCGTTCAATATCTAGAATTCGTTAAGTACTATATGCCTGTAAAAAATCACATTAATTGGATACTGATAACTATCTCATCGGATCAAATTTTTGTCAACTGTTTATTTTTTCAACATCCATTTTTTTTTTTATACAAAACTAATTTGATCGCGTAACTATCGATATCCGATCAACGTGATTTTTTACAAGTATATAGTACTCGATAAGTTATATACATTAAAACGGTTTAAATTATCGAAATGAGACCTGTGGTAGGCCCTCATGAACCCAACAGTACCCTCCAGTATAATCACGAATTGGAGGGAAACTAGCACCATTTAACAATCACAAAAAATTATCCCATGCCACATGATTAAAGATTAAAATTTAATAAATTTAATATCTAGCATCATTTCTCGCATAATTTAATGGCTTGAAGCACAAACAAATTCACTAATGCGTATCATTATATAAATCTAAAGTAAACCCATCACCATCTCCAAAGCATATCCTTATATAACCGTTCATAGAATACACCAAGCAAGGAGACAACTGAAGAGTCAAAAAAATAGATTTAAGTAATGAATAATGAAAAAAAAAAATTTAATTAATTGTGTTATTAGAGCATTTTCATCCAAACCTTTAAAATTTGGATAAATTATCTATAGGTCCTAATATTTGGATTTATTATAATCAAATTCTATTAAAAATAAGTCCTAATAAAATCGTCACTAAAAATAATTTTTTGTAATAATTTTTACATATGTCGTTAAAAATTAACAATTAGTAATTTTTTTGGTCACAATTTTATAAATTGTCGCCAAAATTTACAGTTAGTAACATTTTTCTGTGACAAATTTTTCAAATGGTCGCTAAAAGTTGAAAATTAGTGACCTTTTGTTGTGACGATTTTTTAAAACTATCTCCAAAACTTATAATTAGTGACATTTTTTGTGATAAAATTTTTAAACTATCACTGAAAATTAACAATTAGTAACATTTTTTAATAGTGTTTGATGAAAAACACCATTAATTATTATAGGACCTATTAGACAATAAGTTTATCTATTAGGACCTATACGTAAATCTCCCTTAAAATTTGGTATGTCAAATTTTTTCAAAGGTTTGAGTGGCAAATTGACATGTTAATTTGATATAAAAGCTCTCCACTTGATATGTCAAATTTATTATTCTATTATTTTTAAAATTTGAACTCTTTAAAAAAAAAGAAAATAAAATATATGAAGGGGTGATTAGGGGTGTAAATCTGGCCCAGCCCGGCCCATGTGAGGCCTCACAGGCTCCCGCCAAAAATTCGAGCTGGGCCGGGCCGGCCCACAGGCCAAAAAAACTAAGCCCAGGCCGAGGGGTATTCGGGCCTTCGGCAGGCCAGTGGGCGGGGTCTCGGGACGCCCCGGTGGACCTTGGCCTAACCTCGGGCTTGGGGCGAGCTTGGGCAGGCCTGGCCATTTTTTTTTAATTTTTAAAATTTGTTTCTACCAAAAGTTTATTATTTTCTACTAAAAAATACAATGGGTCTCGGGCAGGCCAGGCCATAAGTGGGCCGAGCCGCGGGTCGATAGGGCGAGCCATGGGCCTGGTCGGGCTTCAAAACGATGGCCCAGGCCCTAACCCAGGAGCTCGGGCCGGGCACGGGCCCATATTGGGCCGCCCACGGGCCGCGGGTCATTTTTACATCCCTAAGGGTGATGCCAAAAATCATGTCAGCTTTTGGCACATCGAGTAAAGTTAATTTGATATGTCAAAATAGAATTGTGGGATTGTCATATTGAATTTGGCATCTCAGGTGGAGATGCTCTTATAACCTAAAAGTTATATTTATTTGATATGATAATTTATTAGAATATGCAAAATAATTATCCCTTTCATATTTTCTTTCATAATCAATCAATTAATTTTTATTTTATTTTTTATGTACTAGGTTTAGAAAGTAAAAAATAATCTGGTATATCATTTATAAAAATAAAAACAAAAACAACATAACGTCAAACTAGTGATAGGGGCAAAATTGTCATGTCAGTTTTTTTTTTTTTTTTTTTTTATTTAAAGTCGTGAACCAACTTTGCGAGAAGCGGTTTTAAAAGTCCCTTGACTGGTTTCGTCACGCAAAATGAAATTTCAAGAACTGAAAGTCTATTTTACAAGTCTCATCAAACCAATATATTTTGGGAAAATTTTATTTCAGAATAGATTTTTTTACAAAAATAAAAAATAAGTGATAAATTTTATATACATTAATATTTATAATTACAAACTTTTTCATAAATTTATAGTAATTTTATGATTGTACCACTTATTCGTAATTTCTCCATATGTTTTTAGTGGACGGACTTCTGATCTTTAGAAGTCTTTAGATTATCTGTCAAAGCACTCACTTTGATCGTTTGGGTTTTTTTTTTTTTTTTTTTTTTTTGTATTTTTAAATTTTTTGACTTTTATAATAATTAAAAAGGTCAATGTGTTTGGAAATTTTTTTTTTTTTTTTTTTGTGTTTGTAAAAAAAAATTATTTTTTTGTGAGTGAAAAAATTAATGTAATATCCAGCTTTAGAAGAAAAAAAAAACCATTTTATTCATGTAAAATATAAAAGACATTCAGATTTCCAAATACACACTAGCTTGACGTGGAACTCACTGATCGACCAATTCGAGAATCAATTTCAAGCCCATATGGAGGGACCATAAAAAATTATTTGTATTTAAAAAGTTTGAAACTTAAAACCTTAAAAAGAGTATACCTCCAACCTTTTATATTTAGGTCTATTTTGAAAAATAAGTTAAAAGTCAATTTATTTATTTTTTTTTTAAAACAAACAAAAATAAATAAAAAATAATAATATGACTTAAAAAATTTTAAAAAATTAAAAAATTAATTTTGAACCTAATTTTCAAAACAGGCCTTAATGACATCACATATATGATAGTATCTTGTACAAGATTAAGGAGTATTTTAAGAAATTGATTAAAAGTCACTTCTCAACTTTTAACCAATTTCATCTCTCATTAAAAAAAAAAAATTGAAAAAATTTACTTTTGACTATCATTTGAAAACACTCATCGCTCTAAGTCAACCCTTTATATTTTAATATATTTGCGCTTAACTGCTTTGAAAAAGGAATCCGGATCCTCGGTGCCTCTTTCCTGCGGCACAACCCTGTAGCCCCCAAAACGACATCGTTTTGGGGGTTCTTTTTTTTTTTTTTTCTTTTCTTTTCTTCTTCTTTCTTACTGATAACTCTCTCTCTCTCACACAGATAACTCTCTCTCTTCTCATTACGATCATCGACCCAAATTGGTTCAGATGCTGTGCTCTGTTCAAAACATTTTGTAGTTTTGATTTCAATTTTCTGAACCAATTGAGATGCTCAGATCTGAACAAAAATTGGTTTAGATCTGAAATGTTTTGAAAATGTTTTGGTTTGCAGTGTGATCACATCCCAAAGAGTGGGTTTTGTTTAATCCTCTTTTAGTTAGCCGATTTCGAGCTTCTATTCGACCATATATCTGTATTTAATTAAAGCCTTCGCTTATGGCTTTAATTCTGTGCCAATTTTGCTCTTTCCTTGTTCAATCAGGCTCTCAAAGAGTGTCTGATTGTGATTCAACATACTTGGATGACTTCAAATTTACTTGGATGACTTCAAATTTATTCAATCAGGCTCTTCTGCAACCTCTTCTTCTCCCTTCCTCTCTCTCTTCTTCCCCTCCCCTCCCCTCCCCTCTGTTATCGAATCAAACTGCAAACAAAACCCACAAAAGAAAGAAAATCTGAAGGAAAGAAAGAGACAAAAAAAAAAAAAATCAAGAAAAAGGTTGGATCAAGAGAAACAAAACCCAAAAATGAAAAATCAGTCGAACCCAGTAGTACAAACCTTCACCCTCCTGTAAAGATTTTCTTTTGTGAGAAAATGGGAGAGAAAAATGAGGCCAAGAAAGAAAGAAAATATCGGATATAGCAGAGAGTAGAAACCAAGAAGCGATAGAGAGAGAGAGAGAGAGAGAGAGAGATCTACAGTTGAGAAAAGAGCACCACCCACTCACACATCAAAAGGGGCATCAGGTTCTTCTCTCCACCATGCGAGTGTTCTTCCATTTGGGATTTGTCTCTTTTGTAGTCCACTGAGGTCCTAAACTCCAACTTATGGCCCGTTGAAGGGTCGCCGGTGATGGAGATGACGGCGTAGACCTTCATCTTGCCGAAGAACCTGATGTCTTTTAGGTTTTTTGCTGAAATGTTGGCTTGAAGTTATCAGTGAGAGAGAGAGAGAGAGAGAGAGAGAGAGAGAGTTATCAGTAAGAAAGAAGAAGAAAAGAAAAGAAAAAAAAAAAAAAAAGCCCCCAAAACGACGTCGTTTTGGGGGCTACAGGGTTGTGCCGCAGGAAAGGGGCACCGAGGATCCGGATTCTTATAATTTAGATTTTTTATTGTTGTTTTGTGTTTTGGTATTGTTAATAGAGCGAATTATAGTAATAATCTATATAATTTAGATTTTGTATCATTTTACTCTTTGATTTTTTAATTATGATATATTTGATCCTAAATTTTGAATCTTATTTCAAATAAGGATAATTGAAGATACAATTATTCAATTTTAAGGGTAAAGTCATCAATTTGCTAAAATATAAATTAATTTGACAAAAATAAATGTCAAAAAATATTTTTGGATTTTTAAAAATTTTCTACCCACCAAAGATAAAATTATGTAAAATTGATAAATCTTTACACATTTATTTATTTTTTTTTACCAAATTAATTTTTATTATATGTTTGGGTGATAATCATGTAATGGGTAGTTGCTAAGCTTTTTATGTGTTATTGATATATTTAACATATGAAATGTCTTTAGTTTTTGAATTTTTTAATTTAATGGATTGGTTTAATAATGATATCAAAATTATTGCCATATTTGACTTTTAAAAGAATAAAAACTAATTTAACGAAAATAAAAACAACCACCCATTACATGATCATTATCCAAACACATAATAAAAAATAATTTGGTAAAATAAATAAATGTGTAAAAGATTTATCAATTTTACATAATTTTATCATTGGTGGGTAGAAATAATTTTTAAAAGTTTAAAAATATTTTTTCACATTTATTTTTGTCAAATTAATTTATATTTTATCAAATTAACGAATTTGCCCTTGAAATTGAGTAATGGTATATTCAATTATCCTTATTTGGAACAAGATTCAAAATTCATAGTCAAATGTGTCACAATTGAAAAGTCAGAGACCAAAGTGATAAAAGCCTCAAACTATAGAGACCTTTAGTGTAATTTGCCCTTATTAATATGAACACAATAATAATCACTGTATTTGGTTTTAATTTTCTTAATTTTTTTAAATTAAGTTTGTTTTCATATTTTTTTTATTTTTAGTGAATATTTTTAAAATTTTAAGCAATTTTTTTAGTTTTTTAGATGCACCTTACTTAGATGTATTTAAAAAGTATAATATTTGTAAAAAAATATTTTCAAAAATCAATAAATACACAAGATTAAGAAAAATAAATTGAATTTTCATTTTTTTTTGTCAATATTTTTGGTATTTAGTGAATTTAAAAAAAATCACAAATATTATCCTTTTTAAGTGTATTTATGTTGAGTATATCTAAAAAATTTTAAAAAGATTTACTTAAAATATTTTAAAAAATCAACAAAAATAAAAATAAGGCCTTGTTTGGGAAGACTAAATAAGTGCACTTTTTGTCTTTTTGGACAAAAAAATTGAGGTTGAAAATATGGATGTTTGGGTTAACTTTTTGACTTTTTATGGAAAAATGTGTAATAAAAAATTGTGAAAATTGGTTTTTAGAGGAAAATTTGAATTGGGAGTTGTGCAGCCGTAATTGTTGACTTTTGGTGAATAGTGTTAACTTTTTAACTTTTTGAGTAACTTTTTGGCTTTTTAGATTATTTGGCTTTACCCAAATATGAAAAATAAAAAAATTTAATTTTCTAAAAGGTGAATCATGAGTTATAAAACCAAACATGCTTAATCATATTTCGTTGACCTGTGTTTTCATTAATTTACTAATAATTTTTTATATTTTGCAATAAATAATTAGGCTATGTTTTGGATGGTACCAACAGAAAGCATAATGTTAGTCTCATTATTAAACACATCTTTTTATTCTGTTATTTGTTAGCATCGAAAATGATAGAGGCCTCATATATTATATTTTTTTTGGCCACCGTGCATATATGACCAAAATGTAACGAAGACAACAGATATGCGGAAGTTAATTATTAATAATTTATTAATTTTTATAAAATATTACAGAAAGAGTTCCATGCATTAATGTATTCACCAATCTAAATGTATAGCATATAATCCGTATATTGAAACAACAGTAATTAAATACAATTTATACCTTAAGGTTATATTTGTTTGGCTTTATGAGTGACAGGATTGGACTAATAGTATAGAGTGTTCGGTTGTAGAAGGTTGTGATAGAATTAACACTCCAAAGGGACTTAGTATTCCCCTTTCTTGGTTGGACTAGCATAGAAAGAAAACATATGGAATTAGAAATCTACTAATAGGATTAATGAATTAAAATATTAAATAAAATAGATTAAAATATTTTTAATATTATTTTTTAAAATAATTTATTTGTGAAAGAAATATTTAATTTTTTTGATAAATACTATAAAAACATATTTCTTTTAAATTTAGTGAATTTTTAAATAATTTTTATGTAAAATTTAATTTTTTTTAAGTGTATAGATTAGTGGACTTAAAAAGTATAAAAATAATAATTATTATAATATTAAAAAATACTAAAAATTAAAAAATAATAATACTATCTATAGTATTACTAATCTGGTGGTGCATAAACAAACATTCTTTATCCTGCATTTTTAACCTAATACCGCTACACTAATAATCTCCTCATTTAATCCCACAGTACTCCTAATCCCCTCCATCCTATGGAGCTAACACAAATGAGGCCTAAAGGTTACAAGTTTTCAAAACGATACTTGGTTACAACAAAAACAGGTCGAAGAAAAGTCCTAGGCTTATACAAAAGATAATTACAAAAAAAAAAAAAAAAGATGAGCTTTCAGTTCCACAATCCTCCCTAGCTGACTCCTTGGTGAAAATATATCATCAGTACCTGAAAGTTAGTTTCTACATAAGGTGAGCTAATGCCCAGAAGAGATAAATTTAATGATCTGTATGATGTTGAATAAAGTCACATGGTGAATGCATATGAATGTCATTTATTAAAACAATATATATTTTCTCTTTCAAACAATGCAATGCCAATTCAATTTTTAATAGATAAACTTTTACTTCAATATAGACAACAGGGCAGTGGATATACCCACTAGAAATCTCTAAGTATGTATCTGCCAGTAAGCTATACAAGTACAACCAAAGTCATTTTATCGATACCAACTAGAAGGATCGACACTTAACCGCGCGAGTGTTTGAACTTTTACTTAGGACACATAGGCCAACATGGATAATAGTCACAACCACACCCTCTAACTAGAATTACTATGGTATTCACCTATTTTTCTTAAAATAATACATTTCGATGTATATAAATGATTACAATCATTATTCAAATGGAAATGCATGAGTAAATAGTTTTAGTTAACCTAATTCTCATACAATTTTTACAATAATTAAAACTATCCCCCACCAATAGCCTAAAATAGATATTTATATTTAAAAGATATATTTCAAGCTACAGGCATATATTCATAATTTCAAATTTAAAGTAACAATACATGTTCAACTCCACTATCCAACTCAATAAGGGTCCAAACACTACAACAAAAAGAGTCTTTGGAGACTAAAATTAATGACGAAAATAAATTTTGTCACGAAAGACGTACCTTTTAGTGAAGAAAATAATATTTCGTCTCCAAATGTACTATTTTTAGAGAGAAAAATAAAATTTCGTCACCAATCTACATAGATAATAAAAAAATTAGGTGACGAAATTATTTTTCGTCATTATTTTTATTTTTTATTGTCATTAAAGATTTTTCTGCTTTTTTTTTGGATGGTGCCAAATTTTTGAGATTTTTGGTGAGGAAACAATTTGTCACTAATTATAAAATTATTAATGACGAATATATTTTCGTCACTAATAATTTTTAATATTTTTATATCATTTGGTGAGAAAACAGTTTCGTTGTCAATAATAATTTTGTCACCAATTTCGGAGGGAAAATTGGGCGGCAAAAGAAAACCCAAAATAGGCTCTACTGATTTTTTCGTTTGGCTTCTGAACATAGAATTTGTAAGCTGCAAAACCTAGTAGAAGAGAGGGAGAAGAGAGAGGGTTCGAAGGAAAGACAACTTCGACTTCGAACGGTGCTCTCCATTCGGCGGCGGTGACGATTGACTGTTCCATTCTTGAGGTATGTTCGGATTCCCCCTCTCTCTCTCTCTCTCTCTCTCTCTCTCTCTCTCTCTCTCTCTCTCTCTTACAATCACTCCATTTTTTAAATTTCCTCTTCAAAATTCCCAAACACGCCCTATGCTTTGCAAACCCTTTCTCAATTTCTGATTTGATACTCGAATTTCATTATCTCTGAATATTTGTTTGGCTCTGTCATATATGTGTTTGCTATTTTTTATTAGGGTTTTATAACTGTTCTTTTGGATTCACATGTCTTGATTTTGTTCTTGTTGGGTTGATTTGTGCTATTAGGGGCTTGTGAAAGCCAAATATAAAAGGCCTTTTAATGAAATTTGTCCCTGGCAATCTTGGCTTGATTTGGGTTGTGGATTGTGATTTGGTCACCAAACATTATTTGATATAAATTGAACTTGAAGTTTTCGAGGCTGTTTAATTCTTTTTTAGTAATAAAATTTCAGAAAAATTGTCTCTTTTCTATGTGGTATATTTTTTTCTTGTATTTTTCTTATTCCATACATTTTCGTGCATTAGTATAGTTAATAAATATCTTAAATTTTGACTTGAGGGGTTGCATCCCTGAAGTTACCTGGAAGAAGAAATATAAAACTTGAAATGTCAATCCATATATATATATGGGAAAATGAGTAGCATACCAGTTCAAATTGACCCAATTGCTAAGTCATATGTGACATTTGGGTGTATAAATGCAGTGGTGAATGACAGCAAATTCATGGAACAGTTTGACAAATTGTTGGTAAAATAATAATTTTGTTGATATTTCAAGGTCATTGAATCAGGCCAAAACATTCATATTTGATCTGAATTTTAGGTGAATTCTATTGGTCTCCGAACGAAAAAATTTATTGTATTTGAAAACATATTAACAACTTAATTTCAAAGTTTAAATAAATCCGTTTTGAGTAACGTTTCTCTAGAATATTTTCTAACTTTTATTTTTCACAGTTTCTGACTTTATGTAATCTTAGCTTGATTTGAAGCATGAATTGTGACTTACACCAAGCATTGTTTGTTATAAATTGAAATTTAAGATTTTACAACTATTAAGTTCTTTTTCAGTAATAAAATTTAGAAAAATTATTCACTTTTTTTTGTTGTTCTTATTTTCTTTGTCTTGCTAGTTCGTAAATATTTTAAAATTTGACTTTCAGGGGTTGCATTGGCTTTAGGGTAAGTTTCAAACTTGGAAATGGAAGATTTTTTTGAAACAAGTTTCAAGGAAAATAATTTTTCGTCTTTTGCTGGCAACTAAGCATTTGAAAATCAGAAATTTAGATGAATTTCTCTGCTTTTTAACCCTAGCAAACGTGTATTGGTTAGTAAAAGTCAACCTATATACTAATAAATTTTTCAATCCTTTGAATGGTGAAGAAGGAGATCCTTGAAGTTGTCACCAGCTTGGTTTCAATGGACAATATGGTTTCTATTACATGTGACTAGGAACTTTCCGATGTACCTAAAAAAAAAATTACATGTGACTAGGAACCTCCTTTGTGGAAACTCATAGAACCTTTGTATCAATCTCTTTGAATCCTCTATTCCCAAAACGCTGAGGACTCGATTGGGAATATAGTGTAAAAGTTAAAAAATCATTATAAATTATTATATTTTTTTTGTGCATCTTTTTGTAAAAAGTCAATTAAAATAGTCAATTTTCAAACCACTGCTGATAATTGTTGAAACATATTATGAGATTTTTATATTTTAAAATTCTCACATTATCCAATAAAAGTGACTATTTTTGGGTGGAGAGATTTATGAACAGAGAATCCTTAACTCCTATCTTGATAATTGTTTAAACATGTCACGACATTTTTATATTTTAAAATTCTCACATGATCCAATAAAAGTGAGTATTTTGGGACGGAGAGATTTATGAACAAAGAATTCTTAACTCCTATCCATTAGTCTTCATTTAAGAAATTGGCCGAAATAGCCACTTGGTAATTGCTCATGATCGCCACGTGGTTAATTTTCGTTAACTTCTTAATAACTGGGTGAATATGTAGCAGACTTTGTTATCATAATTATAAGGCTAAAGAAAAAAATAGGACTTGATATAAAATACCAGCATCACAAGTGAATTTACCCATTTTTAAAGTTATAATATGTTTCTGGTAACATAGTTTGTATATATTAAAAACTTGCCTTTTTACTTTATTTTAAAACTCTTCAAGGCTGCTTCAAATTTGAAATCTTGCAAAGCTCAAAAGCCCATGTTCTTCCACAACCATATATCAACAATAATGATTTTTTTTTTATTGATAAGTGGAGTTAATTTAAAAAAAAAAAAAAAAACACAATAAATCATCAGAGGAGTTGATCATAAAACATTTAAGTAATATTTGAAGGTTCAACTTGTTACACTTTGTCTCTCGGGTTATGATTATTTAGATTCAAATTGTTAAGAAGAGGATCTCTTGTCTTGATTTTTTTTCCATGGAAACCTTCACTACTCTACAATATGATTTAAAATTTTTGCATGAAATATTAATTCAAGGGATTGGAACTTCCTTGTTATGAAATATTTGGAGTTAAAATATATGCATTACAATTCAAAACATTGGGATTATGTTTGGGATTATGTTTTTCTTCTTTTATTTAATGGTGAATAATTATATTGTCTATATTTTCCAATTAAAGTTGAATTATGTTATATAGTTGTAGAAAATGGTCAAAGGAAAAAGACAATGGCTGAAACCAGGTGATTTGAGAACTAAGAAGCTAACAGAATATGAGAAACAAAGAAATAAGCGAATCAAGAAGAACTATGAGGTAATGAACAATCTTGGAGTGAAGAATATTACAAATTCTTTGATGAGTGTGGTTCAGCCCAAATGTGCAAATGCAAAGGAAAAGGGAATTAGGGTTGAGGTAGATGATGATGATGAGTATAATCCATCAGAGAGTGAGAACGATAGTGATAATGAGTCATTGGGTTCCTTTTATCGCAAGGTATTATATACATTATTTTATATTTGTGTGTGAACATATCTTTTACTATTTAAATATCTTCTTCATATATCTTAAACATCATATCTTTTTTAAAATATATTTTAACTGTGTTAAATATCTTCTTTACTATTCGGTTATGTTATTTCAGGAACAAGAGATGCCACCGGGGTTACGTTTACAGCCTCATTCGAGGCCATTAACTCCCACACCAGAAGAAGGGATGGATCCCCCACGTCAAGATATTGGTACCCAACCCTTACCACCTCATAATGTGCAACTTGTGCATGAAGTGACTGCATCTAGTAGTGTTGGTAAGTTTGCAAAGTTGTTTATATTTAATTTAAGGTCTAACTTGCATTTGTTTACTTATTAACTCAATTAATATTATGTCCTTACAGCATCACATGACAGACGTGGTCGTGGTCCAACACGCGGCATACAAACCCAACGCATTGTCCAGAAAAATGGAAAGATGTTGGTTCCTGTACCTGAACATTTCCGTGCGCCAGTGGGAGATCAAGCCTCTAAGTTGGCCTCCAAGATTGGCATAGAGGTTCGAACGCAATTACCAGACTTGAGCATTTGTAGGTGGAATAAGGTTCACGATGCTGATAAGAAGCCGATGATCCAACGCTTGGAGGTAATTATTGTCAAGTAAAAGAGGCATGACACATGAAAATTGAAATTGAAATTGAAATTACATGGTAATTATTGTGTGAAAGAAATACTCTCTTTGTTAGGGTGATTACAAGAACTTGCTGCTAAACAAGATATTACATGGTAGCATATCAAAGACTTCTAGTTTTGAAACGAATTTAACGATTAGTAAGAATGCAACTATAACTATGTATTTAGTTTGTATCTTTGCGTAGTGAAAACACAATAGAAAATCTAAAAATTTAACTAGTGATGCATATATTAGTAAACACTAATATAACTAGTGATGCCAACAAATAAATAGGGAAGTATTCTTGTTAGTACTAATCAAATCATGGAAACAATAGTTATGAATAGATGGAGGTCATTATATTGGCTTTAGGAAGGTGACAGACAGCAGAGGGTATTTGATTTAATTAGAATAGATGGAGGAAGGAGGCAGAGATCCTTGGTTAGCTGAATCAAGGGTGCCTGAATTGTCCAATTCAGAAACAGATGAATTAGCTAAAACAGGGGCAGTAACTCTAGCATGTTTGATGGGCCACTTTTCACTTGATGAGTTGTGTGATGTAGTAGACTGCTGCATTTTACCAAGATTGATATTATTTTTTTAAATAAGAAAATTGCTCTCTGGGATCAAAATGTATTTTGTTTGGTGTTCTACACATTGCTCTTTTCTACTCCTTTTCTCAGTTGGTGGTTGTATCTTTTGGGCTTGATGTGAACACTCCAATCCTTACTCTCTTTGTTTCATCAAATCTTTTTGAAAAATTCCAAACTTATTCTAAAAATTTGTTTCCAATACTTGCTCTTTTTAAAAGTTCTGTGTTGAATTATTAGTCCACCTTTCCCCTCAAGATCATAGAGCAAATTTCACTACCTTGATGTTGGTGTAAGATCCTTCAGTTATGTATACAGGATGTTTGAGGTGCTCCACAATAGATACATCATCAGTGACTTCAAGGCCTTCCCTGCAGATACACTTGAATATCAATCTTTTTATTACAAATAAATTATTAGAAATTTGATAAACTTTAGAACAAGTATCATAATTAGATGGCAATTCTCAGCTCATTGCTTGAGTGCACTAGGAAGGTCTTGGCAATATCTTCACAGTAAAAAGCAATATTTACAATAGTATACACTTATGATTCACATATTCTTGCTGTTAATGTTTTTCATTACAATATATAATGCCTAGAAAGACATGTAGGACATTTCATGTCCAAGCTTGACATTGAATTTTTAGGTTCCTGTAGACTGCCTAGAAAAACATGGACAACATATTCCTCTGTTAACACATCTGTTGCAACTGTTACAATATATAATGCCTGCATATCTAGGAATTAAATTGCAACTGTTAACACATCTGTTGATGCAATCTTTTTTTCTTTGTTGTTTAATCAGGCTCATTGCTGCTTGTCTGAAATTTAGGTTATTTAACTTATAAAAAAAATGATTTGATTTTGTAGGATTAGTTTGATCTACAAGGCAATCCGAGTGATGTAGCAAGGACTTTAAACACACAGTTTGGTCGGCGATTGAGTAGCTTCACCTATAGGTTGCACAAACAATACAAGCAACTTAAGGATGCAAAAGGGGAGGAGTACGCGAGAAGCCATCCACCTACAAGTGTTACTCTTAATCAATGGACATCTCTAATTGACAAGAAGTGGAATAGTAAAGAATTCATGGTATAATGTTTTATGTTAATTGTCTTTTTTTTATTTTTTCTTTTTTAAATGGCAGATTGGAGATGAACGAATTTGGTAACCTGCATAGCAAGAGTTTTTTGTTGATATTACCAGACACATCCATCACAGTGTAGTTGTACTTTTTGTTGATATTACCAAACATGTATTTTGACTATGTTGTTGTGGGTTATGATTATATTGTGATGGATCTTATCTTTTTGTTGATATTTTATTGAATAGATTAAAATGAACAGGTTTTTGTAATGATTTGTAATGGATATTATATTCAGCAGGTTATTAAAATGCACAAGTTATTTTGATTGTGTTGTAGTTTTTGATTTTACTAAAATAGATGTTATAATTTGGATGTTATATATTAATTTCTTGATACTATGAGACATGTATTTTGCTTGGGTTGTTTTATGATAATGAACAGTTTAATTTTACTAAATATTTTATTTAATAGATTATTAAAATGTACATGTATTGTTTATTGAAAAAAATATATAAATTGCTAATATAACCCTCCCCTCAATTTTTAAAAATTATTTATTATTGGTGACAAAAAAAAATTGACACAAACTTTCTAATCCCAACAAATAATTTTGTCACGCATATTCACTATTTCATCACTAAATTAAAATATTTCTTGACAAAAAGTTTTCGTCACTGAAGGGTCTTTTTTTTCCATCTTTTGGTGACGATATTTTCGTCACTAAAAATTTTATCACTATTTTTAATGACGAAATATTTTGTCACCCAAAATAAATATAATAAAATTTTATTTAATTTTGGTGACGAAATGGATGTTATAGGTGACAAAATATTTAACATTTAGTGACGAAATATTTCGTCACCAAATGCCAATAATAGGTGACAAAATAAATTTTCGTCACCGGGTACTTTTAGTGACGACGAATTGGTGACGAATGTGGTGACGAAATTATTTCGTCACGGATCAATTTGGTGACGAAAATTTCACTATTGGAGACGAAGTGATTTTGTCATTAAAGTACCATTTTGTTGTAGTGAAACATTTCCCCATCATTCTCCTCCTTATCCAAAATCAATAATTTTCAAAATTTCCAAAGTTTTTTGAAACAATATTTGTTTATTTCAAAAAGCCTCATTTAAAAGAATTTCTATAATTTTCCATATTTCATAGCAACAAAATCATCTCAACAACCTTTCAGAACAACCCATCCCAAAACTCCTCTTTTATAACTCATTTTAAACTCAAATCAAATCCCAAATATCTCAAATTGTTACACTATTAAAGGAGCACATATCGAAGCTAAAAATCATGCAGAAACGTTGAAAGAATCCCTACTTCAAAACAGAAGATAAGCGAAAAGACAAGTCCCAAAACTAACGGAGGTGAAAGTTTAAACTTTTCAGATTAAATGATCATCTCGACGAGCCCTACCCTTTTTCCCAAAGCACCAAGGTAGCAAAATTAACGGATTTAGATAGATCGAAGGTTTAAAGTACGAAATTTAGAGAGAGAGATAGAGAAATGGCTCAAAAATCTTTTAGAGAGAGAGAGGAAAGTAGAAAAGTAAAATAAAGGTTGCGCTTAATTTACTTTTTGGAATTATGATTCTAATCACACAAAATAATAATAATAATAATTAAAACTTATAACCAACACAATTCAAAACTCAATTAAAAAATTATTTTTAAAACTCATAACTAAAAACACAACTCAAAACTCAATTCAAAATTGTTTTCAAAACTCATAACCAAACTTTTTT
Organism: Camellia granthamiana; assembly: GCA_036172215.1. Classification (NCBI taxonomy): domain Eukaryota; kingdom Viridiplantae; phylum Streptophyta; class Magnoliopsida; order Ericales; family Theaceae; genus Camellia; species Camellia granthamiana. Next base: position 112,281,989 of record CM069905.1, on the reverse strand, counting down.
CAAAACTCTATCAAAAAAAAATTCAAAAACTATTATTTTATTTTATTTTTTAAAATTATTTTTAGAACCATGATTTAAGTGTGGAGTTATATTTTGAATTATGAGTTTTGAAAAGAGTTTTGAGTTGTATTTTTTTAATGTGCACTGTATTTTATACAATTATGCGTTGTATTTTTTTTAAAAAAAATATTTGAGTTGTATTTTTTTAAAATATCTAAAAATGTTTATGAAAATTTTATTTTTTATTTTAAATATATAATTTTTATTTTTTTATTTTAAATATTTTATTTTATTTTTTCAAATATTTAAAAAAATTAATTATTTTAAAACTTTTTTTAAATATTTAGTTTTTAAAAAAAAATTCTAAAAAAATTTGGATCACCATATATATATATATCATAACAAAATATTTGGTCAATACTTAAAAAAATAAGAAAAAATATGTTTTAAAAAATTTTAAAAAAAATATTTTGAAAAAGATCTTTTTTCAAAAAAATATAAAATAAAAATTAACTTTAAAGAACAAAATAAAAAATATTTTTTGAAATTTTTTTTAATAAAATTTTGAAAAGAGTTTTAAAAAGAGTTTAGTTATAAGTTTTGAAAAAAGTTTTTGAATTGAGTTTTGAGTTATGTGTTTGATTATGAGTTTTGAAAATAGTTTTTGAATTGAGTTTTGAGTTATGTGCTTAGTAGGGGTGAGCAGCGGATATACCGATCGGTCAAAACCTTCCGAACCGAACCAATCTGTCGCATTTTGGACGGATGCATGATGATGAGCGGACGGTTGCAGATTAATTTTTTTTAATCCGCCTAGTTTGGACGGATGGCGGATTTGATGTTCATTTGGCCGCAACTGAACCGCCAAACCGCAAGCACCCCTAGTAATTTACAAGACTTTATGTTTTCAATTTGTTTAGATATTCTGTTTATGTTTTCAATTGAAAAAGAGTTTAAATATTCTATTGAAAAAGAGTTTTCAACTTGAATATATTTTTTGAATTGAAAAAAATATATGTATTATTTATCTATATTTTTTTGGTTTTTAAATCTAACTTTAAAAATAATAAATAAAAAAAGATGATATATGTTGGTTGGTTTTTATTTTCAAAAACAGATATAGATATAATAATACAGAGGCATACAATCTCTACTACTGCTTTGTTCATAGTTTTGGTTGTTTGAATTGTTTTTATATTTTAAGAATCACATATCATAATACTTCATGTGGATGGGTTATGCTATGATTGTAACGCCCTCAAAAATAAACCCATAACACATAATATTAACATGCGGAATTATAAAAGAAAACATGGTATTATTTCAATCATCAGAGTATTATGAAAATAAAACATCAAAAATAAATGCCCTACGGGCTTACATCTTGCCAAGCCAACACTTGGACACAATTCCATGAGTTCTAACTCAAAACACATAAAGCCCTAGGCTTGAATGTTTACATAGTTCGAATAAAACAAATAAAACATATAAGGCAAGTCTTCAAGTCCAAATCCTCCCAAGCTAAGTCTTTGGAGGTTGTGAACCGCCTGAACCTGAAAATGAAGTTCCCATATAGGGTGAGCCACAGCCCAGTAGAGAAATACTAAACCAAGCATAAGAATTAACTAAAGCAGTAGCACCCGATATATGGTTAACACAAGATAATCAATTTAAAGTTTTTATGACACGAATGTCTGCATTGTCTATAACACATGGTCTATGACACAATATACTTTCCGTTTATACAGACATGGCTCAGAACCTGGCCAAATAACTCAACAAGTATAACAAATCAGGTTAAACCTTTCTTACTACAAAATAAACACACATGCTGGTGTTATAACAATCTCAATCAAATTCACTTCCATACTTCCCAACTGATACACATTTTGGTGATGTATCATATCAATAGCAATTAGAAATACTTCTATTATCGACAAGCACACACATAAGTGATGCTACTGGAGTCCATCCCCTATCTCCTCCCAACAAATCCGGTTTAGAGGTCCATCCCCTATCTTCCCCTAAACCGTGGAGTTCATCCCCTATCTCCTCCAAAACAAAATGCATATGCAACATAATCAATACTCGACATATACATCACATAATCAATACACGAATATTCTGTATTAATTCAACAGTCAAATAAATGACCCAATTTCAGTTATCCCTAAGCCGCATGCAAGGTCTACAACAATCAATGGCTATCCTCCACCGATAGCCCAAAACCATTATTTCTAAACAAGAAATAAATATAACAACACAATGAAATTTCATCATTTTCATAGGTAAGCATTTAAACTACCCAGTTACATAGTTAAATCACTAAGTTTCCCCAATCTCATGAATTAACCTAATATCACAATATTCCTTAAAATTAATTATATAAATTAATCTATGACAAACCCTAAGGTTTCTCCCAAAATTACCAAACTACCCCCACATACCAAAATACCACTACTTAGGATTTAAAACGTATAAATGGAGTAGGAAATCCCTACCTCAAAGAAAGAACCCAAAAAGATGATGATGAAGAAGATGCTCGAAACTCCAAAGTGCTCCAAACCGACAACTGCTCAGATTAAATGGAAGCCCTCACTCTCCTCTATCTTATTTGTAAAAGAACTAGGGTAGAAACACACCCTAACTAGATCAAACCTAGGAGAAAAGGTGTTTAGAGAAGAAGAAAAGTCGGACTTTAGGGTTTGAGATCAAAAAGAATGAAAAAACTGCCCTAAAAATCCCGCTGTTACGTTTAAATACTGGACAGGCTCGCTCGAGCGAAGACCTGGTCGCTCGAGCGACCAGACACAAGAAACTGACCTCGATCGAGCGAAGAGAGAAGCTCGCTCGAGCCAAAGACAAAGCAGCTCGCTCGAGCGAAGAAAAGCTCGCTCGAGCCAACAAACACTGCGTTCAGGTCTAGTACTGGACGCAATCCTCGCTCGAGCCAAGAAATGCTCGCTCGAGCGACGAACCAAAAAGGAAGACCTCGCTCGAGCGGAGATAAGCTCGCTCGAGCGACCAAGCCAAAAACTGAACATCAACACTTGGTTTCTAAACCCAACCAACCTGCAATCAACCTGCCCAAAATATCCTATAACCCAAGAATAAGGAATCACAGGACAACAACAACAATAATATGACAACGGAATCCACGGAACATAAGTCCGGATACAATAATCAAATGGAAGAGACCGGGGTCGCTATAACCTCCCCCCCTTAAAAGAATTTCGTCCCCGAAATTAAGCATAGGTTTGTAAAAACAAGTTTTTCTTAATTCCCAATGATGTATAAAACAATAATCAACAACTTGACCAATATTGGTCACTTCATCTCTTATCAAGAGGCATCTCACAATATGTATAAACCGACACATATTTCAACCTGCATTAATGTTATGCATTATTCCTTTCAATGTTAACAATTTCCATATCATATTCAATCTCATGATATAAACAACACATTCAATATATAAATGTTATATTCCACTTCCATAAAAAGGCAAGTTCAAAATGCTAACATTAAATCCCAAAACATTCTCAATGTTTTCCAACTTAAGACATATATAAAATTCTCAAGTTCCGCAATATTATATAATCTAAGTACAAAATTACAAATCAATAAACAAATCCGGATATTTCTCACGGACTTCCAACTCACGTTCCCAAGTGGCTTCCTCCACTCCGTGATGCTTCCACAGAACTTTCACCAAAGGGATGGTCTTGCCACGCAAAACTTGATCCCGCCTATCCAAAACTCGAATTGGTCTCTCCTCATACGAAACATCCTCATCAACAACTAAATCGGTCCAATCCAACACATGTGATGGATCCGGCTCATACTTCCGAAGCATACTCACATGAAACACATCATGAACTCCGGATAACTGCGGTGGTAAAGCTAAGCGATATGCAGCCTCACCAATCCTCTCAAGGATCTCAAAAGGACCAATAAATCGAGGGGACAACTTCCCACTCTTCCAAAACCTCATTAAACCTCGCCTAGGTGATATCTTCAGAAAGACATGATCACCTACTTCAAACACCAAAGGTCTCCTCCTACGGTCGGCATAAGATTTCTGACGACTCTGAGCTGTAACAAGCCTCCTACGGATAAGCTCAACCTTCTCCGTCGTTTCCCTCACTAACTCTGGACCCAACAAAGGTGCATCACCCACCTCGGCCCAACATACGGGAAACCTACACGGTCGGCCATACAAGGCCTCAAATGGTGCCATACCGATACTAGACTGAAAGCTGTTGTTGTAGGCAAACTCCACTAATGGTAAGTGCCTCTCCCACGACCCACTAAAGTCGAGAACACAACCCCGAAGCATATCCTCAAGGATCTGAATAGTACGCTCGGACTGCCCATCAGTCTGAGGATGATAAGCTGTACTAAAGGTCAACTTAGTGCCTAAAGCACTCTGCAAACTCTGCCACAACCTGGCAGTGAAACGAGGATCTCTATCTGAGACGATCGTCACTGGGACCCCGTGCAACCTCACTATGTCCCGGATATATAAGTCGGCAAGATGATCTACCGAATCTCTAACACGCATAGGAATGAAGTGCACTGACTTCGTCAACCGGTCTACAACCACCCAAATAGCATCACTACCCCGCTGAGTCCTCGGAAGACCCACAACGAAGTCCATAGTGACATGCTCCCACTTCCACTCGGCAATAGGCAAGGGTTGCAACAAACCCGCTGGCCTCTGATGCTCGGCTTTCACTTGCTGACAAGTAAGGCACCTAGATACGAAAGCTGCCACATCTCTCTTCATACCCCGCCACCAAAACTGGCGACCCAAATCCTGATACATTTTAGTGCCTCCCGGATGCACCGCAAGGCGTGAATGATGAAACTCTCGGAGTACCTCCTCTCGGCAAGACTCCGGCACAAACAAACGGTCTCGGTATCTTACACTCAGGTCGGGATACACCGCTAAACCCTTCTCAACCTTCCTACTGGAAATCTTCTCTCGGAGAGATTCTACCTCAAGATCACCCCTCTGAGCCTCTAACACTCGAGTCACAAGTGTAGGCTGTGCAACAACAGAAAATAAGGCCGCAGCCTCAACAGATTCACCCAAAAGCAAATCAAACTCCCCAAGTGCACCCAACATCTCCCACTCTCGGATGGCTATACTAGCTATGTCACCAACAGATTTCCTGCTAAGGGCATCGGCCACGACATTGGCCTTTCCCGGATGATAGTGCAACTCGAAGTCATAATCCTCAATAAACTCCATCCACCTCCTCTGCCTCAAGTTCAAATCTTTCTGTGTGAACAGATATTTCAGACTCTTATGATCGGAGAATACCTCAAATTTCTCACCATACAGATAATGCCTCCAAATCTTCAAGGCAAATATTACAGCTGCTAACTCTAAGTCATGCGTAGGGTAGTTCTTCTCGTGAATTTTCAACTGACGTGAGCCATAAGCAACCACTTTCCCCTCTTGCATCAACACACAACCTAGACCCTCTCGTGAGGCATCACAAAAGACTGCATAACCCAACCCTCTCTCCGGAATAATCAAGACTGGAGCGGTGGTCAATCTAACCTTCAATTCCTGAAATGACTTTTCACAAGTCTCACTCCATACAAATTTGACTCCCTTCCGAGTCAATCTAGTCAACGGTGAAGCTAACCTGGAGAAATCTTTCACAAACCGACGGTAATACCCAGCTAATCCCAGAAAACTGCGGATCTCAAACACACTCTTAGGCTGTGCCCAATCTTGCACTGCCTCAGTTTTGGATGTATCAACAGACACTCCTTCCCCAGAAACTACATGACCTAAGAACTTCACCTCTTCTAGCCAGAACTCACACTTTCCGAACTTAGCATAAAGCTTATGGGCTCTAAGTAACTCAAGCACCACTCTCAAGTGTTCCTCGTGCTCCTCCCTCGAAGGTGAATAAATCAGAATGTCGTCCACGAAGACGACCACAAAACGATCCAAGAATTCCCGGAAGATCCGGTTCATCAAATCCATAAACACTGCCGGTGCATTGGTGAGCCCAAATGGCATCACCAGGAACTCATAGTGGCCATACCGTGTACGGAATGCCGTTTTCGGAATATCCTCCTCTCTGACCCTCAACTGGTGGTAACCCGATCTCAAATCTATCTTAGAGAAACAACGGGAACCCTTCAACTGGTCAAACAAATCATCAATACGAGGCATAGGGTACTTATTCTTAACCGTAACCCGATTCAATTTCCGGTAATCTATACACAGTCTCAAAGCACCACCTTTCTTCTTAGCAAATAGGGCCGGTGCTCCCCACGGCGAAACACTAGGGCGAATGTAGCCCTTATCTAGTAACTCCTGGAGTTGAACCTTCAACTCAACCAACTCGGCTGGGGCAAAGCGGTAAGGTGCCATAGAAATCGGCACCGTGCCGGGCACTAAATCAATCGAGAACTCAATCTCTCGATGAGGTGGCAGACTAACAAGGTCCTCGGGAAAAACATCCGAATACTCACAAACCACCCTCGGCAATACAATCTGGGTCTCATCACACTCACTACTCTCAAAGCTAGCAAGTAGACCACTAAGCTCACTCCGCCCTCGCGGATCATACCCCGGTGGCAAAACACTACCAACTCTGTCCCCCAGAAAATGGAAACGTTCTCCGTTAATAGTACAACAAGTGACCCTCTGACGGTAGCAATCAATAAATGCCCGGTATGACGATAACCAGTCCATACCCAAAATAACATCGAAGCCCTTCATGGGCATAACCACAAAGGAAAAAGGGATTCTATGATCATCGACCTCTATATCACAACCCCTAACACCTTGTTTCAAGATCAATTCACCCCCAAGAGGTGACACTACACAAATAGGCGATGCTAACTGAGCTAACTCCAACTCCAGAATAGATGCAAATGCAGCAGACACAAAAGAATGAGATGCACCCGTATCGACCAAAACACTAGCAACTGAATTGCAAAACAAGAAGGTACCTCTCACAACAGATGGAGCCGGTACAGGATCCTGCGCGGTAACAGCATACACGCGCCCAGACGACCTCTGATCAACCTGCTCACCCCTCGGAGCATAAGACTGCTGCACAGACTGGGACGAAGAAGCCCCCTGATTGGCCCTCGAGGCCTGAACTGACGGAGCAGGCAGCTGACTCTGAGTCTGCCTCGAACCAGATGCACCAGACGTGCCACCCAACTGTGGGCAAAACCTCTTCATGTGCCCCGGCTGACCGCACTGAAAACAAGAGAGCGGCTGGCCTCTGCCCTGACTCTGGCTCTGAGATCGAGCCGAAGAAGATGCTGCTCTCTGAACTCCTCCCCTCTGAGGACAAACTGGAGACTTGTGGCCCAGCTGACCACACTTGAAACAGGTAATGTCTCCCTGACTGCCTTTCCCCGAACTAGCACTCGGCACTGGAAAAGTGGATCTAGAAAAACTACTCTGAGGCTGCTGAGGAGTGAAACCTCTCTGCCTCCTGCCATCACTCTGGCCATCCTGACTCCTCTTGGAGCCTTTCTGCCCTTCCTCCTCCTCCTGCATCATAGCCTCGGTATGGGCTGCTGCATCAACCAATCGCCCAAAATCCCTAATCATAGATCCGACAACTCTCAGCATGAGGCCACGCCTCAACTTCTTCTCAAACTCAATACACCGGCGCTCCTCAGACGCCACTAACTCAGGTGCGAACCTGGACAAACTAGTAAATGAGGCCTCAAACTCAGCCACTGATGAACTATTCTGCTTTAGCTGGCAGAACTGATCTCTCAACTTCTCCTGAACAGCTGGAGACAGGTACTTCTCCTGAAAAGCATCAACAAAAGCCTTCCAAGTACCTCCAATACGACCTTTGGTGAACTTCCACCACTGACCCGCATCCCCCTTAAGCTGGAAAGATGCCAAGGTCACCTTCAACCCCTCGTCTTCGATGCCAAGCATCTCAAACGTTTTCGTTGTCTGTTCGAGCCATTCATCTGCTTTAAGCGGCTCTTTTGGATCACCCACAAATTCATCCGGATTAGACCGGAAAAACTCCCTCTTTAGAAAGGAGGGTCCTGCATCCGCAGCAACAACCGGAGCCTGATTCTGAGCTCGGAGAATGCCTACTGACTCCCTGAATGCCCCTGCTATCTCTCGGGCTAAAGCGCCCATAGCCTGCTGGCCTACTGGCTCGGCCACATTGGCCTGGCCAACACCCTCCTGAACTGCCGGAATTTCCTCCGGTATAGGCATTTCCTGCCTGGCCTGCCTACCACGCCTACCACGACCTCGTCCTCGTCCTGACATCCTAATAAAGGAAACAAAGACGTTAGCATTCTAAATAATATGCCAAAACTATGACACTCGCGTCCTAATACATTGGACAACAATAAATCACACCACGTAAGCACATAATTACATAAGCACCTACGAATTTCATTCCTGGATAATGATAGTCCCGAGGCGTCACTAAAGTTCCGGTTGGAAACAACATTGATCAAGTGCCTTTCCAACAAGACTTTCAGAGACTCAAGGGTCCAATCAACATCCTAGAAACTACATTCCATACCCACATAGTCACATAAACATGTTATCATATAAGCATGTAATCATTACACTAAGTCTCTATCAAACGAGACGAACCCATTGTGATACTAATCACTTCCCACGTACCCAAAGTATTCAAACCTGGTACGCTCTGATACCAAGTTGTAACGCCCTCAAAAATAAACCCATAACACATAATATTAACATGCGGAATTATAAAAGAAAACATGGTATTATTTCAATCATCAGAGTATTATGAAAATAAAACATCAAAAATAAATGCCCTACGGGCTTACATCTTGCCAAGCCAACACTTGGACACAATTCCATGAGTTCTAACTCAAAACACATAAAGCCCTAGGCTTGAATGTTTACATAGTTCGAATAAAACAAATAAAACATATAAGGCAAGTCTTCAAGTCCAAATCCTCCCAAGCTAAGTCTTTGGAGGTTGTGAACCGCCTGAACCTGAAAATGAAGTTCCCATATAGGGTGAGCCACAGCCCAGTAGAGAAATACTAAACCAAGCATAAGAATTAACTAAAGCAGTAGCACCCGATATATGGTTAACACAAGATAATCAATTTAAAGTTTTTATGACACGAATGTCTACATTGTCTATAACACATGGTCTATGACACAATATACTTTCCGTTTATACAGACATGGCTCAGAACCTGGCCAAATAACTCAACAAGTATAACAAATCAGGTTAAACCTTTCTTACTACAAAATAAACACACATGCTGGTGTTATAACAATCTCAATCAAATTCACTTCCATACTTCCCAACTGATACACATTTTGGTGATGTATCATATCAATAGCAATTAGAAATACTTCTATTATCGACAAGCACACACATAAGTGATGCTACTGGAGTCCATCCCCTATCTCCTCCCAACAAATCCGGTTTAGAGGTCCATCCCCTATCTTCCCCTAAACCGTGGAGTTCATCCCCTATCTCTTCCAAAACAAAATGCATATGCAACATAATCAATACTCGACATATACATCACATAATCAATACACGAATATTCTGTATTAATTCAACAGTCAAATAAATGACCCAATTTCAGTTATCCCTAAGCCGCATGCAAGGTCTACAACAATCAATGGCTATCCTCCACCGATAGCCCAAAACCATTATTTCTAAACAAGAAATAAATATAACAACACAATGAAATTTCATCATTCTCATAGGTAAACATTTAAACTACCCAGTTACATAGTTAAATCACTAAGTTTCCCCAATCTCATGAATTAACCTAATATCACAATATTCCTTAAAATTAATTATATAAATTAATCTATGACAAACCCTAAGGTTTCTCCCAAAATTACCAAACTACCCCCACATACCAAAATACCACTACTTAGGATTTAAAACGTATAAATGGAGTAGGAAATCCCTACCTCAAATAAAGAACCCAAAAAGATGATGATGAAGAAGATGCTCGAAACTCCAAAGTGCTCCAAACCGACAACTGCTCAGATTAAATGGAAGCCCTCACTCTCCTCTATCTTATTTGTAAAAGAACTAGGGTAGAAACACACCCTAACTAGATCAAACCTAGGAGAAAAGGTGTTTAGAGAAGAAGAAAAGTCGGACTTTAGGGTTTGAGATCAAAAAGAATGAAAAACTGCCCTAAAAATCCCGCTGTTACGTTTAAATACTGGACAGGCTCGCTCGAGCGAAGACCTGGTCGCTCGAGCGACCAGACACAAGAAACTGACCTCGATCGAGCGAAGAGAGAAGCTCGCTCGAGCCAAAGACAAAGCAGCTCGCTCGAGCGAAGAAAAGCTCGCTCGAGCCAACAAACACTGCGTTCAGGTCTAGTACTGGACGCAATCCTCGCTCGAGCCAAGAAATGCTTGCTCGAGCGACGAACCAAAAAGGAAGACCTCGCTCGAGCGGAGATAAGCTCGCTCGAGCGACCAAGCCAAAAACTGAACATCAACACTTGGTTTCTAAACCCAACCAACCTGCAATCACTACAAAAAAACACACCTTTGGCGACTAAATTTTTAGTCGCCAAAGGTCGATTTTTAGTCGCCAAAAGTGGCTGTTTAACCTTCCCCGACTAATTTTTTTGGTCGCCAGTTTTGTCGCCAATAAACGGTCGCAGAAGGTTTTGGCGACTAATCTGTCTTTTTGTCGGCAAAAGGCAGGTTTTTAGCGACTAAAGGTTTGGTCGCCAATGCTCAATTCCATTTTCGGAAATTATACCTTTGGCGACTAAAATTTTAGTCGCCAATAGTTAACTTTTTTTTTATTATTTATACAATTGCCACTCTTTTGGCGACCAAAGTATTTCGTCGCCAAAAGCATTTGTCAAAAAAAAAAAACAAATAACCCACAGTGCACTGTGCTGCCTCAGGAGCTCCCAAGGGTTTCGAACCTGCGACTTCAACCTTCCAAGCCTTAAACACAACACGCCACCCACTATGCCACTCAACCATCTCATGATTATATGTGCAATATATATTATTTATATAGTATAATTACCGCTATGAATACAAAATAATATTTTATAAATATAATTTTTTTAATTGAATTAATTTCTGTCAAAAAATAAATTATTTACTGAAAAAAAAATTTGGCCACTTTTGGCGACTAAAACAATTATTTAGTCGCTAATTGTATTATTTTGGGCTACTAATTATTTATTTGTCGCTAAAAAAAGAAGTTCCAATTAAAACTCAGCACTTTTGGCGACCAAACCTAATTTTAGTCGCCAAAAACGTCGCCTTTTGGCTACTAAACTGAATTTTAGTCGCTAATACTCAGTTTTTAGCTACTAATTTTTTTTTGGTAGCCAAAAAGCTTCACTTTCAGCCACCAATCTGTTTTTAGTCGCCAAAACACCTATATTCGGCGACTAAACTATTTTTTAGTCGCCAAAAGTTGTACTTTTGGCTACTAACTGTCTTTAGTCGCCAAAAACCGTCGCCTTTGGCTACTAAAATTGTTTTAGTCGCTAAAAACCCTGTATTCGGCGACTAAACTTACTTTTAGTCGCTAAAACACCTATATTTGGCGACTAAAGTCTTTTAGTCGCCAAAAGTGATCAAATTTGGCTACTAACTCACTTTTGGTCGCCCATTGGCCTACTTTCAGCGACGAATTTGTAATTTTTGGTCGCCAAAACTGCATTTTGTTGTAGTGAATCAACCTGCCCAAAATATCCTATAACCCAAGAATAAGGAATCACAGGACAACAACAACAATAATATGACAACGGAATCCACGGAACATAAGTCCGGATACAACAATCAAATGGGAAGAGACCGGGGTCGCTATGGATGAAGCTTGCAATAATTGTAATATTCTAAAATTTCAAATTTTCTTTCTTTGAATGAGATATGCAGTGATTGTAATACTTTTTTAAGTCATTGATTGTAATATTTTTTATTTTTTTTTTGAAGAAGTACACAAGTTGAATTATGTTGAAAATTTATCAAACTTTAAACCACCAAACTGATTCGCATACATCCGTCAATCTGCTCAATCCACATTCGTCAGATTGGCGGACGGATGTGGATTGATTTTTTCCAATCCACCAATCTAATGGACAAATGGCGGATTGGAGGTTTCATAGCCGCAACCGACCCGCGCCCACCCTTAGTGCTTAGTTATGATTTGAGTGTGGACTTGTGTTTTGAGTTTAAAATATATATATATATATATTTTAAATAAAAAATATTTAAAATAAAAAATACATATTTGAAATAAAAAAATAAAATTTTCTTAAACATTTTTAAATATCTTTAAAAAATTAGTCCAAAAAATTTCAAAAGAAAACTCAAAATTCAAAAACTCAAAATCTTTTTCAAAATTCAAAATTTAAAAACTAAAAAATCTTTTCAAAACACATAACGAAATAAATTTTCTCTTTTCAAAACTCAACTCATAATTCCACACTTAAATCACAATTCTACACTTAAATCATGATTCTAAATCAGCTTTATACAAACAGACTGCTCGAACGATTAAAACACCGCTTGAGCGTCAAATACAGAATATTGCTCAAGCAAACAAACTTGGGCTTGAGCGAAGATACCAAACTCCTAGAAGACAATCCCAGCAGAACAGATCATTCGAGCGAACAAAATACTGCTCGGGCGCAGAATCCGAACTCTTAAAAGTTCAAACTACAAACAAACGATTGCTCAAGTGACCATAATACCGCTCAAGCAAAGAAAGATTTGCTCCCAGAAGTTCAGCCTGCAAAAATAGGTTTTGGGAGAAATGAAAGACCGTTCGAGCGACCATCTCACCGCTCGAGCGAACTCAAGAACAAACAGACAGAATTTTTCCAAAAATACTAAATCCCAACTTGTTCAAACAACCTCAAAAATCAAATTCTCTAACTCCCAAGTAAAAATAAAAGACAAGAATAGATATAAATAATAACAAAATATACCATATTCTAAACCAATGAGTGCAAAAAAGTTAGGCCTTAACCCGGACCTTTATAAAAAATTTTATGACCTAATACTTTTTAGGGTGAATTATACTAATAGTCCCTATAGTTTGGGGATTGTGTCACTTTAGTCCCTGACTTTTCAATTGTGGTACATTTGACCCTGAATTTTGAATCTTGTTCCAAATAAGGACAATTGAAAATATTATTAGATTTTTCAAGGATAAAATCGTCAATTTGATAAAATATAAACTAATTTGACAAAAATAAATGTCAAACAAATATTTTTGGATTTTTAAAAATTATTTCTACCCACTAAAAATAAAATTATGTAAAATTGGTAAATCTTTTAAACATTTTTTTTTTTTACCAAATTAATTTTTATTATGTGTTTGGATGATGATCATGGAAAATTAATTTAAAAAAATTACTCATGTAATTTTTATCAATTTTAAATAATTTTATCATTGGTGGATAAAAATATTTTTTTGGCATTTATTTTTGTCAAATTAGTTTATATTTTATTAAATTGACGATTTTGCCCTTGAAATTAAACAATGACAACTTCAATTGTCCTTATTTGAAACAAGATTTAAAATTTAGGATCAAATGTGTCACAATTGAAAAGTCAGGGACCAAAATGACACAAGTCCCAAACTATAGGGACTATATATATAATTTGCCCTACTTTTTAAAATGAAATGTGATTTCTAGAAGAATATGAACCATTAGTCTCGTCTTTCTAAGAATGGGATTACCATATCAAGTGGGATTTTCATTAATCTCATAATTGTCGAAGAGTATGAACCCTTTAGGATTTAAGATTATTTAGTGTTACTTGCCTCCTAGCCACAAATGATTCTTTTATGAGCTCCAGGACCCATACAAATAGACCACAGAGATCTATTTATGTATATGTCACCATCAATGTCTTTAACAAAATCAAATTCTTGAATTGCATTTGACACAAGTATGTGAGAATAACAATGAATTATAAGGGAGAATAAGAATCTAATTAATATGAATTTAATAACTGGTAAAAAAAAATTATGTCAATGTTTTAAGTGTTTTGAGAGGGTAATTTATATGAAAATTGGGCCGAGCTGGGTAATGGGCCGTTATGGGCCACAGTACGAAGGGCTGAATAAAAGAGGCTTAAAGTTACTCCGGTCCAAAAAAGGCTTAAAGTTACTCCGGTCGAAAAGAGGCTTGAAGTTACTCTGGTCCCAAAGAGCTCACGGTAAGCTCGGTCGTCACACACAAAGTTATCCCGGTCGGGACCACGTTATTGGTTATCCCGGTCAAGACATACCATGGTTAGCACTGGGAAAACCGAGGTAAGAGCAGTGAATGGAAGAGCCGAGCTAAAGTTATCTTGGTCTAGTCTGCGGCTTAGCATAGCCATGCTTACCTCGGTCATATTGGAGTCCGACCATGGTAAAACCATCTCACTTGGTTTAAGCAGTGAGAAGGGCGTTGAAGGATAAGCATTATCTTTCAGGAGTATGACTCCTAGGAGGACTCTGCATGGAGGAGTAAGAGTCCTACTGGGATTGTGCCACGCGAAACCTATAAAAGCTCACAACATCACCTATGGAGGGGTAACACAACTTTGATTCCCGAATACACAGAACTTTTTGTCTATTTGTCTATTTTGCTGACTTAGGCATCGGAGAGGTATCTGGCACACACCCGCCGACTAGCTCACGTTTGTGTTTTTAGGGAGTAAGGCGACGTCGTACGAAGGAGCACAATCTTGATCAACAGGATTATACGAGAAGGTTTATTTCTTTCCCGTACAATTGGCGCCATCTGTAGGAATAAACAGAACGAACAAAACCTCTTGATTAAGTTTTCCTTGCTAATAAAAAGTAATGGCGCACAACGAAGATTTGCCGCAGTCCACCATTGATGGACAAACCCCAGAAGGAGGTGGGAGGTGCGAAGGTTTGCCTCATGTCCCTCCCATGGCGGACTTGGAGCCCCAACGACATAACCCCATGAGGGATGCTAGAGGGAGGCGGAATAACAGCCCCCATCACTCTCGTTCACAAAGTTCTGACAGACAAAGGCGAAGGATTGATCCTCAAGTTCTGGAGGACTACGTGAAGGAGCAGGACGAATTGATACGACGAATGGCGGTGGACATGGAGATTATGAAACGCTAGATGAAGGGAAAAATGAGTGGTGACAGGAGAGGGGCGCAAAGGCAAGACGCCCCCTCGCCACTCAGAAGACCGTGGTAGGCATACCACACCGTTACAGGCAGAGAGTAGAAGCCTCAGGACAGGCGATACTCAATCCAGAACCTCCAGGACTCGTTGCTCCAGGTCTGAGAGAACGAGGACTGAGAGGTCGTATACTGAGGAAGGACCTGTCGGCCCTCGCGCACGCACCAGACATCATCCAAGCAGACGGAGTTGTCGAGGTCATCCGACTTACGGACCGTGCTGGAAGAAAGGGCACGATGGAATGAGGATAATAGGGCGCGTGACCCTCACAGGGTATCTGCCCTTCAGCGGTTGGCTCCTTGGACGCATGGAAGCGTCGAGGTTGGAATGCCATTACCGCGCCCTGCCTATGAACTAACGGACAAAGCATTAGCGAGGCTGCAGACCTTGCCGTTCGTTCCGGCAATCGAAAACGCGCCCCTACCTTCAGGCTTCCTCCAGCCCAAATTCACCACGTACGAGGGAAAGACAGATCCCTATATGCACCTGAGCCACTTCCGCCAAGTTATGGCGATATATCGTCGAAACGAGGCTTTGATGTGCATCCTCTTCCCATCAAGCCTTGGCGACCTAGGCTTGACTTGGTTCGAAAAACTTTCAGAAGGCAGCATAACCTCCTGGGCACAATTGGCGGAGGCATTCGTAACAAGGTTCAGAACAAACACCAAAACGCCAGTGGAGATCGACCAGCTTCTCTCCATTGACATGGACGACAAGGAGACGCTTAGATCCTACAATAGTCGCTACCGGGAGACCTTCAACCAGATTGGGGACTGTCCAACCAATCTCGCCATCGCACAATACAAAAAGGGCCTTCCAGTTGGAAACAGACTAAGGGACTCAATCACTATGACGCCACCTCTAACGATGGAAGCCTTAATGGAAAGAGTGCACCAGCACATTAGGGTGGAAGAGGATGGCGCTCGTGCTAAAGCAAAGTCTAGCACGACCGCAGTACTAGATAAAAAGACCGCGGCAAAGGTCAACGCGGTAGAACGTCCGAACAAAAATGGACGAGGTAGGCGGGACAACGGAGAAGACCAGGATAAAAGATGGTTGAGAGTCCGCACTGCCATTACCACGGTATTCAAAAAGCCAATCTACCGGATTCTAAGCGAGATACGCGATGAACCTTTCGTCAGATGGCCTGCTAAGCTAGGAGAGGCTCAGAAGGACTACGACAAAAGATCACGGTGCACCTTCCATAAAGAAAAGGGGCACCGCACTGAAAATTGTACACCATTGAGACAGCATCTAGAGGAGTTGGTGGCAGCCGGTCACCTGAACAAATACATCGAAGGAGGGACACATCCAGCCCCCCAGAATCATAACGTCCCAGAAGGGATGCCGGTCGACACTCCACCTCAAGGTGTGATCAACGTGATACATGGAGTATGTGAACCTGAGCGGATATGTGAGCTCAGAGGAACGATCAAGAAGGCTGAGCACTTAAGGGAGGTTCTAAGTGCACAACCTACCATCAAAAAGGGGAGAACAGAGGTCACGAACGTCATATCCATTTCAGATAAAGACTTGGCCAGGATATATTGCCCGCACAATGATGCCCTGGTGGTCACTCTCCGAGTCAAAGATTTTGACGTCAAGCGGATTTTGATCGACCAAGGTAGTTCATGTAAGATAATGCATTACGAAACATTTAAACAGTTAAAGCTACAAGACAAAGACTTGGCACCCGCCGGCTAGCTCACGTTTGTGTTTTCAGGGAGTAAAGCGACGTCGTACGGAGGAGCGCAATCTTGATCAACAGGATTATACGAGAAGGTTTAGTTTTTTCCCGTACATGTTTGGTTTCATTAAAAATTCTTTATGAAGAATGACAAAATTATTACAGGCCCAATTTTTTTTTCCTACTTGTTTGGATACATACTGATGGGCATAGCCCAAATAGGTGATCCAATGGGTCGTCTAAATAATTCCTAACCCAACTTAGGTCTAGAGGTCAAACAAAAAGAAGAGACAAGGCGCCCCCTTTTCTTCTGTGATTTCTATGACATGACAACACTGCCATGGCCAGCTACAGATAGCCATAGACTTACGGCTGGTAGGACAGGGTGAAAAGACAAAGACAGGGAAGCAATCATGACTAGGGCATGATAAGCCAAGAGGCTAACAAAGGTATAAAAGATATCAATACATACATATTCTCTCTAATTACTCCTGGACTCATTTTTTTTCTCTGATAACTTAATCATCGGAGGGTCCTCAGGAAGGAACCCCTCCCCCTGGGTCCTTCCTACCGAACTTGGTGCATGTGCTGTTGGGAAGACAAAGTTCGGCCAACCTGTGTAGCATCCGAATCCTATTTGACCCATCTCTCGTCCGACCAAACTGCATCATCACATACTAAAATAGTATAGTTATTGTCTTTTTATTTTTTAGGTCACATCAACTTGTTATTTTTTTATATATCTTTTCGTAAAAAAATAAAAAATTATTAAAATAGTCTATCTTCCTCCAGAGTTCTCCAAAATGTTAGATTCCATATTAAAATAAGAACCAAATTCTAAGACAAACAAAATCATTATATATATATATATTAAGAATCACTTTCTTATTTCAATCTAAAAAAAAAAAGAAAAACTTGCTTAGTTAGAGTTTTCTAAAAACTCTTTTTAGAAAATTCTACTTTCTTGTTTTCCGTTTTTTTGGTTTTTAGTGAATTTTTTTAATTTTTAGACACATCTAACATAAATACACATAAAAAGTATAGTTTTTGTGAATAAATATTAAAAATACAAAAAAAGTATGAGAATTCAGTATATTTTTCGTATTTTTATGTATTTATTAATTTTTTAAAATATATTTTTACAAAATTTTTACTTTTTAAATACATCTAAGTAAGGTGTATTTAAAAAAAATGCTTAAAATTTTAAAAATATTCACTAAAAATAAAAAATAAAAAAGACCAAAAAACTAAATTTTTAAAAAATTTAATTCAAAAACTCAAATCAAATACACTGATGATGATTATTATTATTATTATTATTATTATTATTTGTGGTCTTAATCGCAAAATTATTCTCCGGACATTTGTTGTATTTTATTTGTATATATAACATTTAAAAAAAATAATTATACTTATAATAGAATTTTGTACACGTGTAAGTAAGGCCGGCACAGGAAGATCATGATGTGCAGCTAAGCATAGAAGAAGATGTGTGGTGGGAGGATCGCCCATAGAGAGTGATGTTTTCGTATTCTACTGCAGAGAAAGATTAGCACAGAGCAAAAGGAAATTTTAAGAAAGGTAAAGTAATGTTTTGGGGGGTTGATAAAAAGTTAGTTTTTTAATTTTTTAATTTTTTTAGTGACTTTTTTAGTGAAAAATTGAGTTGTTTTGAGTAAAAAAATTGACTTTTTTTAACTAAACAAACTGAAAAGCAAAAAAGTTAACTTTTTACTGGGGCTTCCAAAAGAGCCCAAAGACACAAACTCTGGTCAATCATTTTATTAAAACATGTTAATCTTTTAATTTTTAAAAAGATGTGAAATTTTTTTTTTTAAATGATGTGGTAATTTGATTTGACTTTTTAATTATTTTAACTAAAAAAATAACTCCCCAAAGAATTATAATCATACAAATGTAAATTAAATGTAATATCTAGTGTTAGGTTTTTGTTTTTGATAATTTCGTTTAACAAAACTCCTTTCAGTTGTAATTGTATTCGATCTTTTATTTCAGTGAGGCAATGAATTTTAGATACGAATCCAACCCGAATTGCGCCTCGCAGAGATGTTTCAGAAATTTATTATTTTATGTTTGCCACCGCTAACTATGTCGGGGAACGAGCGGTCATTTGTGCGCTCGAGCAAAGAATCTTCGATTCCAGAAGTTTGATCGCTTGCAAAAGTACTGGGAGTTGTATTTTTCTGCTCGAGCGGTCATTCCTGCGCTTGAGCGTCAGTCTGCTCGAGCTGAGATCGCGGATCAGTTTTCTATAAATATGTGGTTTCATCAGATTTTAAAATTACGGCTTCCAGATCTTCTTCTTGGATATTAGGGTTTATATCTGGAGTTTCTTTACTAGTTTCTTTCATGTTTGTTTGAGTTTAACTCATGGTTTGAGAAGTATACATCAAAAGATTGTTTGTTTCATTCAATATAGAAGAAAGAGTTGTTCTTCGGTGGATTCCGTGAAATTCGGGCCTGTAGCTTTGGTGGATTCCGGAGTGACTCATCGTTATGATTCGACATCGGCGTTGTGAAGTCAACGTTAGGTAAGACAATTCCAAGGTGAAGACGAGGTGGGAAGAGGCACATAGGGGTCGGTTCGATTTGGGCGTGGATTCGCTAGGTAATTGAGAGTACACTTGTATATAATTCCTTTATGTCTTCTTAGTGAATTGTTTTGTGGCTTTTGCCCGTGTTTTTTTTATCACAATTGGAGACGCTGCAATTGTGATGTAAAATTTTTGTGTCGATTTGTCTTTGATTGTTTGATTAGGATTGGTATTAACTGTTTAAAATTGATACATAATCACAAATCAATATTTAGGAGATTTCTAGATTTTTCACATAGTTATTATAATAAACTCTCAAAATGATTGATGATACGCAAAACTACCTGTAAATTGCATGGACATTATTATAGCAGTTTTATAAAAATGTTTAGAATTTAAAATATGCAAATTAATCTTATTTTAGGTGTAATTCAAATAACATTATATTTAAATTATATTACATTACATTTAACTTCTTAATTTGAACTCGCGTTAGCCCGAATTGCCCAAATTTCACAAGGCAACAAATAACTTCTGAATTTTTTCATACAATAAACAGTGCTTCATTATATACATAAGTCCATTAGTCCATACAACAAACTTAAACATCATTCCAGCCAAAAACATTGCTACATATAAAAGTAAATTTCACAAGATAACAAACAGTGCTTCATTATTTCATACAAAAAATAAAGTAGTTCTTAGGCATTAGGCAAAGAGCATTTCTCTAATGTACTGTAAAACTAAGATTGATATCAATATCAATATCTTCAATTTTCATCCCAGCTGGTAATTTCCAATCAAATGAGTAAAGAAGATTGGCAAGTGCAAGCTCTACTGTTGCAATTCCCAGATTGATTTCACAATGCTCTTTGACCAGATCCAAATGAAATTAGTCCAAAGTCCTCTAAAATCAATATCATCGGTTTTGAGTGGTAATCGAACGACGAGTATCAAACGACGAGTGACCAAAAATAGACAAATTGAAGCACAAATACAAACACAGAGAGGTATCTAATAGTTTTTTGTGGCGTCGAAGCTTATCGAAAAGGTGGCGTCGTCATTGTTGTCTGCCATTCTTCAACTCTCATGAAGAAATGAAATGAGAGTCTGAGAGAGATGGAAGAAAGAATAGATAAGGTAGGGTTTTATTTTTAGTTTTAATCTAATGGTCCAAATAAAAGATGCTAATCCAAGGGCCAAAGACTACCCAAAAAAAAAATAAAAATAAATTAAAGGCCAGCTATTTAATTTATACATATATTATATAATTTATATAATATATTAAATGCAATTCGGGTTTGGGTTGCTCGGGTTAGCCACTGACCCTGCCCAGGTTCGGCCCGAATTACAATTTAGGCGTAAAAAATCTGTCTAGGCCCGTCCAAATTATAAGATATTGTTATCCAAGCCCTAAAAAAACTCGGACTAGGCACGGGTTGCTCAAGTTGAACTTGCCCGAATTGCACCCCTACCCATACTATGTGTTTAGGGACAAGGCAACAATACGCATACCTTGATCATCAATTATCTCAAAAAGTTAAATGGCTAGAAAATGAATCCAAGATATGTGTATTTGTTATACTAGCATTCAACATGTGCTGTATATAGTAAATTTATATAAAAATGATATATATAATAAATTTTAGATTGTAAAATTATTTTTATTTTAAATTTTAAGATATATGATAAGGATATTTATTACTATTGTATGAATTTTTAGATCATAAAATTTTGAGCACTATTTATTTTATCTTATAACCTGTGGAGTGCAATGGGTGGGTCCAACTTAAGTAATTTAAATTTGCAAAATTTTATAACCTTAAGTAATTTAAGTTCGTAAAATTTTATGACCACAGGACGATTTTAAATTTGGACCAGACTAACGGTTGTTTTAAAAATTAACATTTTTTAGTAACCTTTTTTGCAATGCTTTCTAGCTTTTTAACTAAAAAGCCAACTTTTCAAAATAGGCCTAAGGGAAAAATTTACCCACTCAAATTAAATTCAATTAGAGTTTGAGTAATAATTATCACAATCCAAATATTCTAATTTTTATTATTAATAATGATGATACAGCGTGTTCCAGATGGAACGGGTCGGATTGATCCACGCTTCCCAAACCGGTGCCCGAGGTACCAAGCCTATAGAAAGACTTGCACAAGAGTTCAACGGGGAATGGGGAGTCTCCCAGCGAACCCTCCGACGAGCAAGTTATAAAGAGAGATGGAATGTAGAGATAGATTAGTGATAGAAAAGCTTAACCTTTTTCTTGTCTTTGATGCCTGCTTATATCCTCTGGTAATCATTTTGTTGTCCCTTCCGACCTGTCACCTTGGCCGAAAGTCTATACTCTAACTTACCTTGTTTATGGTGAGGCCGTTCTGTCCCGACGGGGAGGGGTTATCGCAATAAATGCTGTAGGAAAGCTCATTAATGGCTGATGTATGGTGCAATAACTTTGCAGGATCTTTGTTTGCTGATGTGGGTGATTCTCTACTTGCCAAGTGTTTAGGTGTCATTGGTGTTTGGTGTAACGCTGGATTTCACAAGTGTTGGGCTTTAGTATTTGAATCATGGATTGGACCTTAGGTGGTGAGCCGTATCCTTTATGGGCTTACCCATGTCAGTAGTCCTCTATTTCCAAGTGCAGCTTTAGTCCAACGAAGGGAATAATAAAGAAAACGAGGGTTGTGAGAGACCGGCGGGGCAGAGACCGACCGAGAGGTGGGCCGACGGCGAGGGGTGACCGAGTGGAGGGACTGACCGAGAGGTGGGCCGACGGCGAGGGGTGACTGAGTGGAAAGACCGACCGTAAGGAGGACAGACCGCGAAGGGTGACCGAGTGGAGGGACCGACCGTGAGGAGGACCGACCGCGAAGGGTGACCGAGTAGAGGGACCGACCGCGAAGGGTGACCGAGCGGAGGGACCGATCGTGAAGAGGACCGACCGCGAAGGGGGACTAAGTGGAGGAACCGACCGTGAAGAGGAACCGACCGTGAAGAGGGCCGACCGCGAAGGGTGACCGAGTAGAGGGACCGATTGTAAGAAGGGTCGACCACGAAGGGTGACCGAGTGGAGGGACCGACCGTGAAGAAGGCCGATTGCGAAGGGGGATCGAGTGAAGGAATCGACCGTGAAGATGGCCGACCACGAAGGGTGACCGAGTGGGGGGGAGAAGTGGCGGTGCGCGGGGCTCAAAGAGTGGCAGGGCATGTGGTGATTTGAAGTGGAAAAGACAAGGTAGGGGAAGGGGGCAGTGGATCGTGGTCGTACACGTGGCAGAATCCCGTAATGGGGAAGGTTAGGCGTTGAGCAAGAAACGAAGGGATAAGTCAATATAGGGTGTTTGAAAATGCGGTTTAAAAATAAAAAAAAAAAAAAATGAAAATTTTCAAACTGGGAAAATTTGACCTTGACCCTTGGAATATAGGCAAGTCTTGGGTGTTTGGTTTTATCCGTTTTACCTATCTTTGTGCAAAAAACCAGCACGTCCCAGAAGTAAACTCGTTTGTTTCCAGTGATACACCTCTGCAACATTTTGTGAACTTTCTTATGCCCGCGTCCGAAGCCATTTGTAGACACACAAGAGAAATGGCCCAAAAGGAAGTAGCAACTGCAAGGCTTGATTCATTAGGCGACGACGATGCGGTGTTGGCGGAACAGTACCATGTGGAGCGAAGGGAGGAGGGGTAGTTAGTCAGGCAGTATGGGCTCTTCCTATGACGATGATTGAGGCCGTGAAACCTATTAGTCAAGTAGGGCTGGACCACTGGCACACGAAGGCCGATAAATCGACATGTACGGCGGAGGAATTGGAGGAGTGAAGGAGATGCATGAGAGGTATCAGATTCCCGCGGAGATAAAGTTGAGATTACCGACGTCGAATGAGAGGCCATCCGACGCCCGACCGGGGGAGTTTGCCCTCTACAAAGAGGCGCTAAAGGGGGGTTTGAGGTTGCCACTTCCCCGGATAGTAGTGGACGTGTTGAATCGGCTAGAGGTGGCTCCGGGCCAATTGATGCCCAATGCGTGGAATATTTTATTGGCCTGTGCAAACGCATGGCCGCGGGCAAATAAGGGGGCTACAATGACAGTGGATGAGTTTTTTGCATGCTACAAGGCTTTGGGCCAGCAAGAGACTTGGGTCACCCTACAGGCGGTGGCAGGGAAGGGTCTGGTGGTGGGGTTGCCATCGTCAGTGAAGGGGTGGAGGCCGCGGTGGTTCTATGTGTCCGCCAACGAGGGAGTAGGAGTGCGCACGGTGTAGAAGGTGCCAAACAAGTCGGTTGAGCCAAGGTTGGAAGCAGAGGCAGAGGAGAGGGTGAAAAAGGTGAAGGCATGGAGGGAGAAGGAGGGCGCCAAGTGGGACGACCTCGTTCAGCCCTCAGCCTTGTTTGCCTCAAGGCTGGGCCCTCAGCCGACCGATGGAGACCTTGCGCTGGCAGAACTAGAGGCGAGGAGAAAGAGGCAAGAGGCGGAGGACAGAACCACCTTCGCCAAGGCCGATCAGTACAAAGAGGCGAAGTTAGGCCGCACGCCCAAACCGATCGTAAGGGAACGAGTCCGACTGCACCCCAAGCCGCTGGGGGAGAAGGACCTGAGCAGTTTTGAGCCACGACCACCTCCAGTGGATCATCTGAAGGAAAAGAGCAAAAAGGAAGTGGAGGCTATGCTGAAGAAGAAGAAGAGAGTAAAGGAAAGGAATGAGGGGCCAGCCTTAAAGAGGATGAATGAGGGGATGGCAGAAGGGACCCTCGAAATGGAGTTGGAGGGAACAGCAAAGGGGATGGAGAGTGCCCTGGGCCCCGAAACACAAGTAGAAGGTGGGGCGACTGGTCCTGAGCAGGGGCCAGAGCAACAGCCCAAGGGGGGTCCTGTGCTCCAAGGAGAAGGAGGGAGGGCCAGGTTAAAGACCACCATTTACCACGCTCCAGCAGTGTCCGGGCGACTGGAGGGAGAAGGAGGTGAAGCCAGGACTGCTGCAGATCGGCTCATGGGAGTAGTGGAGGACGCGGCCATGCGTTCGATGACATGTTTCATAGAGGCCGAACTACTAAGGGGGGCTGTGCTCGGCCCAGATGGAGGCGACGACCTTAGCAGGAGCCTTACTAAACAAAGCGGTGCGTGCAAAAGGTGAAGTTGAGCCACTGAAGGCAAAGCTGGATGAGGTGAAGGCCCAGCTTGAAAGTTTAAGGAGGGAGACCGGGGGCTGGAGAAAAGCCGCGCGAAGTGCGTGTGCTAGGGGGTTGGAGTATGCCCAGAACGCCAAGAAGATGGAGGTGTTGGCGATGGTGCAGGGCTATTCAGCAAACCGTGCTAATGTTGTGCTGCTCGCGACCAAGTTAGAGCTGGAGACGGAACGCCCAGGGTGGTGTCGCTCGAGTTCCAGTTGGCTGGCGAGCAGAAGAAGCTGGAAAAGGCCCAGAAAGCCTGCACCGTCGCCAACGAAAGATGGGATGAGGCCATGGTCTGTAATGAAGATCTACGCGCTTAGTCGATCAAAGAAAAGAAAGAAGCAGATCAGAAGATCACTGAGTTGGAGAGGGCGCTGGCGAACGAGCGGGCTAGATTGGCGGTTGAGAGGGCAGAGATGGAGAAGGCCCTGGCTGATGAAAAGGCCAAGTCAATGGCTGAGAAGGCAGGGTTGGAGAAGACCTTGGAAGAGGAGAGGGCCAAGTTGGCATCTGAAAGGGCGGCGTACCTTGACCTATGTGTTGCAGCGGTAGAGCAATTCAAGGGGTCCGCCGACTTCCAAATGGCCATTGATGCCGCTATCACCAGCAACTTGGCGAGAGAGGGGGATAGGAGGGCTGGCCCGTCAGGAGCGACCGCTGGAAATAGGAGTGAAGAGGAAGTGATCCAGAGCTTCCAACGGTCGGACTTCTACAAGCATGAGATGACTGAGTTCTGGGATAGCGGCTAGAAGACTTTTAAGCATAAAGCAGAAGAGTTGTTCCTAGACTTGGACTTCAGCAATGTGAGAATAGATGAAGACGATGTGGCCCAGACCCCCCTAGATGAGGGGGTTGACGAAGAAGACCTGGCCTCGAACGAGGATGAATGATTGATGTAAAATTTTTGCGTTTTGCGTGTTGCTGTTTGTAAATAAAATTTTTGTTGTTGTTTTGTTTTTTTTGTTTTTTTTGTTTTTTGACGTGTAATGTCTACAGCAAGTTGTATGCAACTGTGAGTTTTATAAATGAAATGAGTTTTCTTGTTTATCATCGCTGTCCTTATTTCTTTTGAGTTGTAAGTTTGGAATAACGAGAATGTTTGAGCAAAATTCAATGAAAAGTTTGAAAAACGGCTAACCGAGCTAACGTATGATAAAAGTATGAGGCAAAAATGTGAATGATGGACTTAAGGAATATCAACGTATGATAAAAATGAGAGCTTCGTCTGTATGTAAAAAAGGAGTTAAGAAATATTGTAATATGGACTTGGATATTGGCTAAGTATGTCAACCGTGTGAAAGCTCTGCTGAAATTTTGGCTAAAATTTAGAAAGACCTACCATGGTAAAGCTTTAGTTAACTCAATCCGGATGGGCGCATCGCGCTCAGTCTGGCTGAGGCTTTAATTAACTCTGTCTGGCCGAGCCCTTTAATTAACTCAGTCCCGTTGAGCTCTTCGTGCTCAGTCTGGCTGAGGCTTCAATTAACTCAGTCTGGCCGGTCATTATTGAAACAGAACACAGATAATGGAGATATAAAATCATTGTCATTTAAGGCATAGCCTATTGATCACAAATTTACACCAGGTATGAAGACGACAAAAAATAACCAAATGTGTAGCTGGTCAACAAGAACATATAGCAAATGATTAATACAAAAATAAGACATGGTACTTTATTGGAAATAACGCTTCAAGTGTTCGGCGTTCCATGGGTGAGGGAGGTCTCGGCCTTCCATATCTTGAAGTCGGTAATTGCCTGGGTGAGGTCTGACTTTAACGATGTAAGGCCCTTCCCATTTGGTGGCGAGCTTGCCCTCGGTTGGATTTTTGGTGGCGAGAGTTGCCTCGCGCAAGACTAGGTCCCTGACTGCGAACTCCCTCGGTCGAACCCTGCGATTGAAGTGTATTCTCATTTTTTGTTGGTATGAGGCTCGTCTGACAGCAGCTATCTCTCAGAGTTCTTCGATCAGGTCTAAGTTAGCCCGACGCAAGTCTTCGGAGAGTTCTGGCTCTGGGTGCAGCACCCTCGGGGTTGGCAAGCCAATTTCAACTGGGATGACCGCCTCAGCGCCGTATGTTAAGCGAAATGGTGTCTCTCCAGTAAGGGTTCGGGCGGTAGTGCGGTAGGTCCAGAGTACGTTTGGTAATTCCTCAGCCCAAAGTCCCTTAGCGGCTTCCAACTTAGTTTTGATGATCTTCAGAAGAGAACGGTTGGTAACCTCAACTTGGCCATTGGCTTGGGGATGACCTGGAGAAGAGAAACATGGCTGGATTTAAAGTTCTGTGCAGAATTTCCTGAACTTGGCATTGTCGAATTGCTTGCCGTTGTCGAAGACGATGGCTTGAGGGATACCAAATCGACATACGATCGACTGCCAGATGAATCTAGTTGTGTTCCGCTCGATAATTGTGGCGAGGGGTTCCGCCTACACCTATTTAGTGAAGTAATCAATGGCGACGATTACAAACTTGGTTTGGCTGCGACCGGTGGGCAATGGACCAATAAGGTCGATCCCCCATTTGGCAAATGGGTAGGGGCTGCAAAGTGTGATCAGTTCTGTAGGAGGAGCGTGAGGAATGTTGGCAAAGCGCTGGCACTATCACACTTACGCACGAATTTTGTAGCATCTTGGTTGAGAGTAGGCCAGAAGTACCCAATGCGAAGTATTTTATAGGCTAGTGACCTGGCACCCGAGTGATTACCATATACACCCTCTTGGACTTCCCTCATCACGTAGGTTGCTTGAGCAGGATTGAGGCATCTCAGGTACGGACGTGAAAAGCCACGTTTGTACAAGAGGCCGTTGACAAGAACGTAGTTGGATGACCGGGCCCTGACTTTGGCAGCCTGCTGTTTGTCGTCTGGCAATTCCCCATTTGTCAAAAATAAGAGGATGTCTGCCGCCCATGGAATAGGTTCATTTTGGAGGAAGTGGACCTGCTGCTAGTTTGGGGAAATAGCAGGATGGGCCAGGTATTCAAGGCGGATGCTAAGGTCTGATTGGTCGGCAGAAGCTAATTGAGCCATTTTGTCTGCCTTGGAGTTTTCCGTTTGGGGGATGTGCTTGATGTGGAAAGTGTTGAAGAGATGAACAAAAGGGAGTGCAATATCTTTGTAAGCCCGCATTGTATCTTCCTTGGCCTCGAATTCCCCCGCAATTTTTCCAACGATGAGCTAGGAATCGCTGAACACCTGGATATGTCTTACACCAATGTCTCTGGCTAGGCGGAGTCATCCTATCAATGCCTCATATTCATCCTCATTGTTGCTTGCGTCGAACAAGAAACGGAGAGCACACTTGAAATAACCACCTTCGGAAGCGGTGAGGATGAGACCAGCCCCACTGCCTTCTTTGCAGGATGATTCGTTGACATTGAGGGTCCAAGAGTGGGGGTCTTCTGCCTCAGTGTTGAGTTGCCTTGGGGGGGTCGTGGTTGGAGTGGGATTAGTGAATTCTAGGATGAAATCGGCGACAGCCTGCCCCTTGATTGCCGTTCGAGGTCGGTAGGAGATGTCAAATTGGCTGAGCTCGACTAACCATTGCATAAGTCGGCCGGCCAACTCTGGTTGTTACATTATCTTCTTCAATGGTTGGTTAGTGAGGACGACAATAGGGTGGGCCTGGAAGTAAGGTCGGAGTCGTCTTGAGGCTATGACCAAGGCCAAGGCCATTTTTTCAAGCAATAGGTAGTTCTGTTCTGCTCCCCTGAGAGCCCGACTGATGTAGTAGACCGGTCGCTCGACAGAGTCGTCCTCCCTGATGAGGGCTGCACTAACTGCAGTGTTTGATACGACTAAGTAGAGAAAAAAGGGCTCACCCGTGATTGCCTGAGAAAGTAGGGGGGGTTGGTCATGCACTGCTTCAATTGCTGAAAGGCCTCTTCGGATTCTGCCGTCCACTCAAAAGCCTGCCGAAGGACTTTGAAAAAGGGAAGGCACTTGTTTGTTGCGCGGGAAATAAAACGGTTGAGGGTGGCGACTCTGCCCGTTAGCCTTTGGACCTCTCTAACTGTTCTGGGTGACTGCATTTTTATCAGAGCCTTGCTCTTTTCGGGGTTGGCCTCGATACCCCATTGACTAACCATGAAACCCAAGAATTTCTCCGATCCGACGCCGAAGGCGTATTTCTCTACATTCAGCTTCATTTGGTACTTACGCAGAGTGTCGAAGGTCTCCCGTAGGTCTGCTAGATGGTCAGAGGAGAGTTTGCTCTTGACAAGCATGTCGTCGACATAGACTTCCATGTTCCGACCTATCTGGTGATGAAAAACGGCATTGACTAGACGTTAGTAAGTTGGTCCGGCATTTTTCAGCCCGAATGGCATGACACGATAGTGGTAAGTCCCCCGGTCAGTGATGAAGGAGGTGTGTTCCTGGTCCGATGGATGCATCAGAATTTGATTATAGCCAGAGAAATCGTCCATAAAGCTGAGCATTTGATGTTCGGCCGTGGCATCGACAAGTAGATCTATGAGAGGAAGGGGATAGCTATCTTTGGGGCAAGCTCGATTGAGATCGGAGTAGTTAACACAGAGTCGCCACTTACCGTTGTTTTTACGGACCAGGACCATATTTGACAGCCATCTAGGGTAGTCCACGTTTTTTATGAACTGTGCCTCAAGGAGCTTACCTACTTCAGAAGCAATAAGAGTATTGCGTTCCGGGTGAAAGATGCGCTGCTTCTGGCGAAAGGGTCAGAAATGGGGCTCAATACTGAGATGATGAGTGATGAAGGAGGGATCAATACCCGGCATGTCGGAGTGGGTCCAGGCAAACACATCATTGTGTTCAGTCAGGAGGGTTGTAAGATTGGCCTTGGCTTGAGGGGATAGTTGGCTGTCGATCTTGGCTTTTTTTGTCGGGTTGGTAGGATCGATGAGGACCTCGACAAGCTCTTCCACTGGTTCCCCTCTAACCAGCTCGTCTTCGTCTCTGACGTCGAGTCCTTCAATGATCATAGTCTCCTTTAACTTGACCTCTTTAAGTGAAACAACGTAACATTCTCTGGCCAGGGTCTGCTCTCCTCTCACCATGCTGACCCCAAGGTCGGTAGGGAATTTGACAGCAAGATGGAAAGTGGATGTGACAGCTTGGAAGGAATTTAGGGCGGTGCGGCCAAGGATAATGTTGTAAGTAGAGGGACAGTCAACGACGAGGAAAGTGAACAACTTTGTGGTTTGCCGCAGGTATTCTCCGATTGTGATAGAAGATCGATGGAGCCTATGGAGGTCACCCGATCTCCAGTAAAACTGAGCAATGGGGTTTGGAGAGGGGACAGACTTTCTTCCCCAACCTTGAGCTGGCAAAAGGCATTTAGGAAGATGATGTTTGAAGAACTGTCGTTGTTGACGAGAACCCGTCTGACTTTGTAATTGAAGAGGAGGGCAGAGATGACGAGGGGGTCGTCATGGGGGTAACAAATGCCTGTGCAGTCGGCCTCCGTAAAGGTGATAGGCTCTATCCACTGCTTGGGCTGTTTGGAAGGGCGGTCCAATGTGGCAACTTCTTTATCTGAGCCCTGCCTTATTTTTCTGAGTTCTGCCCTGCTGAGCTGAGCTGGATGGTCCTCCACAAGCAAGCCCGCCAGCAATAACTCTGATCTCTCCAACAGGAGGGGTAGGGTTGCCTTGTGCCCGGGGTTGTTGTGGAGGCCTATCATGACCTTGGTTAGGTTGTGTGAGTTGTCGAGGAGGGGTGCGCCGGTGGTTGTTTCTGATAGGTTCAGTCCTTTGCCTTTGTTGAGAGCGGGCTGCCATGAACCGACTGAGACGTCCCTGACGTATCAAGCCCTCGACCTGGTCTTTGAGGTTAACACACTCCTCCGTATTATGGCCGTGGTCCTGATGAAAGTGGTAGTATTTGGACTGGTCTCACCGGTTGGAAGGAGACCGTGACGGTTAGGGCCATTTTAGGGGATAATCTCGTTGGATCTGATTTAGGACTTGTTCCATAAGGGAATTGAGGGGTGTGTATCGTTCGAACCGGCCGGGCGGTCAGGTTGGCGCCGACCGGTCGGCTCGTGCTGGTCGGTCGGTATACTGAAGTGTTTGGTGAGTGTACTGGGGGTTTCTGGTTTCGGAGTCCTTTCTCTTCTCTCTGAGGGTCGGGTTTTTGGCTGTAGGATCTTGTTGGGCGGCTAGGGAATCTTCAGCGTTCATATATTTTTGGGCTTTGGAAAGTAGGGTTGCCATGGAGGTCGGGGGGTTTTTGGAGAGGGAAAAAAGGAAATCAGATGATTGTAGATTGGCCATGAAAGCTGTGAGGATGACCTTGTCGTCGTTTTTCGCTACCTGCAGGGCTTCGGTGTTGAAGCAGGTGACGAAGCTACGCAGCGACTCCCCTTTCAGTCTGACGGATGTTAAGGAGCTGGGTTGCCGGACGCCGCTGGCGCTGGGCACCAATAAAATGGCTGAGAAAGGGGTCACTTAGGTGCTGGAAAGTGGAGACAGAGTCTGTTAGCAGTTGACTAAACCAGAGTTGAGCCGACCCCTTAAGTGTTACAGGGAAAGCCCGACACATGATCTCGTCAGAGAATGCATGGAGGACCATGAGGGTCCTGTAAGTTTCCAAATGGTCGACCGAGTCTATTGTGCCGTTGAAAGAGTCGAGCGAGAGTATTTTGAACTTAGAAGGTAAGGGTTTGTCCCTGATGGAGGCAACGAACGGTAAGTTAGCTGTGGTAGATGGTTTATTCTGTATGTTCTGCATGACTCCTTGGAGCTAGAGCTTCATGGCTCGGAGTTCTGTATCCCAGAGAGGAACGTTGTCACCACCGGAATGCAGTGTAGGCTGGACACTACTGGCCTCTCCCTCGGGGATGGGTGCCTAGACCGATGGATAGGGGGTCCGGGGGTGGCGGGTTCATATCTGGGGGAGGGGGTCGCAAGCCTGCCAAGTTGGGTGGGTAGGGCTATTGGATAGGATGGCTCGGGGCTCATTCTTGGTTGGGTGGGATATCTTGAGGTGGAGGAGGAGGGATGGGAAGGTCTCTTTGAAGCAAAGCATTGATTAGGGCTTGGTTTTGCTCTGCTAAGCGGTTGATGCTGTTGGTAAGTTCTGTGAAGTACTGCGACGAGTTGTTTGGATTGGGAGGGTCGGCTTGGTGATCGACAACATTGTGGTGAGAAACTATGGATCTAGTTGTGACCATCCACCTTGGTGGGTGACAGGAAGGGGTTATTGGGAAGGGGTCTCCAGCGACAATGAGCACAACTGGCGCGCGGAGCAAAAGGTTTCCCACAGACGACGCCAACTGATGATACAGCGTGTTCCAGATGGAACGGGTCGGATTGATCCGTGTTTCCCAAACCGATGCCCGAGGTACCAAGCCCACAAAGAGATCTGCACAAGAGTTCAACGGGGAATGAGGAGTCCCCCTGCGAACCCTCCGACGAGCAAGTTAGAAAGAGAGATGGAATGTAGAAATAGATTAGTGATAGAAAAGCTTAACCTTTTTCTTGTCTTCGATGCCTGCTTATATCCTCTAGTAATCATTTCGTTGTCCCTTCTGATCTCTCACCTTGGCCGAAAGTCTATACTCTAGCTTACCTTATTCATGGTGAGGCTGTTCTGTCCCGACGGGGAGGGGTTGTCGCAACAAATGCTGCAGGAAAGCTCATTAATGGCTGATGTGTGGTGCAATGCAATAACTTTGTAGGATCTTTGTCTGCTAATGTGGGTGATTCTCTACTTGCCAAGCGTTTAGGTGTCATTGGTGTTTGGTGTAACGCTGGATTTCACGAGTGTTGGGTTTTAGTATTTGAATCATGGATTGGACCTTAGATGGTGAGCCGTATCCTTTATGGGCTTACTCATGTCAAATAATATATAACCCTCATATTGAATCTATGCTAACCGAAACATGAAAAAAATTGTATCAGAACATGTTTGATTGCAGTAAAGTTTTTTTTTTTTTATATTATTTATATCTACTCATTTACAGAAAAAAAATTGTGTTATAAAGAATTTAGTGATAATAACAGGGCATATATGGAAATGTAAAATGCATTCCAATTTAATTCTAGTGAAGTTGGTGATAAAGTTGAGTTTTTTTTTCCATATCAATTAATGAGTTATCAATAGTTCAAAAAAAATTAATGAGTTATCAATATTCTTAATTATTATTTTTTCTTCTAAAATTTAAAAAATATAATTTTTTTATAAAATTAATCTGACCATTAAAGATGATTGCCACATTGACACAATTTTATTTGTTTTAAAACATATTTCAATATGACAATTTGAATGAAAACTTAAAATAAAATTTTGAGAATTGGAATTTTTAGTATTTTTTTTATTTTATTTTTTACATAATAAAAAAAATGTGTAAAAAAATAGAGTGAAGAGTTGATTTTTTTGTAGTAATTTTTTGACTAAAATATTAACTTCCGAAAATAGGCCTTGGTCTCTGTTTGGCATCTAGCTAAAAAAAATTACTTTTTTAAAAAACTTTTTTTGTCTTTAATAATTCTTTTAAAAAAAAATTTGGTTTTCTAATCTAAAAGGTCAAAAAAAATTCAAAAAAAATTTCATTACAAAAACAAGTTTAAAAAGCTATGTTTTTTTTATTTTTTTGTCTGCAATAGATTTTTTTTTTTTTTGCTGTATCTAGTTGAGTAAACATCTATAACTTTTAAAATCTACGAAAAAAAGTCAACAAAAAAGCCCATCCCACAATTAATAAGATTTTCAATATCAAAATTATGAGAAAAATGATTGAAAATTTTAACATTAAACTCCCGATAATTCTTTTTAATCACGTCTCATATGTAGAGAGAAAGATAGATTCAGTGAAACAAACTGCACGTATATAAGCAGAAAAAAGGTGAGAAGTGATAGAGATAACCGGATGAGAAGATTTGTAGTTAAGAACTCCCAAAACTGTGAGAGCTTTGATACCTTATGTTACTAATTATCTCAAATAGTTATTAATAGATGTGTCCAATAACTTATATTCACCCAGCAATGATTGTGTTGACCTGCATACCAAAAATGAAAATTGTATCATATAAACCATTGTACATTTTTTAAGAAAAAAAAAAGTACTTACGGGGGTTTCTTAGAGGCTTAAGAAGGAAAGGAAGTTTGCTCATCTCCTTACTGATCAGGGTTCGAATCTCCTACTATTCAAGTGGAAGTCCGACGGTTTAGGTGAATCGGCTACTTTCTCCTAGTTTGGCTTGTAAGGATAGATCTTAAGGGGCCTTGAGAGTGTTCTTGGCATAAAAAATAAATAAATAAATAAAATAAAATAAAATAAGAAAGGGAAGGGAAGGGAAGAAAATCTTAATAAGTAATGAAATTTGTCAAATAATGCAGAAAAATTTCTCCCTACAATATAATAGTCGTTGCTACTTCCTACTTGCTACAATAATGACATGAAATTAATCCAAGCTTGATTGGCCTCCTTACCAGATTAACATGCATGAAAGTTCAAGGTGGATGAAATGAATCAAAAGAATGCAACATGAAGATTAGCCACTGATTGATGAATGAACAAATAGTCTTGGTTTTACAAGAATTGTGATCAATTGAGGTTTCCATTTGAAAGAATTGTGTCAAGTACAAAAGAATCATATATATATGACCCTGAAAACAATCCTTGTCTACACAACTCTAGATGTTGGATTTTGAAGTCTTCACAAATAGCCTCCCAGTTTTCCATGGAAGCTCTTATAGTTCCAAACCCTTCATAAGGAGCTTAAGTTTGCCCTTGCTACACAAATCAAAGAAGGAAAGCAAAGAGAGCCTGGAAGATGGACTTGGGACTCCCCCAAATTTTAGGAGGATGTGAATCTTTTATACCCGAATTTAACAAACCGCTAATTTGATCTCCTCGCCTTCCCTGAAAAGGTTTAATAAATCAACTTAACTTTATATGATCAAATTCAAATGAAAGTTCAGCTCAGGATCATTTATGGAAATTATAGAATTTGCATTTGGTTGTAATTTGATCGATTATTAAAGGGTGACATTACAAACAAACATGTGCTAGCTTGGTAAGGTATGGTTGCTAAGAAAAGGGCATTTTATCTAACATTCTTCAATCTAAGATATGTCTCAGTGTACTAGTCATGCGTGCGCGGATTAAAGTACCTGTGCAGCATCCTTAAGTGGGCCCCAACATTCCACGCGGTTGTATTTCTTCAAACTGGAATGGAAATAAACTCGAACAAATGCATCCAATAATTCTTGATGCTCAGTGAAAAGCAGAGAATCTCCATGCATCACAGCCTTAAGAACCTGCCATGCCATGACAGAGAAGAGTTCAGCTATAAATCATCCATGCCAACTCAATAATCTATTCAGTTAAAAATTAAAATCCTCTATAAGGTTTAAAACTCAGCATTCCAACTCATTGAATTGCTGATAAAAGGAAATTCTGCACAGTAATCACACCATCGATAAGAGCTAGTTATTCAAAACCTGTCAAATTTCTATCATTTGTATCTTTGGACGTGTTAAGTGCTTTCTACATAGATGAGGTATCGGTGTTGCCTAGTTGAACTTACCAATGGCAACTCCTTTGAGAATATGTGGTATCTAAACTCTGCAGCGAGGTCTAGTAAGAGATTAGGCCCGCTCACATAACAATGGACATCTAAATACGTATCCCCTTTCACTTCCTTCCACTCTGCAACGACATCATCTTTGCTGTACCATCCTTTCAACTGCCACAGAACACACACAGGTAATGCAAACATTCAATATCAATTAATGGAAGTTTCAAAAACATCATCATTATCAAAACTTTGGAAAACTAATAATAATTAGGAAGCTATACCTGATCAAGTTTGATAACATTTGAGATGGTTAAGGTTAGGTTAG
Source organism: Camellia granthamiana (assembly GCA_036172215.1). Lineage (NCBI taxonomy): Eukaryota > Viridiplantae > Streptophyta > Magnoliopsida > Ericales > Theaceae > Camellia > Camellia granthamiana. The sequence continues at coordinate 112,246,553 of CM069905.1, read as the reverse complement.
CTGTTAGGTCACAGTGGGAGAGGGTGTAGGTCCGTGGCACGATTTCTTTGTAATTATCAGTCTCTTTTTCCATCAACACAACTTTCAGCTTCGAAGCTTCAAACCTTGCTGGAGGACCCAAAAGCCTTGCAGCCTAGCAGTAATTATGCATAAAAGAAACCACCCAATTTGGGAGTTAGCAAACACCAATTGCATGATTTTTTAGGATTAACATTTGTGTTATCTAACAATTTGAGCTCTTTATCAGGAAGTGCATAATTTGCAACTGATGTAAACAAAATGAATCAGCAGCACCAATCAGTCAACAATTACAGGTATTCGCACCTGCATTGCTTAAAGAAGCGAAAAAAATTCTGTTGGATGGGTGAGAATTCAAGTAAAAAAAACGAATGGTTATGCTCTACTAAGTAGGTCAGTATTATTTTATTTCATTTTTTCAGATTTTCTTTCTGAAATTGGGATTCCAACTTTAGTGGTAAAGTTAGAGAAATCTTAATCGTCAGTTGAAAATGGAAGGCCTAGATTGAAGAGGGGAAAGTATTTTCATTTTCTCACGAGAAAAAAAAAAAAAAAAAAAAATGTTAATAGTGGTTAGTTATTTTTCAAGTTGGCACAATCTAAACCTTTCAATTTTGAACAGATGACTGAGATTTCTCTAATTTTACCATTGAAGTTAGAACCCCAAATTAATCAGATCCAATTGAAATTCTTGATATGAATGATATTTTAATAGATCAATTGGCAGCCTAAAACTTTATTCTTTTATCAGAAGAATATATGAATAATTACTTTCAGTAATAGTCTAATAAGAAACATTAGGATATATAAAATACTTGAAAATGGAACAATGCCATTACTTTAAAGAGAGAGAAAGAACCTGGAATACAAAGGTATTGTAGGAGGGGTTGGTACTGAGTGAAGAAAATAGAAGAGGTGGGGATGGCTTTGAAGATTTAAGTGTTTTTGTGCTGTTTTTGTTGGAAATGGAAGAACAATCTCTGTGTGTTGATGGAGAAAAAGCATAATAAGGAGCAGAATGACAGGCCATGGAATGCATAGCAAACTCATCCTCCTACTCTCCACTAATCTTCTTCCCACTTCCACCCAGCCAACATTGTCCCCCTTCTCTCTCTCCTCACTCTCTCTGTATGAGAAACAGAGGTGTGTGGATATGAGAAGAGGGGAATTGGAGTTTTACAAATTTTTTGAGTCATTGTGGTCAGACAATCTATGGGATCCCACAGCCACCACCCATGTTTTTCTTTCTTTTTTTTTGCCCTTTTTTTAAAAAAAAAAAATTATTTAAGGAATAGTATAATATTATTTTACTTGCCTGTATCATTTCAAGGAAAAAAGAGTTAGGCTTGTTTTGGGAACTTTGATAAAAAGTTAATTTTTTGGTTTTTGTAATTTTTTTATAAAAAAAAGTCACAAAAAATCACAAAAAGTAAATTTTTTTAATACAAAAAAACCAAAAATTCACAAAAAAAAAAAAATTAATTAATTTTTTTTTATCAATTTTCAAAAACACCACCTAGTTGGTGAGAATTGGAGTTGTCTGTTGTGACACGTCACCTCCATGCTTGATTTCTTGATAACTTTTGGATAATGTGATTGATTTTGGGCTTGTCTTGCTTTTTCATTTGAAAAAGTTTATTATATATATATATATGGAAAATGATAGGGTGACATTAAGGGATATACAACAAATTGTATAAATCTATTTTATTTATCAATAAATAGTGACATTTAGGGAGAATCTTTGAATTTAAAATAGGATTGACTTGATTTACACGAAAGAGATAATTAGTGTCAGCAAGAGAGTGTTTGAAGTGTATTATAAAAGTGTTTTTTTTTTTTTTTTTTTTTAGAGAAATGCATTCTACCCCCAGCTGGGGGTGACACCCAGTGAGGTGTCAGTTGGGGGTTGGTCCGGAAAAAATAGTTTTTTTTTTTTTTTTGATTTTCGACCAGTGGGGGCGCGCCACGTCACTGGGGGCGCCACCCCCACTGGGTGTATGAAGCAGTGCTCTTTTTTTTAATCTTTTTATAATTTTTGTGTTATATTATATTTTTATTTTTTGTATATATTTTTATAAAAAATTAAAAAATATATTTATTTAAATTATCTTAAATAGCCCGTAAGTGAAAATAAATAAATAATTTGTAGCAGAAAGATTTGTCAATACCCATCCCACTTCTATTTTGTGCGACTGTTTCATTGGGTATTTTGAGAAGTTGGTAAAAAGTTGACTTTTAACTTTTTATCAAGTTTTTTAACTTTTTGAAAAGTGATTTGGGAAGTTGATAAAAAGCTGGGCTTTGGCTTTTTAGTTTAATATTTGTTTATGGTGTCAAATCAAATTAAAATGACCAAAATACTCTTACCTAACATAAGAAATTTATTTTCTTATTTTTTTGTCACAGGCCCCAATTTGTAATTTCACACTTGCGTTTTTATAACTTCCCAAACTAATTTTGTTGCGTTTTTGGACCAAAGATAAAAAACGTGACTTTTTATTTTGGTTCCCAAAACGGTACATAATTTTGGGCTGATACTTTTATTCATTTTTTAAATTGTTTTCAACCATTCATTTTGTGTTGAGTCTTCATTGTCCAACAATGTAGGGTATAGTATTGCCCCTAATGAGAAACATTACAATAACTATAGGGATAGAGAAATTTTTTTATTTATTTAATGAAAGTTTGAATTAATCTAACGAATTGCAGTTTTTTAAGATATTAATTATTGAATTACGATTTTTAATTAAAATTTTAATTTAAAGACACTGTTAATACATATAATTAGATACACACAATTATATTATATAATAATTTTTAAATTATATTTAAAAAATAATATACATATTATTGAAGCAAGCCTCTTAAAATACGATATTTTTACATTATAATATGCTAAAGTATAACATTGATTGAAATAACTTAAAATTTTTTTTTTTTTGGGTTCAATAGTTAAGAATGTTTGGACCAACTTACGTACATTTTGACTAATTCCCTCACCAATCTGATCAAAGGTAGGCCATCCACATAGAGATTAAAAAATTCACAAAAAATTATTTTTTCATAGCCTGACTTTTAAAATCGAACATTGAACAATTGTATAGAGAGCACACTCACGAACCACTTGAGGCAACCCTCAGGGTTAAGTAGCTTTAATATAAAACCTCAACGGGTTTGATTTAGTAGGACGAGAGGTAATAAAAGGATTTACCACTCAAAAGGTTGTAAGGTCGAATTTTATGAAGGTTAAATATCCCAATACTTTGATTCAGTGGAGATTTGTTCGATCGTTAGAGCTCTAAAATTAATCGAGATATACATAAATTGATCCCAACACCCAGATATCAGAAAGAAATAACTTTAGTAGTAGATGGACTGCGGAGAAATCTCCTTGTTACTTTTCAAAAACAAACAAAAAGGTACCTATTAGGAAATAAGATTAGAGAAGCCCATGGGCTGGACCAAAAAGATGAACCCAGCCCAAACTACAAAAAGTAACAAGGCATAAGATCAACCAATACCATAGAGCACTCCTTCGGCATAATGTTTTCGGATGTTTTAGGTTAAAATAGTAATAAAAAAAAAAAAAATTAAAAAGTTAATAAGATAAAATATTATATTTAATTTTTTTTTTTTTTTACAAAATTCAAAAAAAATAAAAGATTCATCCCAAACAAGACTTTTTAACTATAGACTAAAATAATTAAAAAATCAAAAAATTAATCAACATCCCAAATCAACCTAGAAAAGCCCATGAATATACACCACCAAGCCTAGGCCCTTTATTTACATCATTCATTCACCACAAACTCTCTCAACACCATGGGCACGTACCTTTGGAAAAAAAATTCAAAGAGTTGTGGCCGGCTCTGCTTTGAGATCGAAACTTTTACAAAAGTTTGGGATCGAAATTTTTGCTATAAGTAATTGTTGTAATTATTTCATTTTTTTTAATTATCAATTAATATATAATTTAGGGTATAGAGTTGTTTGGTGCAAGGTATTCAAGGGGATGTTTGGAAACACTTAAAAAAGTTATTTCTTTTTTTGAAATTTTTTTTCTTTAGCGACTTTTTAAAAAATTATGCTAAATTTTTTTTCTTTTTTCGGTCCCTCTTGTATAGATGAATCTAAATAGTATTTTTTTAAATTTTAAAAAAAATTAAATAGCCAAAATATGCACACAAAAAAAGAAAAAAAAAATCATTACTTTTTACTTATTTTTATCTTTTCTGGACTTTTTTTAAAAAAAAATTCAATTAGTCTCGAATCTCGAAACTTAAAGTTTTTTTTAATTTTTTTAAAAACAAAGTTCACTAAAAAAAAACACCAAATAAGCAAACCTTTGGACTCACGTTGAATCTCATCCTCAATACGTTCTGTCCCATATTGAGCGTGAATTTCTTTTTGGATCAAATAGGTACAAGATGATTCATTGTTACATCATGAATTACATTAAATTTGACATTATTTTTATTTGAAAATGTTTAATAATATACGTACTTTGTTTAAAAATTAACTATTTTAATTTATTTTTAAATCTTTTGCAAAAAAAAAAAAAATGTAAAAAAATAGAGAAATTAATATAATAATTTATAATAACTTCTTGACTATAAATCTAAATTCCCAAATGGGGATGGGTCACAAATTTACAACAAACTCAACTTCTTGAAATGTAGTAAAATTGAAGACTCAATTAGTTACTTGGGGAAATTCTATGGTACACTTTAGGTTGTGTATCATATCTATTTTTAGTTTTGATTTTTGTAGTATTTTATTATGACATATTATTTTTTTAGTTATGACTTATTGTGATATTGGTTATGACATTATTTTGATTATGACTTAAGAATTCTTTAGTTACACTTTATGTGTTGTTTAGTTATAACTTTTTCTTTTTTTTTTAATAGTTATCATTCTCATATTATAGAATTGAATTATAACATTTACGATATTCAAAATTTAAGACGTCATAACTTACGTATGATACAAACTGATAATATTATTTAATTATTGACACAGTTGAAAATGAATTAAAAATATTTTAATTATATAAGGTGTAACCACTCTTTAAATATTAGGTCCTTTGTGATGTTGGTACATCACTCTTTCCCACCAACCTTCTTCCGATACTTACGCAAAATCTAATTGAATTTTTAACCTTTGGCTCAAACCTACTTTGATTTTTCTAACTTAAATAAAAGGTAAAGTCCTTTGTAAATTAAGTTATTTCGTTTCTCACTTAAATGACTTGATTGTTAAGAAAAAGATATGGGAAATGTGTTATTCATGATGCCAAATTAGTAATTTTAATTGGTATAAGATAATTTATAAATTTTATAAAAATTGTATCAAGCTGACATTGACAATACTATGGCTATAAATATACATTAAATCTGATAATCATATGGAGTGGATTTTAAACTTTAATATTACCAATCAATTGACACTACCAAATTAATTGAACATGATTCAGTTGATCTATCCAATTGCATTTTTCAACTCCATAAACTTGACATTATATATATATATATATCAGCATTGATAGAGACCCCTTCCAATTACCACCCCCACCACCCCACACACACGTGGCGGATGGTGATTGGAGGAGAAGGAAAAAAAAAAAAAAAAAAAGAAAAACTGGCCAATGAGAGGGAAAGGGAGTCAAAGGGAGTGGGAGGGAAAGGGGGTTTGAAACATTTTCTTATATATATATATATTATTTATTTAGTGACGTTTCCAATTCAATAATACATTTTTATTTTTATTTTTATTTTTATTTTTTTTAAATTAAGTGGGGTTTTAACCAGTTGAGATTGAATAAGACGGGGCATCATGCAGTCACAAATATAAAAACTTGCGTCCACACTCTCACAAAATGAGTATTATGTGCTGACTTGAGAAATTATTTAATATAATAGGTATGTCCCTTAATCAAAATGACATTATGTTTTTTTTTCTTTCAATTGATTGTGATGTAATAAAAGTTGGACCCAAAACGTTACTTTATATTGAATAGAGCTATACACATTAACTGACATATTAATTAGTTTATTAATGAATGATGTGACATAATTTTATTAGTTTTAAATCTTCATAATTTATATAATAAGTGAGGTTCATAATTTTAAAATTGTAATACTATAGTATATGTTGGTACTCTAACAACATGTTTATTTGAAAGGATTCAGCCATGTGATAGGATTCCAAGTCTGGTTGATGAAATAGTCCATTGTTTGGTTTAGAAATTTTTCACCGGACTAATAGTCCATCCAAACTATTAGTCATAAATATATTGGATTGTCTTGTCTCGGGGGGTGGAACACAAAACCTAGGATAACTCATCCCATAGAATTATATTTTTGACTTGGGGATCATCGGTGAGTGCTTTGGTGCCTAATTTTGCTAAAACATAAAGTTTGTAGTATTAATTATACTTAATAAAAATTATACTTAGTAAAGTAAAATAAAATTTCAAAAATCTCAACTAAAAATTAAGATATATTTATATAATTTTATTGATGTTCTATTTATTTAATTTTTTTAAAAGTTCAAGTAGAAATTAAATAAAATAGAATACATATATGATTCAATAGAATAGTTCAATCTTGACATCTAATCCTATGACTAAACAAATATATGATTCAATTCAATAAAATAATCTAATTCAGACATTTAATCCTATGACTAACAAACATAAAAGATGCAATCCTTTCCAACTAAATCGTTCAAGGACAATATATCCCAAAATTAATAGTTTGATAAATTACAATATCTCCTTATCAGTCTATCTAAACAAACTAATGTCAAACTTTGGGTGTGTTTGGTAACGTTTACGTTTTCAGTTTTTATTTACAAAAATTTTATAAACTGATTTTTGTTTATTTTTAAAAAAATATTAAACTATAAACGCGTTTGGTAATTGACAAAATGTTTAAAAAAAATTTAAAATATAAAAAAGAGTGAGAAATGGCAAGTGGTGATGGTTGGTGGTGGGTAGCTGGTTGTGGCAGGTGGGTGGGTGGGTGACGGTGGCTGGTGGTGGGTGGTAGCGAGTGGGTGGTGGTGGTGGTGGTGGTGGTGGCAGCGGCGAGTGGTGGTGGGTGGCAGATGGCGGGGTGATGGTGGTCGGTGGGCGGGTGGGTGATGGTGGCGGGTGGGTGGTGGTGGTGGTCGGGTGGCGGGGTAGTGATGGCAGGCGGGGTGGCGGATGGCGGGTGGTGTGGGTGATGGGTGGGTGACGGTGGCGGATGGTGAATGGTAGCGAGTGGGTGGCGGGTGGTGGTGGTGGTGGTGGGTGGTGTGGGTAGGTGGGTTACGGTGACGAGTGGTAGGTGGTAGCGAGTGAGTGGTAGTAGGGTTGGTGGTGGCAGGTGGGTAGTGGGTGATGATGATGGTGGTGGTGGTGGTGGGTGGTGGTGGTGGTGGTGGTGGTGGGTGGTGGTAGTGGTGGTGGTGGCGGCGGATGGGTGGTGGTGGTGGTGGTGGCGGATGGGTGGCAGGTGGCTAGTGGTGGATTGGTGGTGGCGGGTGACTGGTGAGTGGTGGTGGCAAGTAGGTGGCGGGTGGTGGTGGCGGACGGTGGATGGTAGTGGCGGGTGGTGGGTGGTGACGGGTGGATAGTAAGTGGGTGGTGGGTGGTGGTGGTGTGGTGGTGGTGGCGAGGGGTGGGTGGGTGGGTGGTGGTAGCGAGTAGGTGGCAGGTGGGTGGTGGGTGGTGGGTGGCAGGTGGTGGTGGGCCGTGGGTGGTGGGTGGTGGTGGCAGAAGACGGTGGTGGAAAATGGGTGGCGGGTGGTAGCTAGTGTTGGGTAACAAAAAAACAAAAAAAAAACTCAAAACTCAAAATGGAAACACCTATTTTGTATTTTCATTTTTTGGCCAAATTTATAAACTAAGACCACTGATTTATAAATCAAAATTTTACCAAACAAGTTTTTATTTGAATTTTTTAAATTTTTATAAATATAAATAAAAAATTAAAAATATAAGTGTTACCAAACGACACCCTTGTATTTAGCCCGAAGTGTTCAATCATTTTGATCTGAATTTTTATCACACCTCAGTTAATGACTGGAAAGATGCACTATATCATCTCAGTCATGTAACATATCTATATTATATAAAATATTTTCCCCACCTTCACCAAAAATATAATAAGCAAGGAGCTACCTCTAATCTTTCTTAATAATAATTATGTTTCTTCTTTATTATTATTTTTGGGAAATATTATTTTCACACCTCTTAAAAGGTATATACTATATGCCCCTTATAATTAAGGCCAAGTTTGGCATCTTCAAAAAAATCCAAAAAGCCAAAAAGTCACTATCCTATTTAAGTCACATCATCTTATTTAAGTCACATCACCTCTCTAACACATCACTTCAAACCCAACCCAAATCCAACCCATATTTCATAAAAAGTCAAAAAGTGCACTTATTTAGTCTTCCCAAACTATTTCATACTTTTTGAATTATAACTATAAAAAAAAATATTATAATCAACATGATGCATAATTAAAAAATTTATGAGTTAAATTAAAATAATATCATAATAAAAAAGATTGGTCATAACTAAAAAAAAAGACATAATTAGGAATGCAAATAGTATACCCCTTTGAAGGATGTGTATATTAGAATTTCCCTTATTAATTATTAGGAAAATATTTTGAACCTATATAAACCACATCACTTAAAAATCCACTAAAATATAAAAACTAACCAATAAGGTTACGTTTGTTTGGCTCCATAGGATGAAGGAGATTAGGAATACGGTGGGATTGAATAAAGAAATTATTAATGTGGTGGTATTAGATTAAAAATGTAAAATAAAGAGTGTTTGTTTGTATGCAACCATATTAATAATACTATAAATAGTATTAATATATATAATTAATATTTTTTTAATATTATAGTTAATTTTTTTTAATACTTTTAAAGTACACTTAATTTACAGACACTTAAAAAATATAAATTTTGCTTAAATCATTTAAAAATTCATTAAATATAAATAAAAAAAAAGATCGTATTTTTTTAGTACAAAAAATCATATATCGGTAATAATTTTTTAAAATATTTATTTCACAAATAAATTATTTTAAAAACAAAATAAAAATAAAATATTTTAATCCCAGGAGATTGGATTATCGATCCCAACTCTCCGATGGGTATGCTATTCCCACCATTTGGAGGGATTGATAATCTAAGGGTGTGTTTGATTGGGGGGATAAGGGGGGGAGGACTATCCACTATTTGGACTCCATGTCCGGCCTCCCTCCTTATCTGTTGTTTGATTTTTTTTTAGTCCGCCGGACTCCATGTCCGGCCGGATTCCATGTCCCCCATATGGGGGACTATCCTGCCCTGGGGGGGGTGTGGGATTGTTTTGGGGGGACTAATTACTATTGGGATTAGATGCTTGTTTTGGGGGGACTAATTACTATTGGGATTAGATGCGAAAATGAAAATTTTGACACCTCTACTATTTAATTATGTATTATATTTAATAAAATTCAATAAAATTTAAATGTCTCAATTTAAAAATAAAATAATTTTATTTAACTTTTTATTAATGTTTTATTTATTTAATTTTTTAAAATAATTTTTTATAGATATTTTATTGATGTTTTATTTTCAAATTTTGTTTATAATTTATTTAATTTCATTATTTAAATTGTAACAGGTGTTTTATTATTGTGTAAAAATAAATAAATTTAGTGGTTATTTATTTATTTAATTGTGTAAAAAAATAAATTTATGTAAAAAAAATAAATTTAATTTATATTATTAAATTAATGATATTTTTTGTATGTAAAAAAACAAACACAGTAACGTTTTGTATGTAAAAATAATAATGATTTAAAACAAATTTTATTGATATTTTATTTATTTATTTATTTATTTTAAAAAAACAAATATATTTAATTAAAAATAATTAAAATATTAAAGATATGTTTAACATTGCTATTCCTTAGTAAACAATTGAAAAAGGGAAAAATAGTCTTTTGTTCATTTATCCTATCCAGTTCGTCCAACCAAACGTTGGATTCACTAAAAATAGTCATTTCCAGACATCTAATCCCATGAAAAAACAAACACAGGATACATATCCAATCCGACCAAATAGTCCGGGGGATTCACAGTCCCAGGACTCAAGTCCAATGGATTCTAATCCCTCCTTATCCAGTCCGCCCAATCAAACACACCCTAAGGCCATGTTTGTTTGGGTGGACATGAGCTTGGGATTGGACTAATAGTCCAATAAAATTATTAATCCGATGTTTGGTTAAACAATTGAAGTACGGAAAAATTATTTTAAACTTGACTATTAGTTAAGATATGATACATAATCCAACAAATTCGTAATCCTAGGACTATTAGTCATGGGAATGCTAATCCAGTCCGCCTAAACAAATATGGCCTAACTGGATTAATAGTCCTATAACATTTTAGTTCAATTAAATATACTTTTAATAGGTCACACATATTGTTAATTTAGGATTGGTTTGGGGTGTCCTAAAAAAGTGCACTTTTTATCTTTTTACGAAAAGATGTGCATAAAAGTAGAGAGGTGATGAGAAGAAAAAAAAAAAATAAATAAAAAGATAAATTATGTAGTAGATGCCAAACTTGGCCTTAATCCCCTCTCCTAAGAGAGTAAACAAACATGGCCTGAATATTTATCAAGTCAATAGAGTCCAAAATTAAGGATGCAAAATGGGATATATTATTACTGTAATCATTATTATGATTACAAAGGGAACCCCTACCCTACCACCACTGGTAGTTGTGTTGTGGGATTAAGAAGAATGATTCAGGCCTTCCATCACTACGTTCGGCTATGATTACAAATGGAACCCTACTCTACGTTCGACTAAGAATGATTCAGGCCTTCCATCACACACTAGTCTGCTTCGGCTACTGCTGATTTTTGCACATTAATAATTTTTCAGTTAATTCTTTTTACAAGATATGGTAATAAGTTTGACCGACATTTATTAAATATATATATATATATATATGTGAGTTCCAATATTTTGTATATAGTAATAAAAAATTATCGGACAATTAAAAAAAGAAAAATTTAAAGTTTGACTTTTATAACAAAATAAATTTTTAGTTTTTAATTTTTTCAATTTAAATCTTAATCTTTTTTGTGAGTGTTGATTTTTTACCACATAACCAAAAGGTGAACTCAGCTAGAAAGTACCGACAGAATAAATTAAGTCCAATAACCTGTAACAAGAAAATGAGAATACCACGGAAGTTCATCCACCTAGAGCACTCCGACGATCAAGTAAGTAAAATTTTATCTCTCACAGATATCAAATAGTACTTAAACTCACAAGAAAGAACTTACTTTAGACCCATGACGGTACCTTACTTTTATAACCAGCAGTGACTTGATCCCCTAGAAGCCTCACTTCCTTGGACTTAGACTCAATGCTCATTTTGGACTCTCTGCTAGATAGGGATAAAACTCTTCATGAACCTGATCCTTATCCAAATTGAGACCCTCTCCTGTTCTAAGACTCTTGTCCCTTATCCGGATATCTCAAGATTCCAGCATGACCGCAGAACATCTCGGCAATACCGTGATCACCTCGGCAACGCTGTGATCACCTCGGCAACATGACTCATCTACGTGGCACCTTAGCCGACATCTCGGACTCTCTTGGCCACATGGCGTTATTCGCAAAATACTTTCCATAACTATCCCTAGGTTCTATTACCTGGGCTATCTGAGGTGATGGAATCTACATCGTTTGTCCACATAACATGTCTCAAAATGCTTTTATCACTTCAACCGAGATCATAACTCGTCGACTTCAAGTAACCAGGACTCAGTTGCCCACTTTATCAAGAATCAAGCACCATGAACCAAGTTCCCTAATTATACTCTATGAGGTCGCTCCTCTAGCCAAGGTTATTGCCTCATTATTTCAAGAATTTCAAGAGTTCCAACTGTGCATGAGCTATAATACACAGTTGTTTCAACCGTTTCTTCCACGTATCATATTCCTACTGATTCGTACCTGACATGCGCTATCAGATCACGTCATTTCTACCCACATTGCCTGACAGACACGTCGTCCAAGGTAGCTTCATTACTTTTTGCCGCATTTTCGTAGTTTTGACAAAACTCATTCTTTCTCTCTCTTCGTCTTTTCACTTTCACAACTTCAATCTTTCTCTTTGTCTTAGAATTTCTCCCTGTAAACTCTCAAACCTCTATTGTTGCATTTTCGAGCTCTTTGCAACTACTCTGTTCGTCCTTTCTGTTAGGCCTTGTGCCATTTCATTCTTGTGATCGTCTCTGTCTAACTTTGGTGAACCTAAGTCCGACGTTCATCTCATCGGCTCCATACAGTAAGTTCTTACTTTCCTCTTTCCACTTTTAGTTTCTCATAGCTCTTGAGTATGACACTGTTGTTAACTATTTATACATTCCCGTTGTTCAAATTCTTCATTTATTCCCTGATTTGCTTGCCATTTTTCATGCTCTAAACATTGCAAATTAATGCTTGTTCTTCAGTAAACTTCTCTTTTTGAACTTGCCATATGTGTAATACTGTATCTGTTCCTGTGCTTGCGCTACCATTGGATCTATATCTGTGTACTCTATTCTTTCAAATGTATCTGCTTTTGTATCTTGCCTTGATTTGTTCAATATGCTTTGTGTTCTTGATTTTGTTTTCTTGTACCTTGTTTTTCTTCGAATATTGTCAGTGTCTTTAAACCACTGTTCTACACTACTACATTTGTCACATTGTTACTTTTCTTTGCTTCTTTCTGAATTGTGTTTTTTTCTCTGCTTTTCTTGTTTGTTTCCAGATTCTTGTCCCTGCATCTTGTTTGATTTTGGTAATTTGTTCATAGAACTAGAATTGTGATTTTGCTTAAAATCCACATCCTTAGGAAAACTAAATTAAGAACTCCCATCTTTTTCCCAGAACTCGTGCCCTAGTGTTCACTAGGATTCAACCAAGGTCCCAAACCCATTCTAAACCCTATTCTCCAGAAAACAGTACCCTAGTCACCTTAGCTGAGATCATGGGCATGTTTAAGTGGAGAGTAGATACCCCAACCAAACTAGAATATTTTCGCAAGGAGTTCTTTATCCCAGTCGACGTTAATCTCAGGTTGGTTAGTAAAGAGGACTCCATGATGCCCAGGGAGACCTATATGCCCTTTTTAGTGGTGTCTATCATTGATGGCGGAGTCAGGTTCCCCTTAGACATCTTCTTCAGAGAGGTCATCCACTTCTACAAACTTAATCCCATGCAGCTAGCAGTCAATACCTTTAGGGTTATCAACGGTGTCACCGAATTGGCATGCCAAGAAAGAGCTAGGATAACCCTGTCCGACTTTCAATATTGCTATACCATATGTGGCCTCAAATCCAAAAGTGGCTATACTTACTACCTTAAGCCCAGATTCACCAAATACAAGTCCATAGCCGACCTTCCTGACTCTAATAAAGGTGCTGGAGATGATTATTTGATTGTCTAGAGAACTTGGGAGTTTGCACCATACGACGATCTCTACCCTTTGCGCTGAGGAGTTTTTAGGGAAGACAAGGGTAAGAACTTTGTCACCTTATTGTTGCATTTTTATTAACACTTGGTCATGTATTTCTACTGTCTGTACTAAATGTGTTCTTATTGTTTCTACAGCTCTTCCTCAACCATCAAAGAACTTCCACCAGTCTTATACCCTGAGCCAAGATCTCATCAGGCTTGTCGGCCTTCCCGTTGAGGTCCGCAAGGCCCAACTCCTGTTGAATTACATCCCAACCTACCGATCTCCACTCTTTGACATTCCATGAAGAAGCCAAACTCTACCATCTGCATCCACTCCATCAGCCACTTCTTCTCCAAGGCCTGATTAGGCTTCATCCTCTGATCCAGTCAGCAAGCCATCAACATCGGCTCTAGCTCATCTAATTCCTTCCTCGTAATGTCAATGCTAACGTCGAGCTCCAAATGCTCTTGCCAGGCGAACCTGAAGTCAGAAGCGTCGAGATTCGGAGGCGTCGGCTTACGATCCAACAAACCCTCTCATTGCTCTTCTTGTCATCAACTTTGGCACCAAAGTTATAGTTGCTGCAATCGCTGAGGAAATGGGACGCAAATAGGTCGTAGTTGAAGACCTCCTCGTCGATATTCCAGGCATTGTTACTATTCAGTCATCTTCTTCTTAATCCCAGCCCAAGCCAAAACCAAAGCAAAAACGAATAAAAAATGCCAAGTCCAAGGCCACAGTAACTCAAGTACCTTCAGACTCAGAGAACACAGTGCCGATCTTTAAATTGGCTGACACTGAGAAGAGGTAGCATACCTCTGAGAAGAGGCTTGTTGAGGCCAAGCCCTCCGACACACCACAGTTGAAGAAGTCGAGGTCCGAGGGTGCAGTGGGCCCAGTTGTTTTCCGAGCCGATGAGCCCTGGGTCACTACGATCATGGTTAGGGACCGACCAATGACAGCTAGCGACAGTGCCATTGACAGTATTGAGGTCGGTGCCGTGCTCTCTACCACTGTTCTCTTGCCGGCCGACATAAAACGTATGGCCTAGATCAACGAGTATGAGAACTTCACATTAATGATGCAGCATTCCATCTTGGTAAGTCTCTAACACTTGTACTTTCTATCTAAATCTCTTACACTTAGAAATGTTACTAACTTATTTGTTTCTTTCTTTCTAGGCCATCCAGCATGCTCACTCTTACGCAGTGAAGGCTGAAGCCATGAAGAAGGAGTTGGTTAAAAAGACTCAGGATGCTGCAAGCTTCCTGTCCTCCCTCAACAAGGCTGAGGCCAAGATCAAGGGACTGCTAGATAAGGCCAATGCTGCCATAGCTGCTCAAGGTAATGCTAAGGAGAGGGTTGAGGTCGCAAAAATTATGGCCGAGGTAGCCGAGGTTGTGTCCAAGGAAGCCGAGGTCAAAGCTGCCAAAGCCGAAGAAAAACTAAAGGACGCCTTGGAGAGCAAAGAGGCTGAGATCAAGACGGCCGACGAAAAGGCCCAAGTTGAGGGGCAGGCCGATGTGCGAGATGCATATAAAAAACAAGTCAATATGGCCTACAACAGAGACTATTGTCTCGGCTGGATGGCAGCCCTTAACAAGCTGTCTGTCCCCAAGGACTTGTCCCTCTGTAACATTCGCCAGCTCAGCGTTCTTTTCCCTCCCTCTCCCACTCAGTCCAGCGATAAAGCCGGATATGAGGAAGTCGAGGCCGATGAGGCCAATAAAGAGGTGGAGGTTGCTGCTGGGGCCAAGTCCCCTACTTTGAATGATCAAGTCTTGGACTTGACTAAAAAAGATGTGGATGAGGTCTCCAAGAACACCTCACCGACCAAAACTGATGTCGGGAAGAGCCTTGAGGCCACACTTCTAGAAATCGATGCTGAGGTCACGGCTGAGAAGTCTGCCGCATTGTTTGTCGAGGCTGAAACACTGCTAATAGCTGAGGTTGAACAACCTGAAATCAACGCAGAAGATCCTAGTGCTTAAGAGGTGGGGTTTTTTTTTTCCCCCCTTTATTGTACTCTTTCCTTTTAGTAGCTGTAGTCTTTTCTACTTCTGTCGGGCTGAAGTGCCATCTTTTTGTAATTTGATCAAGTTTCTTCTATGACTCAAGTCTTACATTTTTCAATGCATGCTTCTATTTGTCTTCTAAAGTGTTTGAATGCTTTCCATGTATGCCCATTGCCTTTCTTATATGCCTTGCATATTCCTCCATACTTGGAATTTTCTTGGCTTTCCAAGTCTGGCAACTTAGTTACTCACCTCAGATATGAGTACCTCAGACACATTCACACCTCGGAGTTTGATCATACTAATCATCTCGGATAACAACTTGGTTCCTCACCTCAAATCCGAATATCTCGGCGTACAATACTTCTAAAATTTTCTCACCAAATTTTTACAAGTGTTGTTTCTTCACTTATACTAACTGTCTTCTGACAAGACTTCACCCTTCCAAGCCTAACAACTTGGTCGGTTATCTCGGGCACAGATACCTCGAGTCTCCTTTTATTCGATTATCTCGAATAACTTCTACTTGTAAAATTTTTCAAAAATTTGTGATATGCTCATTCCTATCTCCCCCCTAATGTGAACCTAAGTACCACTCATATTCACATTAAATATGCATCACCTAGTTGCCGCCTAAGTCCCACTTAGGCATTCTTGACCGAGGCCATCAAGTTTGGCGCACCCAAACGAAGCACTTAAGGCTTAACCTTAGTGCATCGAGAGTATCATACTCCGCAACTTTCCAAATTGACTGTAGACACCCTATTTTTGACTGCCTACAAGACTTGGGCACTTTGTCCTAAGCACTCGATGATGAAGTTACATTATTAATGGTTCGAATTCTCAACGAACGAATTCGGTTTTTAGCTCTCAAAAACATCTCAACCTTCCATACCCAATCTATACCTCTATACCACAAAAATCCATTTTTCAGCACCATGCCAACATACACTGAGATTGAACTAGAGGAACAGGGGAGCCACATTTGGGCCCGGATGTGCTTCATTTAGGGTCAGTCGTGGCAATTTAAGGCCGGCCGGCCGTTCCTTTTGGGCGAGAAACACTATTTTGGGCGGGAATCCGCAAGCTATCAACTTTTGAAGATATTTGTGACCTATTTGGCTCAAATTCTATAAATACAAGCTGATGCCTCAGTGTTAGGGGTTAGAAAAATTTCAAAGAAGCCAAAACATCTTTGAGAGCTTTTTTTTCCTTTGCAAGCTATCTTTGAGATATTATATCATCCTTGGATCATATCTATACACCATATACACCCTTAGAGCTGAACCGTGGAGCCTTGGTTTAGCCTTGAGAATCATAATTCAACCTTGAGAGTGTGCTAGGATCAAGTTTGGATTACAATCAAAGCTTGCTCTCTTCAAGAGGTATAAGCTTGTCACATTTTTCCTTACTTCATTACAGTCTCTCTCTATCTATTTCTTGTGTCTTTGTGCTATTTTGGATCCATTTCAAGTGTTAGAACTTAGGGTTGAATAGCTACCAAAGGTAGAGAGGCTTAACACCATTTCTTGCACCTTATTTCATAGCTCATTCCCTTTGTTTTACCACTATTTTTCTTAGTCTACAAACTGATTTTCAGAGTTTAAAATGACTAAAAAACATGGTTTAGAAGTCTCAAAAGTGTAGGGGTTAGCCACCCCTCCTTGCTCTTATTTACTAGCTTTGTGTCTATTTGTTTTTGCCTATCTTTTGTGCTCTTTTAACATGGTTTTAGCTACTGTTTTTTTGCACTTTTGAGGCTATTTAGGGCTATTCTAATTCATTTAATTAGTTTATACTTTGAATACTTTGCTTATTGTGTTGTACGTCCTCATGGCTTCGGTTGTTTAGGCCTTAGACACCGAGTCATTCGAGTCGATCTATGTAAAGAGTTCTTTTTCTTTTTTGGTTAAGAATCAACTTTGCATAATCATTTATGCGCCCTCCTTCCTTTCTTGGTTTTCTTTGTCTAAAAGTTGTTTCAAGCGATTGATTGTTATTCAAGGCATGAGAGAAAGACCTCCTATGCTCAATGGCTTAATCTCTTTGGAGGTTTATCGTCAAGGCATGGTCTCTCTTTCATGCTAAGAATCATTTCTCGCTTGAAATTCTCTTCACTTAGTGGACTTAAATATCACTTTGGGACAAAATGATTAAGGAATGAAAAGGTAAGTCAAAATTGGCTTAAAAGCAGTGAAACCGATATAAAGAGGATGAATAAAATTCGTTATGTTAGACTTATTTATTTTGATGATTTATTTAATTATGTTTTTAATTTATTTGGAAGAGAGAAATAGAATCAAAATTTATTTTGATGATTTATTTGAAAGAGAAAAATAGAATCAAAATTTATTTTGTCCCATTATTTCTCACATAAACCTTTATCCTAAATATTGTTAAAATGTATTTAATATTTGATTAAATCAGGAGTTCAAACAGCCCAAAAACAGAAGTTCAAACAGCCCAGCATAACAGTAGTTCAAAAGGTTCAAGTGGAAGATATTCAAATTGGTAATGATGGAAGTACAATGGTTATAAACAGCTATAAATTCAAATGAATACAAATTTGTAATAATGGAGTGGAAGATATTCAAATTAGTAATGATGGACTACAACGGCTATAAATTCAAATGAATACAACAGCTATAAACGGCTATAATTTTCATTGTATATATATCGAAGCCTATAATGTAAACAAGTTACAAAACAAAAACAAAAAAGCAGAAAATATTCTTTGATCATTCATCACTCATCCTTCAGAAAATCAAACACTGAGCTTAGCCTTAAGCATATTTACCTTTGAGAGGTTCTTACACAAAATCAGTGAGCTTCATTTTGTATATCTATCTGGGAGAGAGATTTATTGTAAGCTTTCTTTGAAAGCAAAAATACCACTTTATCTTGTAAAAGTGTTGCAAACACTGTGTTCTTGAAATCTTGAGAGTGATTGTGAATCACCTAAGATTTGCAAGGGTTTGGGCTTATGAAGTCTATGTAAAATCTATGGAGGATTGCTCCATGTTTATGAGGTTGCTAGCACCCCTGTGAAGCTAGAAGATAGTGAAAAATCTCAAGTGAAACTTGAGAAGTGGATGTAGGCTTGGTTGAAGCCGAACTACTATAAATTTGTTTGTCTCATCTTTCCTAATCTCTTTACTTTCCTACTACTATTATACTTCATTGTTATTTTGCTTGATCATTTATTACTAAGTTCATTATTGTGCTTGTTAATAATTTGTTGTACTAGTAGTTAATTTTATTGGGGTATTATTAATTTTAATTTGTAGAAACCTAATTCATCCCCTTCTTAGGTTGCTTTTTGGGTAATAGGTTGAATTCAGCCAGACGTTATGCCGAGTTCATCGCATCAAGGGTCATCTTATGTTAATTCATGACAGTTTGAGGTGTGTCTACCTCCTTTTTTGAGCTAACTTCATGATAGGAGGGAGGGGTGGTTATCTTTCATTGCATTTATTAACTTTTTGTCAAACAAGCTTGAAATCATCAGGTAATCAACTTGTTGCCATTGATGGTTTCGGGACCGAATTTGTTCTTCTCTTGTGTTTTCCCATGACAGAGAAGAGCAGAAGAGACAAACAGGGCTTAGAAAAGCTCTGTTTGCACTGTTTTCACCCCAGAGTACAAAAATATTTTTCCGCTTGAAAATAAGGCACGGACGGCCTTGTTAGGACCTGGCCAGGCCTTATAGGGGGCCGACTAGGCTTCAATGTTTGGTAAGCAGAGCACTTTTGGCGGAAATAGAGGGCAGTGGTTGAGGGTGAAACAGAACAATTGCATAGAGGGCAGACAGAGTAGTTTCTGCAAATGGCCTTCATTGATGCACATATGATCCTTGTACATCTTCTCTTGTTTCATTATTATTGCAAGTAGTGTTGTAATTATTTTTGTAATTATTGTTGTAATTAGTTATAAAGCTCTTGTTGTAATAAATTAGTAGATAGCTAGTTTAGTATTCATTCAAACTTGTAATAATTAGCTAATGTAGTTAATTTATTTCATTTAGTTTGTAATAGCTAGTTGATTTGGTAATTAGCTAGGGCATTTATTCGGACCCTCTTGCATGAGGGCAAAATTGTAATAATGTGTATGTCTTCCAATCTCTATTTCTTTCTCCTTTTTATTTACTTGCTTATGATGGATAGCGCAGAGCATCATGTTTCTTTTTAGCATTTTTCATGATTTGTATCCATTTGTCTCGCATGCATAAAATTTGGTTCATCATTCTAACGGCATTATTATTTATTACTTCCTTGCATACATGCGCCACTGCATGCTATCAAAGTGATTCACATGACATATTAGACAATTGAACCTGTTAGTTGCATTTTTGTATGTATGGCGTTAGTCACTTGCATATTAGAGCATGCATTTTTCTAATTATTTTGTTTCTTTCAGCTTGCCTTGGAGTACTAGGTGAACATTTATTACTTTAGTATATTGCATGAGTATGATTGTTACCATATCAAGCATATTTTCTATGAGACTAAGTGCTTAAGTGATATACTTGTTTGAATGCCTGTGGATGAAGGCTAACTACTTAAGTTGGGATAACTTGACGAATGTACATGTGATATCACCTTTTCAAGTGGTACATATTCAAAACAATTTTCAAACAAATATAAAATCAAAGTGTTCCAACTTTTACAAATTAGTTTATACTTGTGTGCAACACATAGTTAATTAGCCTAATAAATAAGAACAAAAGCATATAATGTAAATAAGAATCATATCATGATTAGTAGATGCCGATCTTTGATTGGGTGAATGGGGTGCTCAATTCATGACCTTCCTCTCTCATACCTAAGTTCTCGAGCCGAGACACTTTGGTGATGACGGACTAATGGCCTTTGGCACGAGTCTCGAGTTTCCTAAATTTTTGAAAAATATTTAGGTGGCGACTCTGTAATCTGGTAAAACAGTCCATTTTTGACATTTTGATTCAAAATTGATTTTTCAAAAGATTTGCTAGATTTGGACTCATTTGTGTTTATCTATTTCACATTGCACTTATGAAAAACAGATTCAGAACCATGGGAGTCCCAGCTGTATGGCTAATCGTATCTGAAAAGAGCATGAAAAGCAAGATACACTGACCAAGTCATGGCCATTTTCGTCATGTTTTATGCCGAAACATCGCAAACTTAGTTCAACTCTACCATCATGGCAAGTCTAAGTTATTCGTCATGTTTCATACCGAAACATCGCAAACGTAGTTCAACTCCACCATCATGGAAAGTCTAAGTTATTCGTCATGTTCACCATGGGAACATCATCATAAGACTATTCAATTCTATCGCACAAGTTTCAACAATAATTCATAAAAACAAAATCAAGCTAGTATTTTATTAATATTTTAGCTAATAAATCTTTAAATAAATCTTAAAAAACATAAATTAATGGTAGAAAAATTTCAAATTGCTTGTGTTCCAAGGTCTTGGCAACTCCTTGCCATCAGTGTCTTCCAGCCGATATGCACCATTGTCAGGGACCAAGATGATCTGATATGGTCCTTCCCAGTTTGGGCCAAGCTTGCCCTCCTCGAGATCCTTCTTATTGCCGACAACCTTCCTATGGACAAGATCCCAAAGCTAAAATTCTCTAGGATTGACTTTTTTGTTGTATGCCCTAGCAAGCTGTTGCTGGTATGCCCCCAGCTGAATTGCTGCTCTCTTCATTCTTTCTTCTATCAGATCAAGATCTTAGGCAAGGAATGCCTCGTATGTTCCATTCTCCACTCCCTAGGTTCTGATTTCAGGGATACCGATCTTTAGTGGGATGACTGCTTTAGTGTCATATGCCATCGCAAAAAGAGATTCTCCAATAGACCTTCTCGGCGTAGTCCGATATGTTCATAGGACATTGGTCAATTCCTCCACCCACTTGCCCTTGGCAGCTTCAAGCCTTTTCTTGATTCCATCCAAGATGGTCTCGTTGGATGTGTCTGCTTGCTCATTGGTCTAGGAGAAGCTAGAAGTGGAATAATAGTTTTTGATCTTGTATTTCGCATATAAGTTTTTGATCAACTTGCTGTCTATTTGAGTGCCATTATCTGCTACTATGGCTCTTAGGATTCCAAATCTGGTGATTATGTTTTTCTATATGAAATTCTTCACATCCACATCTTGGATTTTGGCTAAGGGTTCAGCCTCTACCCACTTCGTGAAATAATTACTTGCTACTAGTAGGAACTTCCTTTGCCTAGTTGCATGGGGAAATTGTCCAACAAGATCCATGCCCCACCGGGCAAATGGCCAAGGACTAGTTACTGGATTTAGATTTGCAGCTGGCTGGTGTATCAAAGGTGTAAACCTTTGGCACTTCTCACATTTCCTCACATAGACATCAGCATCCTTCTGCATGTAGGGCCACTAGTATCCCTGAGATATGGCCCTGTGAGCAAGTAATCTACCCCTGTATGTTTTCCACATACTCCTTTATGGATCTCATACAGAAAGTCCTCAACCGGGGATGGATACATATATCTCAGAAGGGGTCCAGTAAAGGACCTTTTGTACAGATGGACTTCTGTTGACAGGCAGAACCTGACTGACTTCAACCTGGTTTTGTGTGCTTTTTTTCTGTCTATTGGCAGTTTGTCATCTCTAAGGAACACAACTATTGCGTCCATCCAACTTGCACCCATCTCCACATACATTGCTTCATACTATGTGATTAAAGGCTCTATACTAGGGCCTGATAGGTAATCTATCACTATCGTTCTTGCCTTTCCTGACTTCATCGCACTAGGCAGGTTATCCAGGGCATCGGCATGGCTGTTATCATCTCGACTAACCTACTGCAATCAACAATTTTGAAAACACGTTAACAATTTGACAAGCTCCTTGACATAGGCTATTATCCTCTTATCCCAAGCAGTGTACTCGCTTGTAGCTTGATTTACAATGAGCTGGAAGTCACAAAAGACTACCACCTCGTCGGCTTCCGCAGTTGCTACCAATTTCAGGCCAACAATTAATGCCTCGTACTCTGCTTTGTTATTTGAGGTCTTGAATCCCAAACGGATGGACTGTTCTATCATATGCCCATCTGGTGACACCAAAACCACTTCTGCTACTGCTCCTGCTGATTTGAGCTACCATCAACAAAGAGACGGAAGGAGTTGTCGATGTAAATATCACAGGGTTTTAGCATTTCTTATGTTTTCTTTTGTTTTATCGGTTTGAGGTTCCGTGGCCCCACTTGGTTTTCTTATTCCTCTCCTAAACATACTAGGCCGCGGCTTACCAGAGCCCGTCTTAGGATCATGCCAGGAGAGAACTCTGCCACAAAGTCGGCCAAAACTTGGCCCTTGATTGCTGTTCTTGGCCTGAATTCTAAGTCGTACTGACCTAAAACTACCGCCAATCGAGCTACTTTGCCTGTCAAGTCTCCATGCTACAACAGGGACTTTAATGAATGTTTAGTTAGCATCACAATTTTGTAGGCTTGAAAGTAGTGGTTCAACTTTTTTGAGGCCATTACCAGGTCTAATGTCAATTTTTCCAGAGGCAGGTACCTGGTTTCTGCATTTGCCAAGGTCTTGTTGACATAGTACACTGCCTTTTGCTTACCTTCTTCTTCTCAGATTATCACAGCACTCACAGCGTGGTCTGAAATTGCCAGGTACAAGAATAACTTTTCTCCTAGTACTGGGTTCGACAACATCGATGGGGTTGTCAGGTACTTCTTCAAGTTGGCCATGGCGACTTCGCATTTTTCTATCCACAGAAAGTTTGTGACTTCTTTAATAACCCAAAAAACTGTTTGCATTTATCAGATCTTCGACTAATGAACTTGTACAAGGCGGTTGCCTTTCCAGTCAAAATTTGGACTTGTTTGGCCGTTGTCGGGCTCTTCAAGTCAAGAATGGCCTTGATCTGATCTGGGCTTACTTCAATGCCCCTCCTATTGACCAACTATCCCAGGAACTTACCGAATCCAACTCTAAATGCACACTTTGAGGCATTGAGTTGAAGCCGATATGATTTCAGGATGTCAAAGACTACCTTTAAGTCGGCCAGATGGTTCCCAGGTTCCTTGGTTTTAATAACCATATCGTCTATGTAAACCTCTACTGTCTTCCCAATCAAATGTTTGAACATCTTGGTGACCAGTCTTAAGTAGGTCACTCCTGCATTCTTCAATCCAAAAGGCATTACTCTGTAACAATAAAGTCCTTTAGGGATGATGAATGCTGTCTTCTCTTCATTTGGGGCATTCATTACTATCTGGTGATAGCCTCTACATGCGTCCAGAAAACTCATCCTTCCATGCCCTAAAGTAGTATCTATCAATTGATCAATCTTGGGCAGTGGGAAATGTTAAACTTATTTATTTTGATGATTTATTTAATTATGTTTTTAATTTATTTGGAAGAGAAAAATATAATCAAAATTTATTTTGATGATTTATTTGAAAGAGAAAAATAGAATCAAAATATTTTGATGATTTATTCGAAAGAAAAAAACGGAATCAAAATTTATTTTGATGATTTATTTGAAAGAGAAAAATAGAATCAAAATTTATTTTGTCCCATTATTTCTCACCTAAACCTTTATCCTAAATATTATTAGAATGTGTTTAATATTTGATTAAATCAGGAGTTCAAACAGCTAAAAAATAGAGGTTCAAACAACCCAGCTCAACAGCAGTTCAAAAGGTTCAAGTGAAAGATATTCAAATTTGTAATGATGGAGTGGAAGATATTCAAATTGATAATGATGGAAGTACAACGGCTATAAATTTAAATGAATACAAATTTGTAATGATGGAGTGGAAGATATTCAAATTAGTAATAATGGACTACAACGGCTATAAACGACTATAATTTTCATTATATATACCAAAGCCTCTAATGTGAACAAGTTTCAAAAAATCAGAAAATATTTTTTGATCTATAATCACTCACGTCTATTCTCTGAAAAATTCTCTGAGGATTGTTCTTCAATTTTTGTTTACATCCCCTCTTAGAAAATATACATTGAGCCTTATAGCTTTAAGCCTATCTTTTCTGTGTGAGGTTTACAGAAAAACCAGAGCTTCATTTTGTATATCCATCTTTGAAAGATATTTATTGAAAGCTTTCTTTGAAAGCAAAAATACCATTTCATCTTATAAAAGTGTTGCAAACACTGTGTTCTTGAAATCTTGAGAGTGATTGTGAATCACCTAAGATTTACAAGGGTTTGGCCCTGTGAAGTCTGTGTAAAATCCGTGGAGGATTGCTCCATTTGTAAAGAGGTTGCTGGCACCCCCATAAAGCTAGAGCATAGTGGAAAATCTCAAGTGAAGCTTGAGAAGTGGACGCAGGCTGAGTTGAAGCCGAACCACTATAAATTTGTTTGCCTCTCTCTCCTTTATCTCTTTATTTTATTTAAATTGCTGTAACTATATTTCACATTTTCATTGTGTTAAAATCATTAACTGACATAGTTGTTAAAACACTTGTTTTAATTATTTTTATTTCATTAACTATATTTATCTATTGTGCTAGTCATAATTTTTATTAAGGTATTATTAATTAATAATTGTAAAAACCTAATTCACCCCTCCTCTTAGGTTGTTCTTTGGGTAACAGGAAACTTTCCTTGGGGTAAGCCTTGTTCAAGCTTGTAAAGTCCACGCAGATCCTCCACTTCCCATTCTTTTTCTTCACCATTACTGTATTAGACAACTAGGTGGGATAATTTACCTCTCTAATAGCATGTGCCTCTAGCAACTTATCTATTTCTTCCTCAACTGCCTGTACATGTATCAATGTCGGCCTTCGTGCTCTCTGAATGACTGGCTTTGTCGACTTGTCCACATTAAGTCTATGACAAGTACCTCGGGCTAATTCTCGGCATCTCATAAGGTGTTCAGGAAAACACCTATATGTTCTGTTTCAAGAAAGCTTCCAGTTCTCTTTCTTCTTCCTCAGCTAAGCTAGAACTGAGAATGAAGAATTGTTCATCATCTCCTTCATGCACTAGAACCTTTTTCAATGGTTCTTCATTTTTCTTGATAGGTTCTTTCTTGGCATTATCCAAGACCTCGTGGTTTTCGCTTTCAATTTTTGCACTTTCTGTTTCCCTTACATTACAAGTGTACTTCATTGTTGCTATGGAGCAATTTTTTGCCTGTATTTGGTCCCCCCTTTACTTCTTCAATCTCTTGTTTAGTTGGGAATCGCAGCATTTGATGTAGCGTTGAAGGAACAGCCCTCATTGCATGCAACCAAGGTCGTCCCAAAATGATGTTGTATGGGAATGGAGTATCTATTACAGTGAACTTTGTTGTTACCATTTTACTTCCTGTCTGCACCTCTAGATTCATGGTTTCCAGTGGCCATGTTGGCGTCCCATTGAATTCAACCATCGGACTGTCGGATTGCTCTAGATCATCCTGATGGAGGCCAAGCTCTTTGTAACATCTGACATACATGATGTCACAAGAGCTGCTTTGATCGACCAATATGCGCCTCACCTAGCACTCTCCAATCTTTAGAGTTACCACCAGGGTATCATTGTGCGGATGTTGCATCATATCTAAGTCGGCCTCCATGAAAGAAATCATCAGTCCATGATATTCATTTGTTCTGCGTTTCTTTTGCTAGACTTGATATATATGTTGCAGGTGCCTTACTCTCTGAGTCTCCCATCGAATTTCATTCTCATTGACCTTCGAGTGAATCACATTGATTACCCGAGGTCCCTCTACTTACTGCGGTGGTAGTGGTGGTGCTGTCGGTACCTGGGGTAGCCTCGCATGCTCTTGCCTTGTCTTTACTTCATTCACTAGGTCTCTCAGGTGACCCTATATGACCAAATCCTCCAAGTGTGATTTCAGAACCTGACATCCCTGAGTCAGGTTCCCATCTTCATTATGGTAGGCACAATGTTTCCCAGTGCTCCTGCCCATGAACTCGCCAGGGAACTTCTCTGGTGCTCTATAGTACTGCTAGTTCCTGATCCTCTCCAAGACTTTATAGATCGGGATCTGGAATACCGTACTAACTGCCTGCATAGCCCTTGCTCCAATTTCCTGCTTGTCAACACCAGCATTCCCCCGGCCTCACTTAGGCGAGCTGTTTTTCCTTTCTTGTTTTAGAGTCCTCGCTCGTTGTGTGTCTTCCTCTACTTTGCCATATTTCTCAATTCGTGCCATGAGCTCTTCTACGGTCTTTGAAAGGGTTTTTGCAAATGATTTCCGAAGCGAGCATTTATCATCTAGGCCTGTAGACGTCCCCGAACGTCCCGGGAGGGAATCCCGTTCTGTTCATATGGGCTCAATACAGTTCAGGACTCTATGTCACGGTCCTGTATCTAATCTTGCAGAGTGCAATGCAAGACCGATGAATCATCAAAGAGTCCACATCCGGCAAATCGTTTTGAAAAACAGATTTTTAGAAAGAAGTGCCAAACATGGACTGTTTTGCCAGATACAGAGTCGCCACCTAAATATTTTATTTTGGGAAATTTAGGAAACCCTGACTCGTTTGCCTAAGGCCACGTGTCCGTCATCACCAAAGTTGCCTCGGTTCGGGAACTTGGGTACGATTGGGGAAGGTCACTTCGTGAGCACCCCCGCTCGCCCGATCAAAGATCGGCCTCTACTAACCATGATATCTAGTTTTGAAAACATTATGTGTTCTTATTCCGGTTATTAGCTTAGATTTACTATGTGATGCGCACAGCATACAAGTATAGACTGGATCGCTTGAATTGGAACAACACATCTCATGTTTGTTTTGAAAACGGTTTGCTACTCGCAAGTAGGCTAAAGTGTGGATTTGCCACCCTCAGGTAGGCTTAGAAAACATGATGATTTGTCACTCTCAAGTGGGCTTAAAACTCACAGTCGATGAGTTCGTTCCAATTCAGATAATCCAACCTTCACCCACAGGCATTCAGGCAGTTATATCACATAAGCACATAGCCTCATGGTAAGCATGCTATCATGGCAGTCACTCACACAAATGCAAGGATGCTAAAGCATAACCACTTACCGAGTACTCCAAGCCAAAACAGAAGTTATGTTAGAAATCTATGCATGGTCCTAACTATGTTGAAATGCCTAATGCAACACATGCAGTAATGCAATTACAATAGGCTCAACTATTCTAAAGATGGCATATGGAATGCTACAACTAACAAGTATTCAACTCGGAATTGAAATACAATGCAGTTAGTATGATGCGCCGAGCCCGGCGCATGCAAGACAGATGAATGGATGTAAACATACGAGCATAAGTATGCTAATTGAAACATGCCCTAATTTAACCATCATAAGCTGATAAATAAAAGGGAGAAAGACGTGGGGTTGGAAGACATACATCACACACACGCACACTTATTACAACATTGCCCTCGCTCGGAGGGTCCGAATAAATAATACAGTCCGAATAAATAATTAAATATTATAAAACCCTAATTAATTAACAAATTAACTAGGAAATGAAATAAACTAGTATGCAAATCCATGGACCGCCTCGGCTCTGTTCCGAATGATGAATGATGCATGCTTGAGTTGCCTGGCGTGGAAATCCATTGCGATGCCCCGATTCGCCTCTATTTGCAATTAATGCCGGAATGCTGTGCAAAGCTCTAGAAGGCTGCTGATTTCTGATTTGCTGTAACAGAGAGCAAGAAAGGGGCATGGCAAAGTATTTTCACATATGTATGCACACCTCGATCCTCGTGCCACCAATCACGCATCTCGATGCATGATGGCCGAGGAGTGGAATTGCACGACTCGATGTGAAATGAATGCACATGACAACACAACAAGGCCTAGACTCCATCATGGATAATCCGGAGTGTCGGCGACCGGGAATTGAGACACGTTTCGTCACTTTGAGTACGAAACGTCCCTCGTTTCCCGTGTTTGGACTAAAACCCTACTCCAAACACAATGCAATATGCATGATATGCATGAATGCAATTCTAACATGCAACCTAGCATACGCAATGCTATGGACTAAAATGGCATGCACAATGCACGCGATGTAACATGGCATACACAATGCTCTAACATGCAACCTAGCATACGCAATGCTATGGACTAAAATGGCATACACAATGCACGTGATGTAACATGGCATACACAATGCTCTAATATGCAACCTAGCATACGCAATGCTATGGACTAAAATGGCATACATAATGCAAGATGGACTTACACTAATATGAGTAGACCTCAGCCACACTCACATCAGTGGCCATATGTTGGAAATGAGACGACCGAAACTCATGCAAACATGCACGGATGCAATGGACCGATCCTAAGGCACAAATGCCACCCTACCAAAGCATGGCAAGGAATGAAATATGGCATAGGATGGCATATGATACAGCTCTGAAATGGCATAAAATATGGTCCCGAAACATGCAAGTATGGCACACAATGCAAGCTAGGGGGCTCGGGTACCGAAACTAGTGAAGTGCGTTACACTATAGGTACCCAAAGCAATGCACCAAAGGCAAAACCAACCCCAAACAGACCCTAGGCAGGTCTGAAACAGTGGGGAAATGGCCTAAAATGATGGCTCGGAATACAAAGAAATGGAGCTCATTCAATGGTCCGAAAACAAGGCATACAAGCCCGACTCTCAAACACATTTAAAGAGTACAAAACATGGCAATATGGCATTCAAACAAGCTCTGAAATATGATGTATAATAAGCCCAAAACATGAACACACCTCAGTATATGCATGGAATGGACCTCAAAACTCAAAGTTAAGCATGGGTATTGAACTACAAGCATGCAAAACCAACATCATTCAATCATGAGACCCAAAAACAGAGCTAGAGCAATCCAAAATAAGCACAATATCAGTTTAAGGCAAGGCTAAAAAGTGTTAACATGAAGAGCTAAAACAACATGCAACATAGGCTAACAAGCATGGTTTTCATGGCATGTGTATGAAGCACAAGAGAGGTCATCAAACTAGCCAAAAACAGAGACATGGTATGCTAAAATATGCCCAAATAACCACTGAAATGTACCCAATGCATGCAAAAATGATGGGCTCCTTTGGAAGGCCAATAAGGGGGTTGTTCTACACATGCATGATGGACACACACAATGGAAAAACCACCTCTGGACAGAGGTTCTGAGGGTCCTAAAACCCACCAAAAAGAGCCTGAAATGGGTCTAGGAAACATGCAAATAAAGGCCCCTTTGAAAGACCTTGAATGGGATTGTTCTACACATGCATCAAAGACACAAAATATGGCCAAAAGGGATCTGGACAGAGTCAAGACAGACCTTGAAACTCACAAAATAGGGCATGAAACAAGACTTTAAATCATGCAAGATGGAGCTCCTTTGGAAGGCCAAAAGGGCCAACAAACAAGACAATGAGAGAGGGGGTCACCCCCCTCTGATTTTGGCTCCCAAAATAGTGTGATAGCCACTGAAAATCTACTGGATTTCAGTGGCTAGAAGGCCAAACAAAGTATGCAACAAAGGCCTAGATGCAAGGCTTAAAACAAGAGGCAAACAAGTATTCAAGGAAGTAAATGACCTCAAACAGAAAAATGTCCTTAATCAAACATCAAGAGGGGCTCAAAATAAGACTCTTTTTAGTTTATGAAAAATCTTGAAAATGCTCACAAGTAGGGCTAAGATATGAAGCAAAATAAGCCTACAAAGAGGGATAAAGCATACTAGGAGGTAGAAGACCTCAAACAGAAAAGTATCCTTAATCAAACTTCAAGGGGAGCTTAAAATGAGACACTTTTCAGTTTATGTCGAAGTCCAAAAATGCTTTCAAGTAGGGCTAAACAATGGAGCAAAACAATGTCAAAATGGGGTAAATAGAGACTTACCCTTGTAGAGAAGACCTCCAGCAACTTCTGGACCAAGAAGGTGAGCCTTCAACCTCTGCAAAACAGCTCCAAGGTGATTGAATGGATGGTGGAGGTGGTAGGCTATGAGGTGTAGTATAAATGGCTAAGAATAATGGAGTTTTGGAGCTTAGAAGAGAGAGATATGGAGGGAAGTGTATGTATGCTCTAACCAAAAGCTTCAACCCTAGCAATGGAAGAGGAGGCCTCCCTTTATAGAGAAGAGGGGCTAAAGCTTCTCTTGGAAGCTTAAAACCAAGCTCAAAGATCCTCCATACACGTGTATGGAGGATCACTTTTGAGGCTTCCAGCTGGCACAGCTGGCTTCAACTCAGTGAGACAAAAAAGCAGAAAGGTGGCCGACCAGTTCAGGTGGTCGGCCTACCACCTTACCTGGTTGGCCGACCAGGGGTCAAAAAGGTCAATGAGAAATACTGGTCAGTCTACCTATATTGGTGGCCTCCCAAATGAGTACAACACAATGGTGGTATGAAAAACCATTAAATGTGACCCAAGAGAGAGAAAAACCAGCTTTTTAGCAAGGTTCAAAAGGGTCAAGAAGAAATACTGGTCGGCCTACCCATATTGGTGGCCTCCCAGATGAGTACAACACAATGGTGGTATGAAAAACCAGAAATTGTGGCTCAAAAGTGGGAAAAACCAGCTTTCTGTCAGAAAAACCGGCTGGAGGAGAGAGAAAATGGTTTTTGAAAGAATTGCTGGTCTCCCACCATCCTACCACCTTCCTAACAATGAAAATAGGGTCCATACCAAAAATGAACCCTAACCGATGCAAAACGAGGGTTCAGGGGCCAAAACGCGCGGCCCGGGCCCCCGAAAACAGGCTGTTAAGCACCGGAGGTGGTGTATGGCCAGAAATGTGGTCTCCCGGGACACAGTGTCCCTCTAAGTGGAGGAAACAAGGTGTGTGCCAAAAACTGGAGCAAATGGAGGTAGTTAACCGGTCCTGAACCGAGGCACACGGCCGACGGCTTCGAAAATCGAAAACTGGCCTCCAAACGGGATGAATGGCCTACGACCACGAAACGTAGCCTACGGCCACTGAGAGATGGTCTACGAGACCTCTCCCTTCCTTCGGGAAGAGAAAACAGAGAAAACAGGACCTAGTTCGGAAACCGAGGCAAAGCACAAAAGAGCCCTGAAGTCCGGAGGCAGGGCTCGCAGCCGAAACTCTGAAACCTCAGAACGAGCACAATATGCAGCATCACCGAGCGCTCAATCGGTGACGCCCGAATCTTAAGGTCGGTTAAAAATGGGGTGTCTACAGTTGTCCCTTTTTGACAGAACTCGAAAGTCATAAGTGACGGGAGTGAATGTCAAAGCCTAGAGACGACCCATTTTTGACAAGGCCGAAGACTTAGACAAATGTACACGATAAACAAAGATGTGCCCAGGTCGGGGGCGAAATGCAAAACGATATGCACCAAGCCGAACGTAACTCATGATCATGCAAAGCAGCAAGCTGTAATGAAGCAAGTATTCACAAATAGATGCAACAGTTTTAAGCAAGAATGCGAAGCAACAACTACATTTCATGCAGTTTAAGAATGCAGAGAATTATTCAATTCTCGCTACGTCTCACACGGAGAACATAATACCTGTCCGACTCGTCTGGTCGTGCCAGCCTCAAATGAACCGTACATGCAATATCATGCCTCATGCTTCTGGGGGTCTTTCGCTTTTTCTTAGTTGAACCACAGGTACTACTTTTCTCCCTGACTATGGTTGCAGCTTTCCCTATTCTCCAACAAGGTGACAGACTAGGTTGGTTCAGTATCCAGAATTGAGGCGCATACACATGCTATCTCAACCTATGGGGCTGCCATATAGATTTCAAGCCGAGGATATACCCCTAGGTATTTAAACCAGACTTTAGTCTCGGAGATCCCGAACCTTTGCGTTCTAGGCACAAGCCATTCGAACTCTAGTTTCCACCGTCTCAGTTGGTCTCCTAGGAACTCACCACAAGCACAGGCAGGTGGCTATACCAGACCACTGGAAGTCGTTTGGGCACGACAAACACCAAAGCAATCGCAAATTTAGAGGATTTAAGGTCTCCTAGACCAGGCGATAAAACAGATATGATGCAATAGATAATAGATGCGATGTAACAGATAGTACAGTAGATGCAAAGGGTGAACACACTCCAACCACGCTGGAATTGTGAGAGGAGGAAAAACAAATCCCAAACACGCTGAGATCGTGTGAGGAAAGGAACACTCAAACCACGCTGAAATCATGAGAAGAGGTCCGAAAACAACCTGCCCAGGTGTACGCATGACGCAACCTGAGATAAATTCCAAACATGCTGAAATCGTGTGAGAAAATGAACACTCTATCCACGCCGAAATCGTGAGAAGAGGTCCGAAACCGCTCGGGCTCGCGCTTCACACGTCCCAAGATACAAGAGAAATGTATGAGACTGTACCACAATTGTAATGAAAGTGTGCGCTAGATGTACAAAGTGAATGAGTGCGATAGATACACAAAATGAATGAGGAAAGATGGTGTGAACACCAGACGCACCTGATGTTTTTAACCCAGTGAATCAGCGACCTAACGCGTCTCACACGAAAGGAGGAAAGATGGTGTAAACAACAGGCGCACCTGATGTTTTTAACCGAGTGAATCAACAACCTAACGCGTCTCACGCGAAAGAAGGAAAGGGTGAACTTGAGATCCAAACGCGTTTCATGCGAGTGCAGGAAAATGAACACAAATCCTAACACGTTTCACGTGAAAGGTGCGAAGGTGGTGTAACCAACAGGCATACCTAACCGTATCTCATATAGAGAGGGAAGAGGTTTTAACCGGGGAGAATAACAATGGTGTAACCACCAAGTGTATCTCAACGTATTTCATACGGAGAGAGGGAAGGTTTTAACCGGGGAGAAAAACAATGGTGTACCCAACAGGCGTATCTCAACGTATTTCATACGGAGAGAGGGAAGGTTTTAGCAGGGGAGAAAGACAATGGTGTAACCAACAGGCGTATCTCAACGTATTTCATACGGAGAGAGGGAAGGTTTTAGCAGGGGAGAAAGACAATGGTGTAACCAACAGGCGTATCTCAACGTATTTCATATGGAGAGAGGGAAGGTTTTAACCAGGGAGAAAGACAATGGTGTAACCAACAGGCGTATCTCAACGTATTTCATACGGAGAGAGGGAAGGTTTTAACCGGGGAGAAAAACAATGGTGTAACCAACAGGCGTATCTCAACGTATTTCATACGGAGAGAGGGAAGGTTTTAACCAGGTAAACGTCACATCCTAACACGTTTCACGTGAAAGGAGGAAATATGGATTCGAAATCCAAATGCGTCCCACGCGAGTGGAAGAATGGTAGAATGATTTCTTGCTGACAAGGGGTAATCTCTACATGTAAAAGCCACGAATGTCACTTTTTTTTTTTCTGATCATATTCACAACTTTCTCTCATTGCAAACAAAAGCCAAGATAACTCTGACAGGGAATAGTACTCAGGGAGAGCACTTCTGATCGCCATTCTGGCTTGAGACAGTGAAACAGTCAACACAGTATTCTGTTCACTTTGAACACACAGCTCATATCAGCACACTGCTCATTCTGAACACGCAGCCCATAACACAGTATTCGGTTTATTCGGAACACAGCTCATTCTGAACAGACAGTCTGATCTGAAAAAACAGGATGCAAAACGGAACTTGTAGAAGTTGAAACAAACCCGGATGCTCCAAATTTTCCCTTTTTTCTTTGGCTTTGCAATCTGGAACCCACATAGCTTCAGATAGGTCCTGGTTTTACTGTTCTCGCATGACCTGGGTTGAACCCTGTAGTTTTATGAAAGAACAAATCCTGTTTTGCACAAATCTGGAGAATGGCACAGCACTCTGAGCACAAAATGATTCGTTTTTGAAATTGAGAGATGAGTTTTTGACCGGGTATTGAGCCTACAACTGACCACAGCCAAAACGACTCAAAAATGGAAAACAAAGGTAAAACAACCTAAACTCAACTCAATAAAGGAAAAACAAGGTAAAACAACCTAAACACATCTATTGACACTCAAACGACTCAAAACAAGAATTGAGACAAACAAAAACACACAAATACAACACTCAGCTGTGTTACAAAGGTAAGAGACCTCTCGGTGCACGAGGAGCCAGTTTCTCCGGGTATTGTTTCCCACCCTTTCTCAATTGTGATTCTCACATCACTCGGCCTTCAGGCTCTGTTTTTCTGAAAAAGCCCTTTTCTCACTTTTTCTCTCATCGCACATCTCTCTATTCTTCAATCTCTCGTTTTTCATCCCTCCCCTGGGTGGTTGATGGATGAACAAGAAATTGCGGGCTCATGCCCCTAGCATTCTGCTAGATTCTTTTTCTTCTACTCACAACAGTGAACTTTTCCACAGAGGGATTGTACTACAACTGGGTGTGTAGTAAATCTGCAACTGACATCGGTCGACGACGCTTTGCTGGGGAATTTGGACGTAATCAGATGTGTCCAGATGAGGGAGTGGAATATCTTGAGCCATTCCAGTTCGTGCTTCGCACTTGGCTTGATACCTCGTTGCTTGGAGGATGAGAGCTTTTGGCCCTTCGTTGTTAGCTTCAGTGGTGCCCTTTTCTGGCAAGTAGAATGCCCTTTCTGGCAAGTAAATTGCCCTTTTTTGGCAAGTATGTTGACAACAGGGAAAAGACAGAACACCTGACTCAACTGTGCCCCTAGTTCATTTTTTTTGACCATTTTTTGTTTTTGGCTTTCTACTAAAACAATTTTGACCAAAATGAGAGTTAGATTAAGATGCTTGTTCAACTTTTTGATTTTGAAAATCATGCAAGTTAGGTCATGAGCACTGAAAAAGTTCCTTTTTGGGTTCAAGAAAGGGTCCAGTTTTTGAAAAAAAGTGGAATAATTTTCGAGAGAATCAGTCAACCTCAGTAAAAATTTTCAAAAACTATTTTTGCAAATGGCCACCGCTCGACCAACACGGAACTTAATCTTGAGATGCACAACCTCAGATCCGAAGGAAAATTGCCCCTTGCTTGAAGAGAGCTGCATGGCAACGAAGAGTTACCCCCTGTTTGAATGGCACCGCGGCGCATTGAATGGCAACGGAAAGTTGCCCCTTGTTTGAATGGCACCGCAACGCATTGTAGTCAGTCCTCAGAGTGACGAACACAACCAAATTCTCGAATACAAAGAAAGCGAAGATGATCAAAACCATTACATGGGCACAATCAATTTGAAGTGTTTTACGGCTGGACTTCAGAATGAAGTTGCCTACGTATCCCAAAGATGGGAATCAAGCCTTACGTAGTTCAGGGTTAAGGTACACTCGTGTATTAACCCTCACCTTTTGCGCTCTAACTTTTGCCAAGGTCGCCCTTTCTGGGTTTTCAACCTTGCGAGTTATGTTCTTTAATTCTTTTTTCATTTCTTTTCTTTCTTTTCATCTTTTCCCTTTTTTTCTTTTCTTTTTTCAATGTTTGCATTTTTTCTCTTTTTTTTTTTTTTTGTTCTTTTTTTCTTTTTTTTCTTGCTCTAACTTTTGCCTGGGTCGCCTTTCCAGGTTTTCGCCCCAGCGAGCCTCTTAAGGGTAAAAGTGTAGCTTTGTCCATGTTGAATGGTTTGAGATCTCGGAGCCATCTGAATCCAAGAGAATGGCTGCTGTTCGTCGATGATGTAGAAGTCCATCCAATAGAGGGTGAATTTGCCCCTAGTGTTGTGGATAGGAACTCGGTTGTCCTTCAGCAATGTCTTCTTCTTTCCTCCCTTCTGGGGTTTGGCATTCTTGCCGATCTTCATTGATTTGTGGAATGATCCATCTTCGGCTCTTCGAGCACAATCTGGCATCTTTTGCCCCTAGTTCGAGGGGTGCTTCTGATCTAGCTTTGCAAGCTCCTTTTGATGACATCTGACTTCCCTGCTCCTAGTTCGAGGGGCGCTTCTGATTCGGCCACACAAGCAAGCAAGGGGTCGAGTCTCGAGACTGAGAGCGATCCTAGGCTGCACAATCTCAAGAGCGATTCCACACAGGTCTTCGCAAGACGGCGCAAAACATTTTTGAAACCTTTTAAGAAAGCGACTAATCGCTCGCACTGAAGACAGTGTAGGACCAATTTGGATCAAGCCAGGATCCTTCTCAATATTCACATTAACAAGCATGATTTCATTCATTAAGGGCTTAACACGTCTCTCTTTCTCTCAGTTGATCAAATTTTGCAAAACCCGAGAAATTCCTCCATTTTCGTTTTCATCACAATATTCAAAAAGTTTTGAAAAACTTAGGTCAATGCAATGATTTTCAAAGCACAGAAAAGTAGGTGAAAAGCACTGTCGTTTCATTCAAACTTCTGGCACAACTGGCACAAGGCAGAAGCAAACACAAGAATGTGAAAATCATTGCTGTTCATTCAAATCTGTTGGCATTACTGGCTCCAAGGCAGAAACAGACTCAAAAGAAAGCAAAAAGACAAACACAAAACAAGAAAGTGATGTCTGAGGTAACACCCCCGGAATCACCTGACTCTAACAAAACAGGACTGACTCGATACGACAAGACAGACCCCAACTGACACAGTATGAAAAGACTGACTCAAAACAAAGAGACTAACTCAAAACAGAACAACAGAACTGACCCAATACCCAAGCCAGAACGTACAAAAACCAGCATTCGCAAATGCTCAAAATAGTGCGTGCCATACGCCACATCTGAAGTAAATTGAGTGCCGCTCGCAGGTGGTTCATCCCCTCGATCACATGGTCACATTATTCCCCACATTCATCAATCCAGTGCCAATAGACCTTACGAGACTAGCGCGACGATGACGTTGTTGTCAATCAAATTTTGTATCTCGTGGCGAAGACGGATGCAACTGTCAGTGCCATGGCTGACTTGCTGATGAAAGGCACAGTACTTGGCCGGATCATGCGTAGCCGGAAGAGGATTCGGGAGAGGCCGAGACACAAGGGGTTTGAGATGGCCTTGTCCAACAAGGATTTGGAGAGCTTTGGACAAAGGCATATAGAGGGCATGGAAGACCCTCTGACCTCAGGGTAGATACTTTGAGGTTTGCGGATTTTTGCTGGGCGCACCAGCAAAGGGAATGACAGGTGCTGACTGGGTTTGATGATCTCTTCCGAGCACGGGATTAGAGCTGAAAGAAACATTCCTGGTACAACGGCCCTTCTCCCAGCTTACCCCTTAATTCAAACTGCCCCTAACTTGAGTGGCGAAAGTGTCATCCACAGTTTTTGCAACAACTGCGAGGACTTGCTCTTTGTTCAGTCCTTCGGCTTTCAAAGCCTCAACAGCCAACAGAAGATGTTCATGGGGACCAATGCTTGTCCCTACCTTGTTCTTACCACCTGCTTCCCCTTTGCCAAGGGTTTGGCTTTCTTCAAATGCAGCCAGTCCCAAGATTGGGGAGCCTTTTGTCATGAAATTCCCGGTATGTGATGTGGTCGATGAGGGAGCCAATGTCTCCGAGGCTAGATTTGTCATAGTTCTCTGAAGATCTTCGATCATTCTCTTCAGCTCAGAAGTAGTGGGCTCACGGGTTTGAGATGATTGGGGTCCAGGTGCATCCATCATGCATAAGTCCATGCTTTCTGGAATGAACACCTCAGGCTTGGGTAGATGGGCTGGGGTGATGTATATGCTGGGGTGGATGGCATTGTATGGATCAAATTGAGATGTGGGGGTGACAGGTTTGTGGTGGCCTGAGGTCCCTTTGGTGGAGCTATGATCTCTTCATCAATAAGATCCTGAATCTTATGACGGAGGCGGATGCAACGGTTCGTATCATGACCGTGCTGTTAATGTTAGGTACAGTGTTTAGCTGGGTCATATCTTGGTAGAAGAGGAGTCAGAAGGGGTTGAGATTCTAAGAGCTCTAGTATCTTTTTTCCCGCAGCATTTGCAAAGCTTGAGAAAGACTCATGTACAGAGGATGGAAATTTCGAGCTCGGTGCCGAGTTGAAGTGGTTGGTCTTTGGCTATTAAGGGAAGTGGTGATAGTGTCTACTTCTGAGCATTTCACAGCTGTGCTACCATCAGTAGTAGCATTGGAACTGTGAACAACATCCTTCTTCAAAGGCTCATTATCTTCCACAAAGATCCCCTGTCGGATGGCCTCCTTGATTTGAACCCCAATGCCATGGAGGTCCTTAAATTTGAATATCATATTCTGCAATGTTTCGGCTTGCCTAACCATGTCTTGTTGCAGCGAATCCACTGAGTGCTGGAAATGGATCAGCAAATCCTCCAAATTTGCCGAAGGCTGTGCCATGATAGAGGTAGATGCTAGCATTCTAACCAAGGTGATATGACTGGTGACTGGCGGATCAGATGAACTGGTGAACCCTGACTGGCCTTTCTTTGCCTTGCCTCAGCGAAAGAACACTGGTTGCCCTTGAATTGAATCTCTGACCTAACAAAATCTATCAACACTAGTCCAATGTACCCGGGGGATATCGGAGCCTTCTAAAGCTATGGTTCCAGGACTACCTAGCAAAAGAGAAAACAGACAGCACCTCAGTTCAACTTCACCAAAACAGATACGAGCATAGCAGGATGACTGTGCCCTTTACTGAATTCTGCCCTCAAAATTCTGCCTCAAATCTGATACCCTCGGGTAAAACTAATTCTTCACATTCTGATGCCCGTAGGCCTGATACCCCAATTTGCAAACTGATACATGCATTCCTATAGAGACGCACTCTAAAAGCACATAGCAAACAAGTGAGAGCCGAAACACCCCTATGGAGGGATAGGGTTTCCCTGTCCTATTTTGGCAGGAGCTAGGGTTTCACTACGCACGCAGCGGTTTCAAACAACCTATAATCGGGTGAGCAACCTCTCCTAGCTTGGGATAGTCACTATGGATTCCGATATGCACTAGGTCGAATGGTCAAAAAGGGTGCCCCGGTGACAACTAGGGTTTGTGTTCCCGTCGTGGTAGAGCCGGCAACCGGTTAGCCTTATGGCACGCTTCTCGAAGCGAGCCTCCGGCAAATCGTTCAGGAATAGCATACGGCAAACACGATGTCCTAGGCGCACCAATGCAAATGCAATGCAAAGAAACACATAAGTGTAGTCAAAACAAGATATCATGAGTTCGAGTCAAGTTCTCTAACCCCCCAGCAGAGTCGCCAGAAACTGTAGACGTCCCCGAGTATCCTGGGAAGGAATCTCGTTTTGTTCATATGGGCTCACTACAGTTCATGACTTTATGTCACGGTCCTATATCTAATCTCGCAGAGTGCAATGCAAGACCGATGAATCATCAAAAAGTCCAAATCCGGCAAATCGTTTTGAAAAACAAATTTTTAGAAAGAAGTGCCAAACATGGACTGCTTTGCCAGATACAGAGTCGCCACCTAAATATTTTATTTTGGGGAATTTAGGAAACCCTGACTCGTTTGCCTAAGGCCACGTGTCCGTCATTACCAAAGTTGCCTCGGTTCGGGAACTTGGGTACGATTGGAGAAGGTCACTTCGTGAGCACCCCCGCTCGCCCGATCAAAGATCGGCCTCCACTAACCATGATATCTAGTTTTGAAAACATTATGTGTTCTTATTCCAGTTATTAGCCTAGATTTACTATGTGATGCGCACAACATACAAGTATAGACTGGATCGCCTGAATTGGAATAACACATCTCATGTTTGTTTTGAAAATGGTTTGTTACTCGCAAGTAGGCTAAAGTGTGGATTTGCCACCCTCAGGTGGGCTTAGAAAACATGATGATTTGCCACTCTCAAGTGGGCTTAAAACTCACAGTCGATGAGTTGTTCCAATTCAGATAATCCAACCTTCACCCACAGGCATTCAGGCAGTTATATCACATAAGCACATAGCCTTATGGTAAGCATGCTATCATAGCAATCACTCACACGCATGCAAGGATGCTAAAGCATAACCACTTACCGAGTACTCCAAGCCAAAACAGAAGCTATGTTAGAAATCTATGCATGGTCCTAACTATGCTGAAATGCCTAATGCAACACATGCAGGAATGTAACTACAATAGGCTCGGCTATTCTAAAGATGGCATATAGAATGCTACAACTAACAAGTATTCAACTCGGATGCAGTTAGTATGATGCGTCGAGCCCGGTGCATGCAAGATAAATGAATGGATGCAAACATGCGAGCATAAGTATGCTAATTGAAACATGCCCTAATTTAACCATCATAAGTTGATAAATAAAAGGGAGAAAGACGTGGGGTTGGAAGATATACATCACACACACGCACACTTATTACAACATTGCCCTCGCTCGGAGGGTCCGAATAAATAATACAGTCCGAATAAATAATTAAATATTACAAAACCCTAATTAATTAACAAATTAACTAGGAAATGAAATAAACTAGTATGCAAATCCATGGACCGCCTCGGCTCTGTTCCGAATGATGAATGATGCATGCTTGAGTTGCCTGGCGCGGAAATCCATTGCGATGCCCTGATTCGCCTCTATTTGCAATTAATGCCGGAATGCTGTGCAAAGCTCTAGAAGGCTGCTGATTTCTGATTTGCAGCAACAGAGAGCAAGAAAGGGGCATGGCAAAGTATTTTCACATATGTATGCACACCTCGATCCTTGTGCCACCAATCACGCATCTCGATGCATGATGGCCGAGTAGTGAAATTGCACGACTCGATATGAAATGAATGCACATGACAACACAACAAGGCCTAGACTCCATCATGGATAATCCGGAGTGTAGAAACTGTAACAAGCCCGCGGGGGACCTCGCTACAGTTCGGACTCGATTTATGCCACGGTTCTAAATCTTGAACCAAAGAGTCCAAATCCGGCAAATCGTTTTGAAAACAGATTTTTTTGAAAGAAGTGCCAAACATGGACTGCTTTGCCAGATACAGAGTCGCCACCTAAATATTTTTTAAAATGGGAAATTTAGGAAACCCTAACTCGGTGCCAAAGGCCACGTGTCCGTCATCACCAAAGTTGGCTCGGGAACTTGGGTACGATCGGGGAAGGTCACATCGTGAGCACCCCCGCTCGCCGAGTCAAAGACCGGCCTCTACTAACCATGATATCTTATTTTGAAAACATTGTATGTTCTTATTCCGGTTATTAGCCTAGGTTACTATGTGATGCTCGCAGCAAATAAGTATAGACTGGGCCATCTGAATTGGAACAAAATATTTCATGTTTGTTTGTTTGAAAATGGTGTG
This sequence comes from Camellia granthamiana, assembly GCA_036172215.1. Classification (NCBI taxonomy): domain Eukaryota; kingdom Viridiplantae; phylum Streptophyta; class Magnoliopsida; order Ericales; family Theaceae; genus Camellia; species Camellia granthamiana. Next base: position 112,204,929 of record CM069905.1, on the reverse strand, counting down.
ATGGTGCTACCCGCAGGTAGGCTAAAATGCGGATTTGCCACCCTCAGGTGGGCTTAGAAAACAGTGATGTTGCCACTATCTAGTGGGCTTAAAACAAACAGTCAATGCATTGTCCCAATTCAAATAACTCAACCTCCACCCACAGGCATTCAAGGCAGTTTATATCACATAAGCACATAGCCTCATGGTAAGCATGCTATTTATGGCAGTCACTCACACGCATGCAAGGATGCTAAAGCATAAAACTTACCGAGTACTCCAAGCCAAAACAGGAACCGGTTAGAAATCATGCATGAATCCTAAATATGCTAAAATGCCTAATGCAACACATGCAAAATGCAACTATAGCAGGCTCGGCTATTCTAAACATGGTATGTGAAATGTTACAACTAACATGTATTCAACTTGGAATTGAAATACGATGCAGTTTGTATGATGCGCCGAGCCCGGTGCATGCAAAACAGATGAATGATGCAAACATGCTGTCATACTGTATGCTAATTGAAATATGCCCTAATCTACCATCATAAGCAGATAAATAAAAGGGAAGAAAGACGTGGGGTTGGAAGACATATATCACACTCACCCACACTTATTACAGATTTGCCCTCGCGCAAAGGGTCCGAATAAATATACAGTCCGAATAGAAGAATAGTACAGTCCGAAATATTACAGATTCCTAATTAATTAACAAATTAAATAAGAAAACGGTAAAAACTGGCATGCAAGCCAGGGACTGCCTCGCTTCTGATGAATGATGCATGTTGGGCTGCCGTGCGCGGAAATCCACTGGGATGCCCCAATTAGCCTCTGTTTGCAATGTTTCTCGAAATACGTGCCAGACTCCGAAAAGTTGCTGATTCTTCATTTTGCTACAACAGAGAGCAGGAAAAGGGCATAGCAATGTATTTCACAAATATATGCATGCCTCGATCCTCGTGCCACCAATCACGCACATCGATGCATGATGGCCGAGGAGCCGAATTGCACAACTCAATATAGGATGAATGCATATGAATGCTACGACAAAACCTAACTCCATCATGGGTAATCCGGAGTGTCGGTGATTAGGGAATTGAGACCCGTTCCGTCACTCGGAGTACGAAACGTGCCTCGTTTCCCGTGCCCGGGCTAACTCCTATCCCGAACACTATGCAATATGCATGATATGCATGAATGCAACCTAAGATACAACTTAGTATGCACAATGCAGATGAAAATGAGATGCCTCGAAATGCGTGCACACGGGCACGCAAATCGAGGAAATGTATGAATGCAATGCAAATAGGCATGAATGCGATCTAATATAATTTAGCATGCATGATGCTATGAAAATGAGGTACCTCGAAATGCGTGTCCACGGGCACGCGAACCGAGGAATGCGGAATGACACACGAAATGCAATGATGGGCTTATACCAACATGAGAGGGCCTCAGCCGCACTCATATAGGATGCCGTCGGATAAAAAAGAAGTGCCTCAAAATGCGTGCCCACGGGCACGCAAACCGAGGCAATGACATAAAGGCACAAAATAGCCTGAAATATGATATACAATGAGACTAAAATGAGATGTCTCGAAGTGCGTGCCCGAGGAAATGACATGCACGATGCAATGAGACTAACATGACATACAGAATGCAAAATGGACTTACACTAACATGAGTGGACCTCAGCCACACTCACATAAGAAGCCGTTGGATAAAAATGAAGTGCCTCGAAATGCGTGCACACGGGTACGCAAACCGAGGCAATGGCATACGCAATGCAAATGACATGGAAAATGCAAATTGGGCTTACACTAACATGAGAGGGCCTCAGCCGCACTCACATAAGAGGCCGTCGGATAAAAATGAAGTGTCTCGAAATGCGTGCACACGGGCACGCAAACCGAGGCAATGGCATACGCAATGCAAATGACATGGAAAATGCAAATTGGGCTTACACTAACATGAGAGGGCCTCAGCCGCACTCACATAAGAGGCCGAAAGATGAAAACAAGCTGCCTCGAAATGTGCGCACACGGCACGCAAACCGAGGCAGTGACATATAGGCATGAAATGGTATGCAAATGAAACGTGGCATATGGCATATGAAAAATACAAATTTCAGTAGCTAAAATGATGCACAAATAGCCCCCGAATTATGACAAAATTATACCCGATGCCCGAAATGCAATGTTATGCACCCGAAACGGCCTATAGCCCTACTAAACATGCACAATATGGACATAACATGTAAAACAGTAGCAAGGCAGCCCCTAAACTAGCATTTTTTCAGTACAAAGTATGGCCAAACAAAGATCACAAGTATGGAAAAAAATAGCTTGCAAAAATGGGGGAAAAGAGGAGAATTACAAAGCAAGTGGTATATACAATGCTCAAAATGAAAAACACAGTTCTACAAAATTAAAGAGGGGTCAAAAATATGTACATTTACAAGAGATGACATCCCCCAACTCAGTATGTAGATAGGCTAAACATAGCATGCAAAATAATGAGCCAACAAAGGCTATAACATGAGGTACCAAAAGCATGCATCAAATAACCTTGGACCCTTAACAAAACATGAAGAATGGGTCATTTTAAGACACTTTATAAGCCTGATGAAGGCTGAAAACAGAATCCAAGAAAGCCTAACAAAGCATGCAATTTTACGGTAAATTGAAGGAATTGTGAAACAAGTATAAGATAGATTTACCAAACATAGTTGAGCCCTTATTCAATGTTGAAGAGGGGCACAAAATAGGCCCACTCACAATATATTGCATGCTCGAAAACAGATCACTCATGAGCTAAAAATAGCATGCATAAGTAAGAGTATAACGTGAATTCAAAGCAAGTGGCATTCAGAGCATGAAAACAAGGTTGAGCCCTTCTTCAATGTTGAAGAGGGGATCAAAATAAGCACAATATTATTTCATGAGATGCTCCAAATCAGATCAAAAATAGGCCAAATAAATCATGCAATTTTACGGTAAATATGGAAGATTACAAAGCAAGTGCGTGATAGAGAGGCCAAACATGATGGAGCCCTTCTTCAATGTTGAAGAGAGGCTCAAAATAGGCCCACTCACAGTTTATAACAGGCTCTAAATCAGATCAATCATAAGTCAAATAAAGCATGCAAAATAATGGCATAAAGAGTGATATTGAAAGAGGTGTGTCATAGAGACACCAAACAGAGTTGATCCCTTCTACAAAGTTGTAGAGGGGCTCAAAATAAGCCTAAAATCAGTAGGGGTCAGAGCCCAAAACAGAGAGTAAATAGGGTAAAGAATTGATTCAAAATTATGCTAGAAAAAGGGAATTAGTGGCTTACCCTTGAAGACAAGTCTTTTGTTGCTTCTTGGCTTGAATTTGTTGGTCCTTAGCCTTTGAAAATCACTTCTTTGCTGCTGGAATGGAGGTGGTGATGGTGGTGCTTAGGGTTGATGAAGAAAGGAGCTAGAAACTTGAAGTTTTTTGGGGTTTTTGAGATAGAAAATGGAGGTTTTGGAAGAGAGGTTCTTGAGAGAAAATCTTGTAACCCTAGGGAAGGAGCTGTCCAGCCCCTTAAATAGACCAAAAAGGGTGTAAAAGGGGAGGGAAATGCACCCAAGCTTTCCCTCCCAAAATATCCCCCGGAGGACAGGGATATTTTGAAAAACAGCTGGACAGCTGTAAAGAGGTGAAAAGCAGAAAGCTGGCCGGCCAGGTGGTTTTCTGGAAGGTGGCCGGCCGGCCACCCCAACTGGTCGGCCAGCCACTCCCCCTGGCCGGCCGGCCATGGCCAAAAATGGGACAAAAAAATTGCTGGCCGACCACCACTTTTCAGGGTCCTCCCAAGTGTGTAGAATAAGGCCCCAGGGTTGGAACTTGGCAACACTGAAACAGGAGTCACAACATTGAACTTGAAGGAGAGGCTCAAAAATGAAATTGACAATTACTGGCCGACCAGTACTTTTTAGGGTCCTCCCATGTGCCCTCATCACAAATATGTAGTCTCGGCTCGAAGAAAATATCCTTAGGGTGTTCAACATTGACCCGGAAGTGAGCAAAACGGGCGCCGGAGGAGCGAAACTGGTTTTCTGAAACAATTGCAGGCCTCCCACCCTCCAGTGATCTTCCTGGTGCTAAAACAGAGGTACCTGCCAAAATTGAACAAAAACCGATGCAAAATGAATGCTCGGGGCCCAAATCACGCAGTTCGGGGTCCCGAAAATGGGCTGCAGGCACCGAAAGTGGTGTTCGGCCACGAAGTGGGTATCAGAGGCCCCAGTGTTCCTCAATATGATAAAACAGAGGTCCCCGCCGAAAATGAACAAAAACCGATGCGAAATGAATGCTCGGGGCCCAAATCACGCAGTTCGGGGTCCCGAAAATAGGTGGTAAGCACCGAAAGTGGCGTTCGGCCACGAAGTGGGTATCTGAGACCCCAGTGTCCCTCGGTATGGTGTAAATGAGATGCATGCCAAAAACCGGAGAAATCGGAGATGGTTGGGCGGTCCCGAACCGAGGCACACGGCCTGACGGTTCCGAAAACCGGGAACCGGGCTCCGAAATGGGCAAAATGGCCTACGGCCACGAAATGTAGCTCACGGCCACTGAGAGATAGCCTACAGGACCACTCCCTCCCCTTAGGAAAGAAAACAGAGAAAATCGAGTCTGATTCGCAAATCGAGACAAGGCACAGAAGAGAGTCCGGAAGTCCGGAGGCAGGGCGCACGGCCGCGACTCTGAGACTTCTGAACGAGCACGATATGCAACATCACCGAGTACTCAATCGGTGACGTCTGAGTCTTAAGGTCGGTTAAAAATGGGGTGTCTACAGTCGGCGACCGGGAATTGAGACACGTTTCGTCACTTTGAGTACGAAACGTCCCTCGTTTCCCATGTTTGGACTAAAACCCTACTCCAAACACAATGCAATATGCATGATATGCATGAATGCAATTCTAACATGCAACCTAGCATACGCAATGCTATGGACCAAAATGGCATGCACAATGCACGCGATGTAACATGGCATACACAATGCTCCAACATGCAACCTAGCATACACAATGCTATGGACTAAAATGGCATACACAATGCACGTGACGTAACATGGCGTACACAATGCTCATGAGACCCAAAAACAGAGCTAGAGCAGTCCAAAATAAGCACAATATCAGTTTAAGGCATGGCCAAAAAGTGTTAACATGAAGGGCTAAAACAGCATGCAACATAGGCTAGCAAGCATGGTTTTCATGGCATGTGTATGAAGCACAAGAGAGGTCATCAAACCAGCCAAAAACAAAGACATGGTATGCTAAAATATGCCCAAATAACCACTGAAATGTACCCAATGCATGCAAAAATGATGGGCTCTTTTGGAAGGCCAATAAGGGGGTTGTTCTACACATGCATGATGGACACACACAATGGAAAAATCACCTCTGGACAGAGGTTCTGAGGGTCCTAAAACCCACCAAAAAGAGCCTGAAATGGGTCTAGGAAACATGCAAATAAAGGCCCCTTTGAAAGGCCTTGAATGGGATTGTTCTACACATGCATCAAAGACACAAAATATGGCCAAAAGGGATCTAGACAGAGTCAAGGCAAACCTTGAAACTCACAAAATAGGGCCTGAAACAAGACTTCAAAGCATGCAAGATGGAGCCCCTTTGGAAGGCTAAAAAGGCCAACAAACAAGATAAGGATAGAGGGGGTCACCCCCCTCTGATTTTGGCTCCCAAAATAGTGTGATGGCCACTAAAAATCCACTGGATTTCAGTGGCTAGAAGGCCAAACAAAGCATGCAACAAAGGCCTAGATGCAAGGCTCAAAACAAGAGGCAAACAAGCATTCAAGGAAGTAAATGACCTCAAATAGAAAAATGCCCTTAATCAAACATCAAGAGGGGCTTAAAATAAGACTCTTTTTAGTTTATGAAAAATCTTGAAAATGCTCACAAGTAGGGCTAAGATATGAAGCAAAATAAGCCTACAAAGAGGGATAGAGCATACTAGGAGGTAGAAGACCTCAAACAGAAAAGTATCCTTAATCAAACCTCAAGAGGAGCTCAAAATGAGACACTTTTCAGTTTATGTGGAAGTCCAGAAATGCTTTCAAGTAGGGCTAAACAATGGAGCAAAACAATGTCAAAATGGAGTAAATAGAGACTTACTCTCGTAGAGAAGACCTCCAGCAACTTCTGGACCAAGAAGGTGAGCCTTCAGCCTCTGCAAAACAGCTCCAAGGTGATTGAATGGATGGTGGAGGTGGTAGGCTATGAGGTGTAGTGTAAATGGCCAAGAATAATGGAGTTTTGGAGCTTGGAAGAGAGAGATATGGAGGGAAGTGTATGTATGCTCTAACCAAAAACTTCAACCCTAGCAATGGAAGAGGAGGCCTCCCTTTATAGAGGAGAGGGGCTAAAGCTTCTCTTGGAAGCTTAAAACTAAGCTCAAAGATTCTCCATACACGTGTATGGAGGATCACTTCTGAGGCTTCCAGCTGGCATGGCTGGCTTTAACTCAGTGGGACAAAAAAGCAGAAAGGTGGCTGACCAGTTCAGGTGGTCGGCCTACCCATATTGGTGACCTCCCAGATGAGTACAACACAATGGTGGTATGAAAAACCAGAAAATGTGACCCAAGAGAGAGAAAAACCAGCTTTTTAGCAAGGTTCAAAAGGGTCAAGAAGAAATACTGGTCGGCCTACCCATATTGGTGGCCTCCCAGATGAGTACAACACAATGGTGGTATGAAAAACCAGAAATTGTGGCTCAAAAGTGAGAAAAACCAGCTTTCTGTCAGAAAAACCGGCTGGAGGAGAGAGAAAATGGTTTTTGAAAGAATTGCTGGTCTCCCACCATCCTACCACCTTCCTAGCAATGAAAACAGGGTCCATACCAAAAATGAACCCTAACCGATGCAAAACGAGGGTTCAGGGGCCAAAACGCGTGGCCGGGCCCCCAAAAACAGGCTGTTAAGCACCGGAGGTGGCGTATGACCACAAAGGTGGTCTCCCGGGCCACAGTGTCCCTCTAAGGGGAGGAAACAAGGTGTGTGCCAAAAACCGGAGCAAACGGAGGTAGTTAAGCGGTCCCGAACCGAGGCACACGGCCGACGGCTCCGAAAACCGAAAACTGGCCTCCAAACGAGATGAATGGCCCATGACCACGAAACGTAGCCTACGGCCACTGAGAGATGCTCTACGAGACCTCTCCCTCCCTTCAGGAAGAGAAAACAGAGAAAACAAGACCTGGTTCGTAAACCGAGGCAAAGCACAAAAGAGCCCCGAAGTCCGGAGGCAGGGCTCGCAGCCGAGACTCTGAAACCTCAGAACGAGCACAATATGCAACATCACCGAGCGCTCAATCTGTGACGCCCGAATCTTAAGGTCGGTCAAAAATGGGGTGTCTACAAGGCCATTCTTGAAAGACACGACCGCTAACTCCTAGTTACAACCCCGAATCCAATTGTACACCTCATATTATCTCTTGGTATAAGTCCTGAGGCCTTCGCCATCTCTAATCTTCAAAGCCAGCAGGGAGTCTACCTTCAGTAGCTGCGACTTGTTCATAACAAACCTGGCCACAAACATCTCGGCTAGGCCCTCCCAACTCTTCACAGTTCTTTTCGGCAACTTATGGAACTTATCCGATGCTATCTCCCCAAAGGATGAAGGGAACACCTTGCATAGCAGTTGCTCATTCTTGCTCCACAAAGCCATTGAATTTAAATATAAACCAACATGAAAGTTTGGATTAGACTTACCGTCATAGATCTGAAACCTTGGTATGTTAAATCTCTTTGGGGCCTCAAATGTATCCAACTCCACTGAGAATGGCGTCCTCGGCTTGACGGTGGATGTGATCTCAGCGTTGAGTCTCTTTATTTGGAGGTAATCTCTCAAATCCTTATTCGTTCTTTCTGGAGCTCGGCTATCAATAGATTTCAGTTTCTTTGGTGTACTGCTCCCAGTGTAATTGTGCATCCTTTTGGACTTCCCTTTGTCCACTACATCAAAACAGAGGCCCTTTCCTTAGATCTGTCAAGATTCTTTTACATAGGTTCCCTTGGTTTGTGGTGTCTTCTGTGACTCACCTTGTACTGACTCTGTTTGCCTAACATCCCGTGACGGCTGATGTGAGTGCTCATGTCCCTTGCCATGCTACAGGACTACTGGAACCGTTTTATGTCCTCATTTCTGGGCATCAGTTCTGACTGCTGGTATTGGTGTTGCATCACGTTGTTTTACATCATGAAGTTGACCACTGACTGTAGGTCTGCCAACTTGTTTGCCATCCCTTTCATCTCTTCATTTTTCATCAGGCATTTGTCCTTCCATACCTGGAGGTCACTTTCATTGTAATATTCATCTCGGTCTCCCTTTTTCTGGACATTACGCTCTTTGTCGGTGTCATTTTCCCTAGGATTCGATTCTTGTACTCCTTCATTACGGTTTTCTTTTCTAGCATTAGGATCCACATGCTCCTCCCCTTATTGTGGATGTCGTCCCTAATCTTTTCTTCCTACTCGTTGTTGACCATCTATTCTTCTTAAGTTCCCACAAACGACGCCAAATTATGGGTGTTGATTTTTGACCACACAACTAAAAGGAGAACTCAGCTGGAGAGCACCAACATAATAGATTAAGCCCAATAACCAGTAACAAGAAGATAAGAATACTGCGGTGGTTCATCCACCTGAGGGCACTCCGACGATCAAGTCAGTAAAATTTTATCTCTCACAAATAGCAAATAGTACTTAAACTCACAAAAAAGAACTTACTTTAGACGCTTGAGGGTGTCTTGCTTTTATAACTAGCAGTGACCTGATCCCCTAGAAGCCTCAATTCCTTAGACTTAAGCTCAATGTTCATCCTGGACTCTCAGCTAGATAGGGATAAAACTCTTTATGAACCTTATCCTTATCCAAACTGAGACCCTCCCATGTTTTAGGACTCTTGTCCCTTATTCGGATACCTCGGGATTCCGATACGACCACAGAACATCTCAGCAATGCCGTGATCATTTCGGCAACATGACTTATCCACGTGGCACCTTAGCCAACATCTCGAGCTCTCTTGGCCACATGGCGTCATTCGTAAAATACTTCTCCACACTTTTTATTTGTTTTCAATCTAAACCATTTGTCCATTTTCATTAAACTAAAATCGACAAAAAAATAATATTTTAGTCATTAAACTCGATGTAGGTATACCTAAAATGTCTAAAATACTCATTTTTATTGAGTTTAATGACTAAAATACATATTTTTTCGTTGATTTTACTTAACAGAAATATACAAATAATTTATATTGAAAACTAATCAAAAGTTCAAAATTTGTTTTATTAAAAGGGTAAAACTGGGAGATTTTTTTTTATTTTATAATTTCTCCAAAAATTATTTATATATAATAGTACTCTTTTTTTATTTATTCGTTATCATTTTTTTGGGTATAAAATACTAGTTTACTTTGAATAAAGTATGCATTAAAGGAGCTCCAACAATGTGGTCATTATTTTTAGGGAAATTTAGTCTATAAAATACTAGTTTACTTTGAATTTAATTATGCATTAAAGGAGCTCCAACAATGTGGTCATTATTTTTAGAGAAATTTAGTCTAACATCCCTCTTTAACTTTTAATAATGAGATAGGTACATAATTTTTTTTTTTTGGTAGCCTAAGGTCCTTTACCCACACCCATATATCTCACGCACTCTCATTCTCTCTCTTTCTCTTCCTTCCACAACCTCCCACGCCGAAGCCTTAATAACCTTCGCAACACCGTTGCAATCGCCCCTGCTGCGAAGCGCTTTGAGTACATGTTCTGTGTGGATTTCAAAGCTTCCATGGCAGAGTTGACTGGGAGATGGTTCACTATCTCTTATCTATGATCTGTGGATAAAATCGAATTTGCAATTGAAAACTCAAATCCTAGAAATTTATATGTATGCATTGGTGAGTGCTTGTTTTGTGCTTGATTTGTCCAGAGGATTTCTAGTTAGATTTCTGAATCAGAGAGTAATTAGAGCCAGCTTCAGGTGGATGGGGTTTTATACATACATACATGCATATATATATATGTTAGACTTATTTATTTTGATGATTTATTTAATTATGTTTTTAATTTATTTGGAAGAGAAAAATAGAATCAAAATTTATTTTGATAATTTATTTGAAAGAGAAAAATAGAATCAAAATATTTTGATGATTTATTTGAAAGAGAAAGATAGAATCAAAATTTATTTTGATAATTTATTAGAAAGAGAAAAATAGAATCAAAATTTATTTTGTCCCATTATTTCTCACCTAAACCTTTATTCTAAATGTTGTTAGAATGTATTTAATATTTGATTAAATCATGAGTTCAAACAGCCAAAAAACAGAGGTTCAAACAGCCTAGCACAACAGCAGTTCAAAAGGTTCAAAAAGTTCAAGTGGAAGATATTCAAATTTGTAATGATAGAGTGGAAGATATTCAAATTGGTAATGATGGAAGTACAACGGCTATAAATTCAAATGAATACAAATTTGTAATGATGGAGTGGAAGATATTCAAATTAGTAATGATGGACTACAACGGCTATAAATTAAAATGAATACAATGGCTATAAACGACTATAATTTTCATTATAGATACCAAAGCCTATAATGTAAACAAGTTACAAAAAAATCAGAAAATATTCTTTGATCTATAATCACTTACATCTATTCTCTGAAAAATTCTCTGAGGAGTGTTCTTCAGGTTTTGTTTACATCCTCTCTCAGAAAATATACATCAAGCCTTATAGCTTTAAGCTTATCTTTCCTGTGTGAGGTTTACAGAAAAACCAGAGCTTCATTTTGTATATCTATCTTTGAGAGATATTTATTGTAAGCTTTCTTTGAAAGCAAAAATACTATTTCATCTTGTAAAAGTGTTGCAAACACTGTGTTCTTGAAATCTTGAGAATGATTGTGAATCACCTAAAATTTGTAAGGGTTTGGACTTGTGAAGTCTGTGTAAAATCCGTGGAGGATTGCTCTATGTGTAAAGAGGTTGCTAGCATCCCCGTAAAGCTAGAGCATAGTGGAAAATCTCAAGTGAAGCTTGAGGAGTGGACGTAGGCCGAGTTGAAGCCGAACCACTATAAATTTGTTTGCTTCTCTCTCCCTTATCTCTTTATTTTATTTAAATTGCTGTACCTGTATTTCACATTTTTACTGTGCTAAAATCATTAACTGACATAGTTGTTAGAACACTTGTTTCAATTATTTTTATTTCATTAACTATATTTATCTATTATGCTAGTCATAATTTTTATTAGGGTATTATTAATTAATAATTGTAAAAACCTAATTCACCCCTCCTCTTAGGTTGTCTTTTGGGTATGATTTCTATATTTCTACCATCTCTAATGAGCAACGTCACTTGCATATTCTTGTAAAATATCCACATTCCAATTATAGTTGTAGTACCGGAAGCACAACTACGGATTTGACCTAGATAGTGGACGACATAAAGAATGAGAGGTTCAGCTCCAAAAAGCCCAATTTTCATCTATTTCTCTTCTTCATCCTCTATGTCCAAAAAAATGCTTCAAGAAGTTAATGTGTTTCAGAATTCAATGACACCAAGTAAATATTTCATTTAAGTATCCTTTTTCTCCCCCATTATAGTGTTCAATTTGGTTTGGTCAAAACACAAAGAAAATTGTGAGCAAATCAGAGAAAAATTAGTCAAAACACAAAGAAATTTGTAAGAAACCAAGAGAAATTTGAAAACACATAGAAAATCAGAGAAATTGAGCAAATCAGAGAAATTTTGATTAGAGAAATTCCAAAACACAAAACACTTTTAGTGAGTTACCCTTGAGAATTTGACAAGATTCGACATTCTTCTTTTCCTTTTTCTTTTGCTGCTGAAATTCAAGCAGAGCGAATTTTCTCTAGATTGTGTGAATTTTCTCTAGTTGTGATCATTGTTTGTAATTTTGTGAATTTTCTATGGTTGTATGAATTTTTTCTAATTGTGATCGCTGTGTGAATTTTCTCTGGTTATGGTCACTATTTGTAATTTTGTGAATTTTCTCTAACTATAGTCACTGTATGAATTTTCTCTGGCTATGGTTACTATGTGAATTTTCTCAAACACTGTGGGATTATGATGTGTCTAGAAATTTCAGTGAAAATGCCCACAAAAATTCTAAATATGAACACACAAACACACTCAGAGAAATTTTAAGGGGATTTTGATGTGTCCAGAGAAATTCCAAACATGAACACACAAACACACTCAGCGAAATTTCTCTAGTTTTGAAATGTTTCTGAATCAAAATTTCCCTGGATCAAAATTTCTTCGGAAAAATGTTGAGGGACCCTAACCACTATGAAAATATTGTATGTCATTTATCTTATAAAATCTTAATATCAGAAACCTTACAAAAAATTCTCCCTATTTTTATGTTAGAATCTATATTGAGAACTAATTAGATCCGCATTCTAAAAATATAATTATGATACAAACAAGTTGCGAAATAGAATATCAACAATACGAAATTCCTTGATTTATCGCCCCCTAATTCTAATAATGTGACATTAAAATTAGACTCCACATAATAAAATTTTTGACAAATCAAAATTTGATACTTGACAAACATATTATTACGAGTGATTTTTAATAGTGATAAATTAAATGTTTCAAATATTTTTCATAAAATATATAGAGAAGGCTCATTTCCCTTATGCACTATAAAACGAATGACCTACACAAGTGGAAGGGAACCGCAGCTCTAAAAACGAAAAAAAAAATAAATTAATTAGGGGTCTTTAATCTTGCAATTATTAAGAGCTGCATATCATCCTCTGAAACTTCTATTAGAGCATCTGCAGCAAACCCCGTAAATCATTTTCTTACTTATTTTAGGGGTTAGAGCTCTCTTTATACCACCACATCAGCTCCCTTATAAGCCACCCTAAACTAATATTTGCTACAGTGACTCCTTACATATAGAGAGTCACTGTAGCTCCCTCATATTTGACAATGGTTGTCTACCCTAATGTCCCATATGAGTGATTTGGGCAAAACTTGCTTCGTCGGTCGTCCACCCGGACGTCTGGCCGATCAACCTCCCGAACATCCGGCCGGTTTACCGCCCCTTAATCACTGCTCTGCTTTGTCTACTCTGTCCATTCTCAAACCTTGAATGTCTCATCTCTCTCTCTCTATATGTATATGTATATGTATATGTATATGTATATGTATATGTATATATGTATGACAATTGCAGAAGTGGAAGGTAGAGATCTTAGTTGGTTTGGAATTTGAAATTTGGCAATTCAATGTGAAAACAACATGTACGATTTCAGATCTCAAATTATTAGGAAAACTCAGGTAGCGTTTGGTAGAGTTTTCTAAATATGATTTGAGAATTGAGTTATATTTTGAGTTGGTGAGTTTTAGAATTATGATTTGAGTGTGAAAAATTTGTTTGGTTATGAGTTTTGAAAAGAATTTTGAAGTAAGTTTTAAATTGAGTGTGGAATTGAGTTTCCTAGGTTTGACTTGCCAAATAACAACATGGGTCCTATGAGTTTCACCTCAATTTTGGGTGGTTCTAGTTAGCATCTACCTGGGTTGGAGCTTCAGAAATGGAGAAGATTGAAAAGAGAGAGAATATGTACGTTTGGAAACTTTTTAAAATGGAGAAGACGAAACGAAGAAATTTGCCAAACGGAAAGTAGAGTTGCATTTTGAACTGTGTGGTGGAATTATATTTTGAAACCTGTATCCAAACGTGAAACTCAAATAGGAGGGTGAAAATATATTTGGAGAGTACAACCAAACACAGCCTAAAGTTTTCTTTAATGATTTTCTTACAAAGTTTTGAATTCTAGTTTCTGATCATCTATTAAAATTACTAGGTTTTGCTTTCATGTGCTCTACCAAAATATATTTCTTTGAATGATTTGCGAATTTTGGCTACTTCTTTTGAATTTGGAGCTCTGAATTAGTAGATGTTTCTGTGATCATTCCATAGTTGTGAATTTAATACTTTGAAGCCAACATTTATAATTCTCTCTGCCCTGTTTGATTGATTATACTGTGTTGTTTCGTTCCTATCTTTTCCATTTTCATTGATGTAATATAATTTGGTCAAATATTACAAAAACTTGTTCTAATCTGTTCATTCAAGAGGACCTAGATGAGTGAATACCATCCCCAGTTAATCCAAGAAGAAGATGAAAAAGTGAAAGAATAGAGAAAGAATATTTTAAGGAAAGAATATGGAGTTTGATGAGAAAAATAAATGAAAAAGTGATTCCTAAAATAGGAAATGAATTTTTTAATAATATTTTAAGATAAAATTTAAATAAACTGCTTAGGATGCTCTTAAGCATGATTTTTGCGTCGGTCACTCCACGCAACCATTAGCCTTAATCTTCTCAGAAATACAATAATAATATTAGATATCTTAAAAATTTTACTAAATTTTTTTATTAAATATCTCATATGAATGTGAGACTTACATGATGTGAGTCTCATATTCATATAAAATATTTTAGTAAAAAATTTAATAAAACTGTTGGAATGCCGATCATTTTTCGAAATACAAATAAATGGGTGAGAAAAATGACAAAAAGAAAAGAATAATGCTTGAGACCTCCTTTTGGGGGTCACCCCCTCACCCCTTTGCCACGTAGCAGGTGGTGATTGGAGGAGTAGGAAAAAAAAGAAAAAGAAAAAGAAAATGTAACCAATGAGAGAGAGAGGGGGTCAAAGGGAATGGGGGAAAATGGGGGATGAATCATTGCTCAATAAGAAAAAGAATGTAAAATTGCGAAGGGCAATCAGTGTTCCCAGTGACTTGCTGCGGCTAATGTCTAGACTTTTCCCGCAAACAAACAAACAGCGAGAGAGAGAGAGAGTGTGTCGGTGCATGTTGAGAGAGAGAGTGTGTCATCGGGAGAGCGATCACTAATCACGTGGTGGGCATATGGAAGGAGAGGCACACGTCCTGTCCATCATCTTCCCACTTGTATGTTGACGCGTTGCTTGGGAAGGACTAAATGGCTAAATTAATATTAAAAAGACAAAATAAGTTAATTTAATTAATAAAATAAATATTATATTTAAATTATAATTATATTTTTAAAATTATTCTATCTAAAAATTTTTTTTTAAGTTTTTCCCAGATAAAATTAATTTGATCAAGTTAAATTAATTAAAAAATAAAAAAATTAAACTAAATTAATTCATTCCAAACAAAGGCGGACTTGCGTTGCGTTTGGTTGGTTGGTGCATCACTTTATTGCTCGTGTGTGAAGGGCTTAAATTCCCTACCACCCTGTAACATTCGTCAAACTCTACATCCACCACCCCTCACCCTCAATCAACTCTAAGGGGTTATTTGGGATGACCTAAATAAGTACACTTTTTATCTTTTTACGAAAAGATGTGCAGAAAAGTAGAAAGGTAATGTGATAGAAAAAAGATAAAAAGATGAACTATTTTTGAGTTGCCAAACTTGGCCTAATTTTGTCAACCACTCACTAATTTAAATGATTCCCAATTTTATTATTATTATTATTACTATTTTATTCACAAGATTGTTTGGGACTTCGTCTAACTAATCTCAAGTAAGGCTTTGTTTGTCGTATATTAATTTAGTCCATCTTTTTATATTTTTTGAATTACATTAATTAACATCTCTTCTTTATTTTTTTATACATATTTTTATAAAAAATCAAAATATATACTTATTTAGAACATCTCAAATCACCTTTAAATATAATTTTATTTCACATACAGTACTAAACAATTTTAAGCGTATATAGTTTAACAATGACATCAAAAAAAAAAAGTCAAAAGAATAAAACTTTAGGAAAATTTACCCATAAATCATAGTTTCTGAAAAGTTGAACTATTTAATCTAAAAAGTTTTCTTATGCTCCATTTAGTCCTATTTTATACATCATCATGATGTTCATGATATAAATGAATCTGATGTTTCATTCTATAATTTCAAAATTTATTGAAATCTGATGAACATTAGATGTTTGAAATCTAATGTTTGAAACATTCATCCTATAATTTCAAACATTATTGAAATCTGATGAATGTTAGATGTTTGAAATCTAATGTTTGAAACATTGATCTGATATTTGAAACATTATAATGGGACCTTTCAGTCTATAAGAAAACTTTTAAGACTAAACAGTGTATAAGTTATTAATTTGGGATTTATTAGTGTATCCCCCAAAACTTTATAACAAAAAAAACACAAAATTCAAAGTCTACAAACTTTATTGTTTTTTTATAAGTCATGTGAATAAGTCCTCCCAAACATTTAAGAAAATGACCCACAAAACGTTTAATTAGGAGATTTTTTTTTAAAAATTCTTAATATTAAGATTTTATAGGATAAATGATATATAATATTTTTATAGTAGTTAAGATTTCTTAATATTTTTACAAAAAAATTTTAACTCAGAGAAATTTTAGTTTCAACATAGAGAAATTTTAACTTTTATAAAGAAATTTCTCTGATTTTATGGAGAAATTTCAAAATTTCTCTAGTATAATCACAGAAATTTTTTATCAAGGGACCTTAACTAATAAAAAAAAGATATCTTGAATCTCTCATACTATATAAAATTAGAAAGAAATGTTTCATTACTGTTCCTTTTAACTTATTTCAATACCTTTTTCATTGAATTCATAACTTTTTAAAAATAAAAAATAAAAAAATCTATTTTCAAATCACTTTTCATCCCTATTCCAATATTAACATTAAAAAATGAATTTATATTGTCAAAGTACTTATCATCACGTTTTTTTTTTCTTCCCCTAACCTATTTATTCCTATTAATGTGAACCTTCTTTTTTTAATCGATTGAATTATTGGATTTTTTAGCATTTTGTTATATATATATTTAACATGTTTAATTAGTAATAATTCTTTTAATAATTTTATATATTTATCACCTCT
This sequence comes from Camellia granthamiana, assembly GCA_036172215.1. Taxonomy (NCBI): domain Eukaryota; kingdom Viridiplantae; phylum Streptophyta; class Magnoliopsida; order Ericales; family Theaceae; genus Camellia; species Camellia granthamiana. The sequence goes on along the minus strand of CM069905.1, from coordinate 112,187,983 downwards.
CTAATTTTTTCTCCTTTTATTATATATTATAATTTAGATTAAGAGTAATGATTGAGATCCTATCCCTACAACACTTTTATAAATCTAAACTACTCATGATGTAAACCGCACACATACATGAGTGGACCCCACACATATATGGAGGGTCATAATCACTTTGAGAGTGTGTCGGTTATCTCCAAAAGAAATCCCAAACATTTTCCAATTAATTTAGATAATTTAGTTACAAGCCCTATTGGGTGAAAGTTGTCCTACGAAAAGTCTCACGTATAATTTTTTATTTTTGAGAATTTTTTTTCAACTATTTTTTATTGATAGATGATTTTTCCCTCAATCGGAAGAAGTTAATGTGGAGTGTTTTGGAAAGTTGGTAAAAAGTTAATTTTTTTGATTTATTTTATCTTTTTATAAATAAAAAATGTGAAAAATGATGTGATCCAAAATGGATAAAAAGTTAAAAACTGGCCATTTACCCTCGAGTCCGGATCCTCGGTGCCCCTTTCCTGTGGCGCGTCCTGTAGCCCTCCAAAATGACGTCGTTTTGGAGGATTTTTTTTTTTTTTGGCCCCTGTTTTCTTCTCATCATCAAAACCACCAGCTCCCCTCTGCTCTTCATAGAAGCCTTGTTCGGCAGAGAGAGAGGCGCCAAAAACAACCCCACTTCTCCTCTGATTCGAGTTTTCAAGGCCGAATTCGAGTTTCCACCATGGTTTTCAACTGAATCGAAGCGATTGATTTCGAAGCTCTTAGTGGCCGATCTCGAAAAGTGAGGGGCAGTACAGTGGAGTGATTTTTTCCAGATTATGGTTTTGTCCAGATTATCTCATTGATTATGATTTTGAGTCTTTTTTGCAGAGAGAGAGGACGGAGGGGGGCCGGATCGGAGCCTCAATGTTGAAGGAGAAAGAGACAGAGAGGAGCAGGTGGGCAGCGATGGCGGTGCCTCTGATAGTTCCAGAAATGAGCTGCTTTCAAGCTGCCCTTTCATGAAGAGCACTGGGTAATAATGTGTGTGATGGTTCTTGTGAAGTTTCTTAGAAGACAAAGTCAAAAATTTCACTCTTCAATTTCTTTTTTTCTTTTTCCTTTTTTTTTTTTTTTTTTTTTCAGATCTTAATTTTTTAATTTTTTTTGTTTTTTGTTTTTTGTTTTTTGTTTTTGTTTTGAATGATCTGACTCAAGTTTGTAATAAGTTTTTATTTTATTTTATTTTATTAATATAAAAAAATGTTTTAGTGAATGATTTGGGATTGTTAGATTGGTAGAAATGTTTGATCGATTCAATGACTCAAGTTTGTGATGTTCTTCAACATAATGAAATTTAGAACATTTTCTCTCTCCCCCTGCTTAGAGCCCCAGATCCAGTTCTGGGTGTCTGAATCTGAAAATTCAGTTTTTTGTGTATCGAATCCGTCAAGAAAGTTTATAGTTTTGTTTCCAACTTCTTCACCCATTGAGCTACGAAACAGAGAACACACACATGCAAAATTAGAGAGTTGAATTTTAGCATTTATTCACTAAACCCAGATGGAAAATCTAGCTAAAAAGTGAAAAAAAAAAGAGGAGAATAATAAAAACCCAGATGAGTTTTTTAAGCAAATACCATGAACAGAGCATAACCATCTGGTGGTTCTGATTCTGATGATGAGAAGAAAACAGGGCAAAAGGAAAAGAAAGAAAGAAAGAAAGAAGAGAAGAAAAAAAAAAAAAAAAAAAAAAAAAAAAACCCCTCCAAAACGACGTCGTTTTGGAGGACTACAGGATGCGCCTCAGGAAAGGGGCACTGACGATCCGGATTCATTTACCCTCTTCCAAAAGACCCCACAAAGGGTCTGACATGCTTGCTGATGTAATGAAATTTTATTTTATTTTTATATTTTAAACCTTAAAATATCATAATTCTCATATTATATTTTCATTTTTTTTTTATAAAATTTATATTTTTAGAACCTACTCATTAAAAAGTTGGCTTTTTTCGTCTATTTTGTCTTTTTATAAATAAAAAATGTAAAAATAATGTGATCTAAAATGAATAAAAAGCTAAAAACTGGCCATTTACCCTCTTCCAAAAGACCCCACAAAGGGTCTGGCATGCTTGCTGATGTAATGAAATTTTATTTTATTTTTATATTTTAAACCTTAAAATATCATAATTTTCATATTATATTTTCATTTTTTTTTATAAAATTTATATTTTTAGAACCTATTCATTAAAATTTGTCAACTAAGATTAATATTAAATATAAAAATTAAAAAATATTTTTTTTGTGAAACTACTATATGAAACATTATTGTGCAAAATTAAAAAATTTCTTTTAGTTTTAAAATTGGAATAAAAATTAAGAAATTTATTAGTTTTCTCAGTTTTATACAAATAAAAAAATTAATATTTTAATTTTAACAATTTTAAATTTATCTTGTTTGATAGATCTCATTATGTAGATTCCATAAATCTAAATTTAATTAAAAATAAATATGTATAATAAAAATTATGAAATTTTAAAATTTTAAAACAATAAAAATAAAAAGTGAATGCCATATCACCATTTTGAAGTGTGCTCATTTCATTTAGAAAAATTTATTTAGTACTCCTGGCATGGTTAGGTAGCGTCTTATGAAAGTTGTGATTGATAAAAAGGTGAGACTCATAATTTTATATTGTCGCATTGGTATATTTGGTCGATGGTATTGTCATATGTATGTTTGGAATATCTAATAATTTTTTTCTCAGGCACAAATTTTTACACATGTGGATAATTCTAAAAAAAAAAAAAAAAAGTAATAGGATTTTATTAAAATAAAATATTTTGAATAGGACCTAGTCTAAAAAATTCTATAAAAAGGAATTTTTAATTAAATAACCCTATTATTTTTAGTAAATTTTATAAATTTTCCTTTATTCATTAATATGATTTATTGACTCTCATTTGAAATTTCGAAGTTTAAAGTAGCAACACAGTTTGCAAAAGATTTTGGTTTTATAGCTTTTTCCTCAAAAGATCTCTCACATAACAGGTCGCGTGTCATCCTACCATTGACCCCTGCTCTCCGATTGTAACTTCTACCAATTTTCGGATAGCAGAGGAAAATCTTGCACCTTGCACCGTCCAGTCCAGCTAACACACAACACATATTTACCAAAAAGCCCTTCTCATATTGACGAAATTACACATTCACCCCTTTTTCTTTTTTCTTTTTTTGAATCCGCGTGAATCCCCTCCTCTCTCTCTCTCTCGCTCTGCTTTTTCGGAGTTATATATCTTCTCTTCGTTGGCATTATTGTTGATGGGCACATGTACTTATCTCTCTCTCCCTCTCTCCCCCTCTCCCCATGCTTATCATTCTCTTATAGGTCTAATATTTATTCAATCCCAACTCAAACAACTTCACAACTCTTCTTCCGTACAGAGAATGAACTTCGAACCCTGATTTCTCATTCAGATCCGTAGTAGCCAACTATTTTTCTACTCAGAAATCAGGTACAATCAAGTTACTCTTCTTTGTTCTTCTTAAGTTCATTGTTCTTTTATGATCTGTTATGTTTGAACTGTTATTTGAATACTTTATCACTTGATCTACATTATAAGGTTTCATATGATGCTATTTGCTCTGTTTTGTGCAAACTAACTTTTGCAAAGCTTTGTGCTTGAAATTACTTGTTTTGATGTAGTCTCATAATTGTGGATTTGGTAAAGAAACTGGCTAGGTACTAGACATGCAAAGGTAATTAAGAGAGTGGGATTAATTGATGAAATTTTGAAAGCTGGCTATTTTAACATGTTTGTAAGTAGTATAGTTCAAATTAAGGCAATTTTTGGGAAATTCAATTTACTGAAAATTTGAAGATGTTTAATGTTGAATGGATCTATTTGAAATTGTTTATTTTCTCGCCATTTTCCATCAATCTGGCTATGTTTGGTTTCTTGAAGATTTGCATCTGTATGAGTGTATGTATATGCCATGCTTCTGTCTTCCCAGTCAGAGACCGACGATCTAATAATTGAGTAATTTCTATGATGATCATGTTAAACATGTCATTAACTTTCTTTTGAGGGAGAGTAACTCTGGGAAGAGCCGTAAACCCTGGACGTCTTGAGTTTGATTCCCACCCCCAGCTGGATTACTAGCAGGCCGCTGCTTCTTAGCCCAGTTGATCGGGGGACCTTGAGATTAGTTGAGGACCCCGAGATGCGCGTCCTAAAAAACGCTGGCCTGGACTCGGTTATCCAAAAAAAAAAAAATATTTTCTTTTGAGTAACTGACATTTTCCTGCGGTGAATAGATAGTGATCCTACTAAAAACCGCATTATATTTTAACTTTTTAGAATAAAATAGTTCTAGAAATCAATATCCATAAATGAATGTACATATATGTACATCAAAATGTTTGCATATGCGTTTGTGTAGGAAAAATTACATGTAACAATTATTTTCTAGCACAATGTGTGTTCGGCTGTGCTATTCGAACTCTTCAAAATAAATCAAATACCCATGTCGGACATCCAACCCTTGGATAAAGGTATGGGATATGTGTCAACTACTTTTCAACAGACACTTCTTATATAATTGTATATAACACTATTATTATATGTGTATAATTGCTATAAATATCTTTTTGACATTGTAAGTTACATATAATATCATTTTATCTCACATACTTGATTAAAAATATAAAAATATAATATTTTTTTGCCGAGTCCACGTACCCTTGAATTTATGATTTGATGAGTCCGACTTCTAGACACATACCTGCACCTGACACCCGTACCCAAGTTCATGTAGCATAGGTTTGGTTTCAGCAATGAAACGTTCAACCATTTGGATCCATTAAGTGGGCCACCTACCTTAATAGGAGCTTCTTATTCCTTAGAGCAGACATTCTATGGGATTTAGGTGTTAATTCAGAATTCTGTTTTGTTATTTTACTTGCGTGCATGCACTTATTCGTTTGTCAACTTCTATTTAATTGTTTGTTGGAATTAATACATCTGTTGCACTCTCTTGTAAGTCCCATTGATACTGCATTGCAGGAAGTTTGCTTGTTTTTTTGTTTTTCTTATTTGTAATTTTCTTATTCTCTGTGTTTACTTTGGCCTGGCCAGGTATACGATATAGAGATTGCGTGCCCTGAAATATGGCTTCAGGAAAATATTCCCGAGTGGATGGGAGGAAATCATCAAGTTGTTGTTCGACCATTACAGTCATTGTGTTTGTTGGTCTTTGTTTGGTTGGAGTTTGGATGTTCATGTCGTCATCTGTTATTGTTCCTGTTCAGAATTCAGAGGTGTCTTCTCAGGAGACTAAAACTGAGATGAAACAAAAAGTAACTGACAATGTTCAAACTAACCAATTTGAAGATAGTCCAGGTGATTTACCAGAGGATGCAACGAAAGAAGAAGGTAGCCTAAAAAATGGTCGGGATGACATTGAAATTAATACATCTGAAGAGGAAACGAAGAGAGAGGCTGAAAATGATGGAGAAGGAAAAAGGGAAGAGTTGGAATCCAATTCAGATGGTGAATCAAATTCAGAAAATGCTGAATCCAATTCAGGAGATGGAGATTCCAATTCAGAAGGTAGTGAGACTAGAACAGAATCACAGGAAAATGCAGAGGAAACAAAGAATGAAGATAAAGCTGACGGTCAGACTGAAGAGAAAATTGAAGAAAATCAAGATAGGGATTCGGAAGAAAACTCTGGTGAAAACAAGAAGGAAGACCAGGCAAAAGACCAGGGTGGAAATGAGATTTTCCCTGCTGGATCCCAGTCTGAGATTTTGAATGAGACTACTACCCAAAATGGGCCTTGGTCAACCCAGGCTGTGGAGTCTGAGAATGAGAAGAAATCACAAAAATCTGTGTTGTCAAAAGATCAGAACGAGTATAAGTGGAAGCTCTGCAATGTAACTGCTGGGCCAGACTATATTCCCTGTCTTGACAATATCCAAACTATCAGAAAACTTCCAAGTACAAAGCACTATGAACATCGAGAGAGGCACTGCCCAGATGAAGCTCCAATGTGCCTTGTTCCTCTACCAGAAGGATACAAACAATCAATTAAGTGGCCTAAAAGCAGGGAAAAAGTATGTCTTATTTATGCTAATTATATAGAAAAACTGTTGGCAGTTGAAATTTTAGTCTGGCTTAAATGGGATATTCTGTCACATTTTGCAGATATGGTACTATAATGTTCCCCACACAAAGCTTGCAGAAGTTAAGGGGCATCAAAATTGGGTTAAAGTTACTGGAGATTATCTTACCTTTCCTGGTGGTGGGACTCAATTTAAGAATGGTGCCCTTCATTACATTGACTTCATCCAGAAAGTAAGTCTTCATGGTTAATTTCCCAAGCTGCCTTATTCTCTGTGTAGTATCTCATTGCTGGTTCTGTCATGAAACTTTTTCTGTATTTACACATGATTTTGTGTCTGCTTTTGTGTATTTTGCTATTCTCTGGGTTCCACAGTTGAAAAGTAGAGAAAGGAATTTATTCATTTTTTCATTATTGTATTATGTTTCTATAGTTGCGTGCAGTTTATCTTGTGCAAACTTTTAGGAAGAATATAAGTACTGTTGTAGTAAAAATATTGCATGGTCTCCTAGGGGACACCCATCAGCTTAGGTCGCATTCCCCCAATAAAGAGACTCAAAGCTTGAGTCTCCTTATGTTACTTGTCAATAATAATAATAATAATAATAATTAAAAAAAAAAAAAAAAAACCCAAGTTATAGTGTGAGCTGTCACAACTGCTTAAGATGCCCTACAAGTGTCCATCCTACTATTATCTGTATCTGTGAGCATGCTATACGTACAAACTTGTGCACAATATTTTGACCAAAGGTTCATAGTTCACACTAGCCATGAACCCAAAACAACCTGCCTCTTCCCTCTGGGTTTTTAATGGGCTATTGACAAGATGAGATAGATGGAGCTGCATGCATCTATGGAATATATATGTATTTACATTACACATATTTCTATAAATCTGTAATTCTAAATATTCTGTATGAATACTTGGGACATACGTTATTTCTACTCATATAAATGGACTTCTTTTAGTGTATATTTCTGCATTATTTTTGAACTTTATCTGACAACAAGCTTAATGCATGAAAAAAGAAAATTATGAGGAAAAAATAATGGGAATCCCAAAGATTCTTGTGGGAATCCTAATCGGAATCCTAATCTTGTTTGCATGAATAACATTTTGATATTTTGTCCAAAATGCAGTCTCTTCCTCAGCTTGCTTGGGGTAAACAAAGCCGCGTGATATTGGATGTTGGGTGTGGGGTGGCTAGCTTTGGAGGATTTCTTTTTGACAGAGATGTGCTTGCAATGTCATTTGCTCCCAAGGATGAGCATGAAGCGCAAGTGCAATTCGCACTTGAAAGGGGGATCCCAGCAATATCAGCAGTCATGGGTACCAAGAGACTACCCTTTCCCAGTAAGGTCTTTGACATTGTCCATTGTGCCAGATGTAGAGTCCCTTGGCATATTGAAGGTACTGTTTGTTTTTCTTTGATCTAACAGCTCTGATTTATCACTGACTAGTTTTGGGCTTATAAATTCATTTTAATGGGCACTGCAGGTGGTAAGCTTCTCTTAGAGTTGAATCGTCTCTTGCGACCTGGTGGGTACTTTGTGTGGTCCGCTACTCCTGTTTATAGAAAGGTGCCTGAAGATGTTGGAATTTGGGAAGGTAGACTGCATGTGAACCTATTTTATGTTTGAGAAATGGAGTTGTGAGATTGATGGTAACAGCTTTATTTTTAAAATTCTTTGTTTTGTTTTATTTTGTTTATTTCATTGTGAAAATTTATGGCAGCTATGACTGAACTGACGAAGTCAATGTGCTGGGACCTGGTCGTGATTAGCAAGGATGAGTTGAATGAAGTTGGTGCAGCTATATACAGAAAGCCAACTTCCAATGAGTGCTATGAGAAAAGACCGAAAAATGAGCCTCCATTGTGCAAAGAATCTGATGACCCAGATGCAGCATGGTACTGTTTTTTGTAGCCTATGTTTTTTATTTGTTTCAATGATTGCATGGTGGCAAGGGCTACGATTATTGGCTTAGTACACATAATATTAGAATAGAAACCTGAGGAATTTATTGAATTACAAATGTTCAAGAAACTGATGAGAGATGTTCAAAAACATATATATATATATTATTACATAGATACTTTAAAAATATGTATTTTATTACATAAGAAAGAAGTTCACCAGATGAACCGCTGGACATGACCGTCATGGTACTCTATGTTACATTACATGATTCAGGTCCATCTAGTTCTCATGTCAAGGACACTAGGACACAGCTAGATTTCATATTTCTTAATTTTCTTTAAGGGTATATTGATGTTTACAAACTAAAATAGTGCCTTTTATGCATAAAATGTAAGTACTTTGTATATAATAAACTCGATTATTTATACATATTGTTATTGGGTGCCTATGAAACAAGGCATATATATGGCATGTTAGACCCATATTCCAAACCTTTACCCAAGCGTCAAGTGTCTGACAATTGTATTTCACAAATTTGGATGAGTCCATGTTACATAGATGGAACTACATTAGTTTGATATTTGGTAATATTCTGAATGCGTCCATCCATAATTTGTATAAATTAAAAAAGATTTTTTTTTTTTTTCTTTGCTGTCACGTAGTCTGATTTGTGGAGGAAAATTTTCTTGTATGTATGTTTGGATTTTCAAATATGCCGATTGTATTATAAGTCAAATTTAGAGACACAAGTTGGTATTAATCCAAAGACATTTCCTGTCTGTGGAGACACTAATGCATGTCAATCACTAGATCTTTGAGGGAAAAAAATTAGACATAATAGAAATTAGCCTTTCTATTTGAGCAATGCTATGGCTCCCAAAGGTCTCCATTTGGCTGCTGGCAGATATTTTCAATAGTAGAATCATTGTTCCTTGCATTACTGTTTTCCTGAGTGAATCTTCCTAAATATGTGTGTCCATTGTTTTTATTGACTATGTATTCAGGAATGTACCGCTTCAGGCATGCATTCACAAAGTGCCAGTTGGTGCGTCAGAGCGTGGGTCACAGTGGCCAGAACAATGGCCACTAAGGGCGGAGTCAGTTCCCTACTGGTTAAAAAGTTCTCAAGTTGGAGTTTATGGTAAAGCAGCTCCAGAGGACTTCTCTAATGACTATAAGCACTGGAAACATGTGGTGTCCAAGTCATATTTGAGTGGCCTGGGAATCAACTGGTCTTCAGTGAGGAATGTAATGGACATGAGAGCTGTATATGGAGGGTAAGAATGTGATGTTTTTATCTAGTTTTTCCACACAAGTTTGTATCGCTTGAATATTGTTTTTTGTTTAGTGATATGATGAGCTTAATCCCTGTTGTGGCACATTGAATATGGAATAGGATGAACCATGACGTTGTCATTTAGCGAGAATATGATTTCTTTCTTTTGACTATCATTGTGGTTATTACTTTTCACTGTTATTGCTATCATTTCTGTTTTTGTTTCTATCTTGTAATTATTTTGGACTCTATCCTGATTATGCTTTCTTTCTGCTTTTAGGTTTGCTGCAGCTCTGAAAGATCAGAAGGTGTGGGTCATGAATATAGTCCCAGTCAATTCACCAGATACACTTCCGATAATATTCGAGCGTGGTTTATTTGGAATGTATCATGATTGGTGTGAATCATTCAGCACTTATCCCAGATCTTATGATCTTCTTCATGCTGACCATCTCTTCTCTGATCTCAAGAACAGGTTTATTTTCTTATGTAACTCTTTCCTTGGAGTTTTACTCAGGATTCATCCCCAGCCCTTCCTGTTAACTTAATTTGGGAATGGTTTTCTGCCTGCAGGTGCAAAGTACAGGCAGTGATGGCGGAAGTTGATAGGATCCTAAGGCCGGAAGGACATTTGATCATACGGGATAAGGTTGAAACCATAGGTGAGTTGGAGAGCTTGGCTAAATCTCTACAGTGGAAGATCCGATTGACATATTCAAAGGACAATGAGGGATTGCTTTGTGTTCAAAAGACGTATTGGCGTCCCATAGAGATACAGACAATTAAGTCAGCCATTGCGTAAGCAAAATGCTCTTAATTGTCACCACTAAATTTTTTATTGCTGCTGTATTAAAAAAACTTTTGCTTGTTCCACTACATTTTATTTCAAGGATGTAATAGCCGTAGTTTCTTATAACCCTCTGCATTATTTATATTAGGTTGATTACTCTTTCCATAAGGTACCCCTCAGCTTTGCCTCGTTTGTTACCTTTTTTGCTCCCTTAAATTAGAGGGATCAGGCTCAGAGCTTGAGATGTAATATCACACTATATTATTATATAAATTGATGAATCTAATTTGGTTTTGGAAGTTCACACATTTTTACTATTGCAATAATTGCTTGTCTTCTATGTAAAACTGCAATGGTGATTCTAGCTGTATTATAGATCAAGAAAAATTTTGATGTTTACCTTTGAATTCACTTGTCATAAAATTCTTGTAATCGTCTGAAAACAGTCGTCTGACTTGTTTCTTGAAATCTCTGTTTACGACGTTGCATATTTGCCAACATACCTGAAAAATTCTCGACCATATTTCATTAACTCGTTTTCCTCATCTTTCACTAGTTACTGCAAAATACTGTTTCTTAATACATCTGAAAATAATTTGAGTTTCTTCTGACAAAATATTGACTTCTAAGTTCTGGCAGCTTAATTTAAAATATGGGATAAATTACAAACACACCCCACTGAGGTTTACTTAAATTACAAATTACCTTCTACGGTTTTAGAAATTATATTATGCCCTCTAGGGTTTTTAATTTTATAACAAATTGGTCATTTTCTTAATAAATCATTAAATTAATTAACAATTTTTAATAATATTAAAATTTTATTTCAATTAATAATTCAGATAATTTTATTATTGTATAGGTGAACAGTTAGAAATTTCATTTTTTCAATTAATTCTGTTAAATAAAAAATACTGTCGGAGAGATATTTGTAATTTTTCAAATCATAGGGAGCAATTCGTATTTTAAGTAAATTTCAAGAGTGTATTTGTAATTTACCCTAAAATTATATTGTAGATTCAATGTTGATGGTAATCTTGGAGTTCCTTGTCCTTTTATGACATAAAGGCCCCCAATAGTCCCCAAATCAATTTGATAAAGGGCTCAACTAGGACCAGCTAGCTGATCAATTTGTGTAGCAGTTCTGCATAGTAACACATGTTTTGTGGATGTAACTGTTTTCCATACATGATTGAAATTAACAATGATCTGACAGAATTCAGTTTTTACTGATTTTCCGGATTGTTAATGTCGGGAAAGTTCATAAATCTTAATAGGAGAAAAAGCAAACTTCATCATCAAACTCAGCCATCTGTTGATCTGCATTTCTATTATTAAATTCCTCTTGAATTACTGCTCTTGAAGGTTGAACATAAGAATATCTCAGGTGTCGTTAGAAATTTGAGGTATACTAGAAAGAATCAATGGCAATGACCCCAGGGGCAACTTTAATGATTTTTGTTCGATAGGTTTTCCAGGGAGAAAGGATGGATTTGAGCTTTCAAAATCTTGCTGGTGCACATCTGGTAACACACGATGATCCTGGATTTACAATACCAGTTTTTTTTAATCGAGCTTTCCAGATTAGATCCAATCTTCTGGTCCTTCATTCACTATTCAAATGACTGGACCAGTAGAAATGTGGCCCTGTCATTTCCTTTTTCCTTTCTAACTAGTAGTTTAGGAGTGCCTCAGGCTCTCAGCTATCAAGTATACCTTGAGTTATGTGAATACCTAAACTTAATCACCTGATAAAGAACTGATTTGTGGTGTGACTCAATTTAGTGATTGCGCAATTCCTCGCTTGATGATTCAACGATCAAGTTTTTTTGTTTGATCTCAACTGGTCGATCCTGTGACTCTTCAGCTACCCTGCTTATCCTTTGCTGATCAAATGAATGGTCTACAAGTGATCGATCACAAACAAAATTTCAATTTATTTATTTTTTATTTTGGACAATACTTCTAAATTAACCTAGATGGGGACCCCACTGCCACCAGATTTTATTCTATGATTTCAGGTTAGTTGATAGTTTGATTTTGGTCTAGAAATTGACAAGGTCAGGCCTGGGATATGAAAATTTTAAAAGGTAACTTGAGGAATTTTGGTGTTATTGTTTTATTTTTGTCCACTGATTTTGCTTCTGCAGAATTCTCAAACGTGTTAGTACATAGTAGTTATCAAACTTATTAGACGATAAATTGAAGATTGTGTTCAAGTTTTATGCCCTGAAAAAGAAAGAAAGGAGAAAGGAATAGTTTAAAAGAGGGTTAAAAAAAATGAAGGAAGAAGAATGCATTCACCCTTGGGAAGGCTTGAACAGGGGTGGAGGATATGTGAACCACTATGACTCTATAGCCATAACTGGTTGCACAACCAGTTTGTTATTAGATTTTCTGTTTTGAGAAATATGTTTAATTTATTTGTTAAGGTACTATTTACCATACCCACAAAGTAATATATATAAACATTTATTATATTTAGACTTTGAGCATTCAGGTTTTCAGCTAGAAAGGGTATGGAGATTTGTATTGGCTCAATTAGAAAGGGTAAGAAGCACGGATACTTCAAATAGGGTGACATATCCGTATCGGATGCCGATATTCCTTGAATACTCGTGGATACGTATCGGATACTTATTAAAAGTATCGGATACTTCTTAATTATTTTTTCATTAATTTTAGAGTATCGGATACTTCAAGTATGTTTACTTGTTTTATGAAATTAGAATTGTAACATTTCTTGCATAGTAATATAATATAATATAATTGCAAGTATAAATATAAGAATATTTTTTAAATACTTTGTTAAGTTCTTCGATAAGAAGAGCATAGTGAGTTAAATAATAGAATTTATCAAATTGATGTATCCTAATTATTTCATGCATGTCCCCTATAACTGTTAGAATATATATTATATATTGTGTGTATTTTCTATTTTTTCAAATTAGAGGCGTGATTGTGTTAGAGTCTTATTAGAGGCATAATTATATTTTCCTTTTTGATTTAGAATTTAGGGCTATATAATCTAAGGTCTGATTGTAATCATATACACAATTGAATATACAGAAATACAGAAATCTTACATGGTATCAGAGCTTAGTTTTGAAACCCTAGTAGCCATTGTCGAAGCTTTTTTGTTTCGTTGAACTCTTTGGTTCAACCTTGTGAATACGTGTGACCCATCCTATTCGAGATTGGGTTCGGTTCATCTGGTTTGGCCTGTCCTGTGAACGAGATCATCGGCCCTCCTTACAGTCATTGGTTCATCTGGTTCGGCCAGTCCAGTCTCTGTTCTAGTCGACCGTGGTTGATCGCGATCCTAATCTCTCTTTCGAGTCACCCCATCTAGTTCGTCCGTGGTCTCTCTGTCTCTTCTTCAGATCCGCCGTCTCGCCATCGCGATCATGGTTGATCGTTTCCTTACAGTCAGGTCCAGATACGTCTCTGTTTGACCCCTCTGATTAATTTGTTTTATTCATGCTTGGACACTTTGCTTAATTTGTTTGACCCCTCTGTTTGACCCTTCTGATTAATTTATTTTATAAAACCTTGCTTTATTACAATGTCGGAAGATAAAATCCAAGCTATTAAATGTAAACTTACAAGTAACAATTACGCTTATTGGTCCAGTGTTATGAGAAATTTTCTTCTCAATAAAAAAAAATAGGAATATGTTTCTAGTTCTATTCCTCGTCCATCAGATCCCAAACAAGAAGAATATCTGCTTTCCTGTGACACTTGGGATTGTGATAATGCTCAAGTTTTGACCTGGTTCCATAACTCTGTGGATGACCGTATCGGGATTATGTTCTCTAAATATAGCACTGCCAAAGAGGTGGGAGATTACTTGCAAAGTGTTTATCAGCAGTCAAACTTTGTCAAACGGTATGAGTTGGAAACAGCTATTTAGGGAGCTCGTTAACGGGATCTGTCTATTCAAGATTTCTACATTGAGATGACAGGCCTCTAGGATCAGTTGGCCCTTATGGAACCATCTAGTCTCAAGACACTAGACGTTTATGTTGAGTTTTGAGAGCAAGGTCGTTTAGTGCAATTCTTAACGGCTCTCTCCCTTCAGTATGAGGCTATCCATGGTGGCATCCTTCACCGGTCTCCTCTCCCCTCTATGGATGCTATTGTTCGTGAGCTCCTCTTCGAGGAAACCCGTCTTAAGACGGCCAGTCAGACTCTGTCTCCATCTATCTTCTTGGCTCCTACTCCATCCCCTTTGCTGTCGAACCCCCCACCTTATCAGCCTCAGACCAATACAAAGCCCAAGAAGGGGCCACTAGCCTCTAATCAGTGTGCTTTCTGCCATCAGAAGGGCCATTGGAAGTACAACTGTCCCAAGAAGGGCTGTCAGTCTATTCAGTCTTCTTAGCTGCCTTAGCCACAGTCCCGAGGTCCTACTTCGAGTACTTTTCGCCCTCCTGTTGCTTATACTACTTCTGCCCCGACTTCTGATCCTGACTTGGTTTCCTTGAGTGCCCAAATTGCTCAGCTCCAGCATCTCTAGTCCACCTCTCAGTCATCTTCATCTGCCTCTGCTCCTACATCTCTTTATTCAAGTTTGCTTGGGTCCTCTTCAGGTATTCCTTCCTTTGTCTGGCTTTTTGATTCTGGTGCCTCACATCATATGACTCCTCACATTTCCTTACTCCAAAATTGTATCCCCCCCTCCCTTTCCTATTACTATCAATACTGCTAATGGGTCTGGTATGTTTGTCTTATCTATTGGGTCTATTTTACCCTCTGTTATGTCTGCTGTTACTATTCCCTTTGTTCTTTATGTTCCTCAACTGTTTGTTAGCTTGCTTTCTATCAGTCAACTTGATGCTTTTGGTTTTGATGTTATCTTTTCTTCTTCTATCTGTTGTGTGCAGGATCGAGTGTCCAAGAAGCAGATTGGGACTGGCCGTAGAGTTGGAGATCTCTATGTGGTGGAAAGCCTACATCTTCCTCAGTCTACCTCCCCCGTTGCACTTTTATCTTTTCAGTTAGGTTCTCAATCGAGTCAGTTTTATTTGTGGCATTTTTACCTAGATCATTTGTCTATTGACCGCTTGCGATCTTTAGCTCAGTTAGGATTGTTAGGTAAAGTTTCTCCTAGTCAAATTAATGAGTGTCGAGGATGTAAACTTCCTAAAATGACAACCTTACCTTTTAATAATAGCACTTCTATTTCTACTTCCAATTTTTCTCTTGTACATATTGATGTCTACGGACCTTCTTCTGTTCTCATTCAAGGGGGTTCTGCGTATTATGTGTCCTTTGTTGATGATTGCACCCGCTATACTTGGGTTTATCTTATGGATCATAAATCTGACTTCTACTAGATATATTGTACTTTTCAGTCTATGATCACTACACAGTTTGGGGCCACAATTAAAATACTCCAGTCTGACTTGGGTGGGGAATACTTTAAAATTGAATTATGTGAGTATTTGGCCAAATTGGACACCATTCACTAAACCTCTTGTACTGATACCCCTGCCCAAAATGATCGTGCTGAGCACAAACACCGTAATCTCCTTGAGACAGCTCGATCTTTTCTTTTCTCTGCCTTTGTTCTGGTACCATTCTGGGGTGAGGCAGTTCTTACCACTTTTTTCCTTTTTAATCGCATGCCGACTCCCTTACTCTCCGGTCGATCCCCTTATGAGGCTCTGTATTCCCAACCTCCCAATTATTCCCTCCTACGTATCTTTGGGTCTGCTTGTTTTGTCCTCCTTCCCCGTAAAGATAGGACCAAACTCAGTGCCCGGTCTGTCTTGTGTGTCTTTTTGGGTTACAGTCTTACTCAGAAAGGCTATCGCTGTTATGATCCTGTCTCCCGTCGCCTTTATGTCTCCTGTTATGTTGTCTTTCTCGAACGTCTGTCGTACTTTCAGCTTCCTTCTCTCACTGCTCCAGTTTCCAAAGCAGATTTGGTTCACATTGACCTATTTCCTTCTGAGGTCTCATCTGATGAGTACATCTCCACTGTTCTCCCTAAGCTTGTTCCCTTTCTCCTCCTACACCTCTGGTTGCTTCTCTTCTTTTAACTTCTTCTCCTCCTCCGTTGTTAGTTTATTCTCGTCACAAGGCTCCTCATCCACCGGTTGTCTTTACCCCTGCTATTGCTCCCCTTGCTTCTGACGACTCCGGTCTTGCTGAACACCATTATCCTACTCGAGCGTGTCATGCTCCAAGCAGGTTGGGTTGGTCTAATACATGTTTTTTTGTTTCCTATCGTACTTTTTTTGTCTGCTATTCACTCTTTTTCAGAACTTTAGTCTTACAAAGAGGCTTGTCAGGATCCTCATTGGGTTCAAGCTATAGAGGATGAGTTGTCTGCTCTACAGAAAACTAGTATTTGGGAGTTGCCTGCTGATAAGAACCCGGTTGGTTGCAAATGGGTCTACAAAGTCAAGACTTATTCTGATGATTCTCTTGAGCATTACAAAGCTCGTCTGGTTGCCAAAGGTTTCTTTTAGGCGTATGGTATTGATTATGAGGAGACATTTGCTCCAGTTGCCAAGATAACTACTGTCCGTACTTTGATCTTTATCGCTACTATTCGTTCTTGGCCTCCTTATCAGATGGATGTTAAGAATAATTTTCTTAATGGCCATCTCACTGAAGAGGTTTACATGCATCCTCCCCCTGGCCTTTACCATCCCTCTGGTCAGGTTTGTCGTCTTCGGCGTGCTTTGTATGGTCTGAAGCAGTCTCCTCGTGCTTGGTATGATCGATTTCAGACTGCTGTTATCGAGCTTGGGTTTCATTCTTTTGCTTCTGACTCTGCTTTATTTCTGAGGACATACCTCGGCTGGTTTTGTTGCTCTCTTACTCCTAGGTGGATGATATGATCATCACTGGTTCGGGACTCTTCTGCTATCTCTGAGGTCAAGCAGCATCTCTTTCACACCTTCGAAATGAAGGATCTGGGCTCATTGCGGTATTTTCTTTGTATTGAGGTTGTTTTTTCTCTCAAGGGTTATTTTCTGTCTCAGGCTAAGAATGCTAATGAAGTCATTCGTCGTGCTAGTCTTACTGATACTAAGGTTTCTGACACACCTATTGAGCTTAATGTGAAGCTTAACTCTACTGATGGTGTCTCTCTGGATGATCCCACTTTATATTGCGAGTTTGTGGGTTGTTTAGTTTATCTGACTGTCACTCACCCTGATCTTGCTTATGCTGTTTATGTGGTTAGTCAGTTTGTTTCTGCTCCTCGCTCTACCCATTGGGCTGCTTTGGTTCGTATTCTTCGCTATCTCAGGGGTGCCATCTTTCAGGGCTTATTGTTGTCCTCTACTTCCTCTTTGGACTTGGTGGCCTGTGCTAACTCTGATTGGGCTGGTGATGTTACTGATCACAAGTCTACGTCTGGTTTCGATATGTTTCTTGGAGATTCCTTGATCTCTTGGAAAAGCAAGAAACAATCAGTCGTTGCTCACTTTACTGCCGAATGTGAGTATTGCGTTATGGCTCATGTCAGTGCTGAGATTGTTTGGCTTCGTTGTCTCTTGTTTGATTTGGGTGTCTCTCAGTCCTCTCCGACCACTCTCTATTGTGACAACCACAGTGCTATTCAGATTGCCCACAATATTGCCTTTCATGAGCGAACGAAGCATATTGAGATTGATTGTCACTTTGTTTGCTAGCATCTGCAGTCTGCCTCTATCTCGCTTCCTTTCATCCCTTCGGCTTTGCAACTTGTAGATTTCTTCACCAAGACTCACACTACTGCTTGATGCCAGTTTATTCTTAGCAAACTCTCAGTGTTTTATGCTAAAACACCTTGAGTTTGAGCAGGGGTGTTAGAATATATATTATATATTGTGTGTATTTTCTATTTTTTCAAATTAGAGGCATGATTGTGTTAGTGTCCTATTAGAGGCATAATTGTATTTTCCTTTTTGATTTAGGGTTTAGGGCTATATAATCTAAGGTCTAATTGTAATCATATACACAATTGAATACACAGAAATACGAAAATCTTACAATAACTACATAGAAAGTAAGAATTAACAAGAGAATTTAACAATGGTAAAATTAAATATCAATAAATAAATAAGCAAGTAAACTTGAATACAATATTTTTCACTAGTGTCAAAGGAAAAAGCAAGTTATGAATTGTTTTATTATTGTAATATAAATATATTAAACTTGATATTGAAATGAAATATTTGTAAGACCTATTTAAAATTTTAAAAGTAAACAAGCTACTATCTTAAATTAATACAAAATTCTTAAAGATTAGTATTTTGCATTATAAAATTACATTGTTGTTTCTCAACGTTCTTTAACTTATGTGTAACTCACTATTCATAATTTTAAAATATATATTTTTCACAAACGTATCTTAGCCGTACCAGTATCCTATTTTTTTAGGTTTTGTCGTTTTATCGTATCTGTATCATGTAGTATCCGTATCTATGCTTCCAAGGCTTAAGTGATTTGTAAAGTTTCAAAACAAAGAAACATTGTTGTTTCAAATCCTTGTTAGTACATACATAAAAAGTCTACATTTGTGTGTTCTGACATTGTCGTTAACAATATTTTTGTTTACTAACTTCACTTGTTACTTTTGATGTATAAAATCAAATTAGTCAATAAGATATAGACCATTTTGGGTCTGTAACATTGGACCACCACATAGATAGGGGTGCAAAATCCACCTCCTTCCAACTCCTCATGTCTTAGAAAAGTCTGTATGTAAGTTATCCTTCATCCGACATTTCTCTAACTTCTATGATTTAAAAACGACCTGCAATTTGAGGACCACCAGTATGTTTATTTAAGTGCTGTCTTCATTAAAATGAGGGCTAGTCACCTTTTTCATGCACTCCACATGATAGAAAAGACTTGTATGTTTTGTGATCTGTCTTGGTTCTGTATTTGATCTCTTTAAACCCTTAACATTTTCCCCACCAGAAGTTCATTTTAGAGGCTCTTGACATTTCCTAACCCACCTCATCAAAAACCTAGGAAGAGGTTGTTGGGAATCTATTATCTAGTGCGGCTCTTTATTTTGTTTGGCTTTTATTTGATATTTTGTATTCATATTTTAGAAATATATGAAGTAAAAAATAAAAATAAAAAATTGTGTGAAACAACATTCCACTTTTCTATGGAACAAGAAAGAAAATGAAATTTTGGAGAATAACCTGTGCAAATTGTGAAGGTTGTGTTTAGGATGGAACCAGAGTTGCTACTGATAGTGCTGTGCTTTTACCAAAAAAGGGTGCCCAAGAGTGAACAAAATGGCGTGTCCATATCACGACCTTTTCAATGAAACATGATGATATCCCACTGGCTCTATTGATAATTGTTATCTTTTGTTCTATTAAACAATTTTCTTTGTTGGTAAGAGTAAGTATACAAAAGTGCCAAGATTCTTCTTTTTGCACTTCTAAAAAATTCTTGAACCTTTTTTTAACAAGGTTTGTCTGGCTTCTGAGCTAACTGAATATGACTAAAAGACACCTCTCCTCATGTTTGCATGATTGACATTGAAGAGTAGATATATTGGTGTTTAGGTGGATAGGCTGTAAGGGTTTCATGTCGGATTTTTTTTAATGACACATTCTTGCTTGGAATTTGTTTAATGGTGGCTTGTATTATGCATATTATCATACATCCATGCTTAGGAAAATGCAATATAGCAGATAGATTGATTGTCCGAGTTGATCGATTTTGTTTGAAAGAGATTTTTTGTTTATTGAATGGTGAATCTTGACTGGTGATCCACATATTCCTTGTTGCATGTGAATAGATGCCATGTACCACATACCCAATTCCACAGTATGTTGTTTTGTTGTTGTTGTTGTTTCCATGGATCCAAAATGTGCATCTTTTATGAAACTTAGTCAACCCTTGTCATGTATGATGTGAAATATCATCACGTAGCATGTAGAGATCATTTATATATATATGCATTTATATTTCATATCATCTAAGTGGCATTGCTGATTGTTAAGGTCTGGAAGAAGATTTGTTAGCAGAATTAGAGTATTAAAAAAACTATTGTGGGGTCTAATATGAATGACAACATTCCTTAAATTCCTTAATCTGCTCAGACATTCAGGTTTTACTTTCTATTAGATAATGAGGGAAACAACATGAGCTGCTAACAGTTTTTGAATTGTTTAATACTCCATTGTCTGCCACTGGCACATCTTTCCTCAAACAAAACAAGTTGGCAGCCTTCATACAATGCTCAACATGTCTGCTTCCTCAAGTTATCAAAAGCCCTCTCTGAAAGTTAAAGGAGGGATCTGAGCACTTCTCCAGAGTACTCAACATGTCAGGTTCTTGGAGGCACAAATGCTTGCTCTTGAGTCTTCTTGCTTTCATTGTTCTCTCAGAGGCGTCAAGATTACCCAAGGGATACTGGGAACAGATGATGCCAAAGAAGCTTCCTACTCCTAAATCATCTCCCTCCAAAGGCACAAATTCTGTGACTATGTCGTCTTCGACGGTCATAGAAACTGATCAAAATCGTCCTTCATCCGATGGGAAGGTCTAGTTTCAGTCTTGAGGAAAGGTGGTTTCACATCTCTCTCTCTTAGCCGTAGAAAATGTGATCTTGAACTGCAATTATTGAAGGAAAGGAGGCAGATTTTCGTGGATTAGTTTATTAATTTGCAGGGAATTCTGTTAATCTATGTGCTTATAAACCGAGTCATCACACGGATCAATGTACAGGGTCTGCAACAAGAACCTTTTGTGACGATGACTTGAGTAGGTAGATATTCAACAGTTTTCAGGATGAGTATGTCGATTCCGAACTCAGGAAGAGATGTTTAAATGGCCAGTTTTGAAAACCTAACTTGCTTTATTCCTTTTAGGGCCAATTGAATTGTTCTATGTAGAACAGATTAAAAGCCTGAGTACTTGGTGGTTCTCATTGTAATTAGCATCTCTTGTATTATGTATTTTCCCCCTGAATAAATTCCACCTAACTTGCCCAAGTAAGAGGTTGTAATTCTTCAGATATCACTAGTACAATGTTCCCAACTTTTTAATTTTTATTTTTTTTATAATAATTATTATTATCAAGAATTTTTTTTTCTTGGGGGAAGTGGTATGTTCTATGCTCTTTTCTTTTGGAGCCTATAGAGATTTCCCAATGAAGATATACTAATCTGCATAAACCCTAAACAAAAAAAAAAAAACAAAAAAAAAGATAAAAATAAAAATAAAAATAAAAATTAAGAAAAACACATGAACTAACAGAAGCACTAAAAGAGTAATTATAATCTCGTGTGAGGGTACCCCTAAAGCTATAGGACCAGCTAAGGCTACCAAACAGCTACCACACTATTTGTCTTGTGAGAAAAATATTCATTTCACTATTTCTACCTAGACCAACATTACTGCCTTGATGATATGTTAGCTTTTAGAAGGGAAGGCTTGGTGATAGATGAGACCGACAAGACATGAGACGCTCCCTCAAGACGGGTTTGAATCATAGTTTGATCACAATCTCACTAGAGTTGTAGCTGAAGGCACCTTATTTTTGACTGACCTTAAGACTCAGACGTCACCGATTGAGCGCTCGGTGATTGCGCATGTTGTGCTCGTTCTGAGGTTTCGGAGTTTCGGCTGAGAGCCTTACCCTCGGGCCTCGGGACCCTTTTGTGTTTTGTCTCGGTTTGCGGACCAGGTCATGCTTTCTCTTCCCGGAGGGAGGGAGAGGTCTTGTAGATCATCTCTCAGTGGTCGTAGACTACTTTTCGTGGTCGTAGGCCACTGTTCCCGTTTAGAAACTAGTTTCCGATTTTTAGGGCCGTCGGCCGTGCGTCTCGGCTCGGGACCGCTTAACATTCTCCGTTTGCCCCGGTTTTTGGAGCACACCTTGCTTTCTCTCTCTAGAGGGACACTGTGGCCCGGGAGACCATCTTTGTGGTCGCACGCCACTTTCAATGCTTAACAGCCTATTTTCGGGGCACCCGGCTGCGCGTTTTGACTACCGAACCCTCGTTTTGCATCCATCTTGGTTCATTTTTGGCATGGACCTTATTTTCATTGTTTGAAAGGTGGTACAAGGGTGGGAGACCACCTTTTCTCTTGGAGACCACATTTTCTCCCGCCAGCCGATTTTCTTGTCAGGAAGCTGGTTTCCTTGGTTTTTGAGCCACATTTGTTGGTCTCCTACCACACCACTACCTTTCATTCAATGTGGAGACCACCAAATGGGGCTGTCGACTACTTGAACCTTTTGAACTAGTTGGCCGACCAGGGGAAGTGGCCGGCCGACCACTTGAATTGGTCGGCCTGCCTCCCCCAGTTTTGTCTCTGTGAGTTGTTGCCAGCTGTGCCAGCTGGAGGGCACAGACTGTATTCTCCATACGCGTGTATGAAGGATCTTGAGCCTTGTTTTTTAGCTTCTTGAAGAAGCTTTGGCCTTGTATCTCTATAAGAGAGGCCCTCCTCTTCCTTGGCACAGGTTCAGAAATTTGTCTAAGGCTTGTGCATACACTTCCCTCTATATCTCTTTGTTTTGGGTTCAAAAGGGTCTTGTTCTTGACCTATTACACCACACCTCATAGCCACACACCTCCACCATTGTTCTAAGGTTCTTGGAAGGTCTTGAGAGGTCTCAAAGAGTTGGTTTTGGGCTGGAGAAGTTGCTGTCTTGCTGAGCTTCAAGGGTAACACACTTTTTCCCTCTTTTAAGCTTTATTTTGATCCATCTCTTATCCTTATTTGCATGCATATTTGAGCCTTGTTGTCAACTGGAAAAAGTCTTGTTTTGAGGTTCTTTTGATGTTTGTTTAAGGTCATTTTGTTGTTGGGGGTCATCTACCCTCTTGCATGCTTCATTTTGCCTTGTTTTAAACCATGCCTTAGGGCCTTTGTGTTGACCTTTGTTTGGCCCTTTAACCACTGAAATCCAGCGGATTTTCAATGGTTGGTATGTGGTTTTGAGGACCAAAATCAGAGAGGGGTGACCCTCTCTCTCCTTGTCTTGTTTGTTTGCATTTTTGGCCTTGCAAAGGAGCTTTCATCTGCACACCCCCAAGCCGTGTTTCAGGCCCTTTTCAGTGGCTTTTAGGGCCTGCCTAGGCTTTGTCCAGAGTTGGTTTTGTCACCTTGGGTGTGTCTCTTGCATGTGTAGAATAACCCCTCTTATAGCCTATCAAAGGAGCATGTCATTCTTGCATGCATTGATCATGTTTCAGTGGGTTTTTGGGCTTTATTTGGCATGTCATGTCTCTGAATTTTGCTAGTTTAGTGGCCTCTTGAATGCTTCATATGCTTGTAGTGTAATCCATGTTCACTAGCTCACATTGCATGTTGTTTTGGCCCTTGATTCTAGCATATTTTGGCCATGTTCTAAACTGATTTTATTCATCATTTGGGCTGCCTTAGCTCTGTTTTGAGGTCCCATGGTCGAATGATGCTTGCCATGCATGCTTGTAGTGTAATACCCTTGCCTAGCTTCGAGTTTTGAAGCCTCTTGCATGCTTAACTTGAGTTGTTTTCATGTTTTGGCATCATTGAACATGTTATTTCAAAGCTTATACTTGTGCCATATTCCCATGTTTTCCACTCTTTAAATGCGTTTGAGAGTTATGCTTGTATGCCTCATTTTTGGGCTATTGTATGAGCTTCATTTTTGTGCATTGCAAGCCATCATTTTAGTCCATTTTGCCACTGTTTTGGGTCTGCATAGGGACTGTTTGGGGTTGGTTTGGTCATTTGGGCATCACTTTGTATACCTCTAGTGTAATGCATTTCACTAGTTTCGGTAATTGTGCCATCTAACATGCATCGGGTGAGTTGTTTGCATGATTCGAGACCATTTTGCATGCCATTCCAGAGCTGAAATATATGCCATTGTGTCCCATGTTTCATCCTTGCCATACCCTTGGAGAGTTGTATCTTGTGCCCTTGACTTGGAGCCTTTGCATTGTGCATGCTTGTGTGTGTCTTGTTGCTTTGATGTCATCATCCATTGGCCACTGATTTGGGGGTGGCCGAGGCCCATCCACTTTGGTTTAAGTCCATCTTGCATTGTGTATGCCATCTAGTCCATGTTGCCGTACGATTGATCATTGCATCGTGCGTGTTTTGTTCATCTCATGGTGTATGTTAGCTTCACATGTGCATTATGCATGCCATATAATCCGTGTGCATTGAGTCTGCCATTGATTAGTTCATAGCATTGTGTGTGCCATTTGCATGCCCGCATGTCATTCCGTGCATCTTCGCATCACTTAGTTGCATTGCATTTAGATCGCATGCTAGAGTTGCATTTGTCCATACATTATTTGTTGCATTGTGTTTGGAGTAGGGTTTAGTCCAAACACGGGAAACGAGGGACGTTTCCTACTCAAAGTGACGAAACGTGCCTCGATTCTTGGTCACCGACACTCTTGACTATCCATGATAGAGTCGTCGGCTTTAGGTGTTTACATGTGCATTCATTTCACATTGAGTCGTGCAATTCGACTCCTCGGCCATCATGGATTGGGATGTGTGATTGATGGCACGAGGATTAAAGACTACACTCCCTAGAGCTTACGCAATGACGGGGAGAGTGGTCGGGCACACATACGTTGAAAATACTTTGCCTTCTCTCTCTCTTGCCTTTGTTGCAGAAAATGCAGAAATCAAGAGAAGAAACTGGCCGGCCGACCAGGTTTTCTGGCAAGCCGACCACCTATTCTGGTTTTCACCACCAAGGGTAGTCAGTAGGTGGTCTCCAATGCCTATAGCTGGTCAGTAGCCTTCCCCTAGATTTCCGAGGTGGAGTTTCATCTCCTTGGAGCTTCGTGCCAATTTCTGAGTTCAATTGCAAACAAAGGCGAGTTGAGACATTGCGATGGATTTCCCAACAAGGCGACTCGAGCATGCATGCATCCTTTATCATTCGGAACAGAGCTGAGGCAGTCCATTTCATGTAGCTTGCATGCTAATTTATTTACTTCCTTAGTTTAATTTGCTAATTAGCTAGTGTTGTGTAATAATTAGTTAATTCGATTCTGTATTATTTATTCGGACCCTCCGCGAGAGGGCGAACTTTGTAATAAGTGTGCGTGTGTGTGATGCATGTCTTCCAACCCCACGTCTTTCTCCCTTTTATTTACCGGCTTATGATGGTTAGTTTTAGGGCATGTTTCAATTAGTATCTATATGTTCGCATGTTCGCATTCATTCATCTGTATTGCATGCATCGGGCTCGGCGCATCATGCTAACTGCGTTGTATTTCAATTCCAAGTTGAATACATGTATCGATTGTTGCATCTTATATGCCATCTTAGAATAGCCAAGCCTATTGTAGTTGCATTTTTGCATGTGTTTCATTAGGCATTCTTAGCATAGTTAGGATTCATGCATGATTTCTAATTAGTTTCTTTCTTTGGCTCGGAGTACTCGGTAAGTGTTTATGCTTTAGCATCCTTGCATGCGTGTGAGGACTGCCATGATAGCATGCTTACCATGAAGCTATGTGCTTATGTGATATACCTGCCTGAATGCCTGTGGGTGAAGGTTAGATTGCTTGAATTGGAATAATGCATTGATTGCGAGTTTTAAGCCCACTTGAGAGTGGCAAATCACCATGTTTTCTAAGCCCACCTGAGAGTGGCAAATCCACGTCTTAGCCTACTTGCGAGTAGCACCATCAAACCATTTTCAAATAAACAAACATGAAATGTTTTGTTCCAACTCAGGCGATCTAGTCTATACTTGTATGCTGTGTGCATCACATAGTAATCCTAGGCTAATAAACCGGAATAAGAACGCATGTGTTTTCAAAAACTCGATATCGTGTTTAGTAGTGGCCGATCTTTGATCGGGCGAGTGGGGGTGCTCATTGCATGACCTTCCCCAATCGTACCCAAGTTCCCGAGCCGAGGCAACTTTGGTGATGACGGACACGTGGTCTTAGGCACGAGTCAGGGTTTCCTGAATTCCCCCAAAATAAAATATTTAGGTGGCGACTCTGTATCTGGCAAAGCAGTCCATGTTTGGCACTTCTTTCTAAAAATCTGTTTTTCAAAACGATTTGCCGGATTTAGACTCTTTGGTGATTTATCGGTCTCGCATTGCACTTTGCGGGATTAGATTCAGAACCGTGACATTTGAGTCCGAACTGTAGTAAGCCCAATGAACAAAATGAGATTTCTCTCGGGACATTCGAGGACGTCTACAGTTTCTGGCGACTCTGCTGGGGAGCTAGAGAACTTGACTCGAACTCATGATATCTTGTTTTGACTACACTTATGTGTTTCTTTGCATTGCATTCGCATTGGTGCGCCTAGGACACCGTGTTTGCCATCTTCTATTGCTGAACGGTTTGCCGGAGGCTCGCTTTGAGAAGCGTGCCATAAGGCTGACCGGTTACGGGCTCTGCCACGATGGGAACACAAACGCTGATTTTCACCGGGGCACCCTTTTTGACCATTCGACCTAGTGCATATTCGGAATCCATAGTGACCATTCCAAACTAGGACAGGTTGCTTACCCGATTGTAGGTTGTTTGAAACTGCTGCGTGTGTAGTGAAGCCCTAGTTCTTGGCGAAACTAGGACAGGAAAACCCTACCCCAACATAGGGGTGTTTTGGCTCTCACTTGTTTGCTATGTGCTTTTAGAGTGTGTCTCTACAGGAATGCATGTATCAGTTTGCAAGTTTGGGCATCAGGCTTGCGGCCACCAGTGTTTTAAGAATCAGTTATCTGAGGGTATCAGATTCAGATTTGGGGGCAGTAATTTGGGAACAATGATCAGTGTTTAAGAACAGTGTATTCAGCTTATCAACTGCGTGTTGTTATACCCAACTGTGTGTTGTGTTTATTTAAGCCGTTATGCTGTCCGTTTTCTGGTTGTTTATTTCCTTATTATTGCTTTATTTATCTTTTTGCTAGGTAGTTTAGCACAATTGCTTCAGACCAAGCAGATATTCCCCAAGCACTCTGGACTAGAGGTCGTAGACTCCATCGATCTGAGGATCTGGTAGACGGACAACCAGTGTTTCATTCTTTACCCCCGGTTACTAGACGGAGGGCAGTTAGGCAGAGGATATCAGTTCAACAGTCAGTTCAGAGGGCTTTGTCTACCCCACTTGAGTATAGTAGGGATCAGAGTTCTGTTTCTCCCGCAGAGAGGGAACATATACCGGCAGTACAGCTAGATTAGGGCAGTATGGCAGGAATCGAAGAAATGATGCGTCAGCTCCAGGAGAGCATGAGAACCATACAGGAGGACGCTGCTCGTTAAGCAGAATTTGCCAAACAGCAGGCCGTCGTCATGGCCCAACAGGCAGAGCTAATTACCCAGCTACAGCAGCAAGCCGGAGCATCAGCTTCACACCAAGCTCCTCCCCCACCAAGAGTTCCAATATCCAGGGAGACGGCGAATGTCCAGAATGTTTAGGAGGATACAGACATCCCAACGGGGCCGGCTCCGCCCCCGATTCTACCTCAACTATCCAAGGCACCCACTCCTATCAATCAACCGGATTCTCCCTTCGAATTCGAGGTGGACCCCACGGCATTAAAAGTGAGCAAGCTTGAAAAACTGTTCAAGAAATCTCAGGGTGTGAAGTCCATCCCGGACATTGAGGATGGGTATACCAACGCAGCCGTGACGCTGCCGGACAGATTTAAGATGCCACATATTGACCGCTTTGATGGGTCTGGGGATCCCATGGTGCACTTACGGCTGTTTTCAGATATATTACGGCCGATGGGCCTCACCAGACTACATAAGCTTTCTTTATTCGGCCGGACCCTGTCAGGTGTGGCGGCCATCTGGTACGCAAAACTGGAAGACAATGTTAAGAGGAATTGAGATACGATGGCCAAGGCTTTTGTCGCTCAGTACTCCTATAATACACAGATCGAGATCACAACCCGTGATCTCGAGACGACTAGGCAGAAGCCTAAAGAGAGTTTTTCTAACTTCGTAACCCGGTGGAGGGCCAAGGCCTCAATGATGACCACTAGGCCCACTAACAAAGATCAGATTCGGATGATTGTGCACAATCTCCAGCCCAAGCTTATGCAGAAAATGATTGTTTTCCCCTTCCCCACCTTTTCAGATTTACATGAGATGGGGGTACAAATTGAAGATGCTATGAAACAGGGTCTGATTGACCAAGACAGAGAGCAAACCAGGAGAACCTTCAACCATAACACCAATACAGGCACAAGCAATGCCGCAACTGCTAGAGCTTCAGAAGTGAGCATGGTCACCACCAATCCCCCAAGAACCCCTGCAGCTACGCCATTCACCGGTGCGTCCGGTAGTAGTTCGCAAACAGCCAGATACCCACCCAAAAACTAAAGAACTTTCACTCCACTATACATGTCCTTATCCAAGGCTTTAGGAGTTTTGATCAGGAAATGGCATTTGAAGCCCCTAGAGCCACGACCGTTACCAGAAAAACTTCCCCCCTCCCACAACCCGGCCAAATACTGCGCTTTTCACCAACAGCACAGTCATGACACCGACCAATGCTTCCGATTACGTCATGAGATTCAAGATCTCGTTGATAATAGGGTGATTGTGCCTCCAGAGAAACCTAATGTCACAACCAACCCTCTCCCACCACACTACCAAGCTCCACCTCCCAAATAAATCAACTTTATCCAGACCGGGGTCATGTCATACGACCCCAGCATATATATCACCCCATCCCACCTACCCAAGCTGGAGGTGTTCCTTCCTAACAGCACTGACTTGTGCATGTTGGACATCTCCCGAGCCCAACCTGAACCAATGGTGGTGACCATCGAAGATGGAGCAGGGATGATTTCGGAGGAAAGTGGCGTTGTTGATTCAAGGTTTGAGGAAATTGGGAACTGTGCTGAGAAGGCGTACAATCCGAGTGGCTACATTACATCAGCGGGTCAGATTAGGCCAAATGTGGAATTGCCGGTGGGGGCAGAAATTTGTGTACTATGGGGGGATGGACTTGATTAGAGGATAGATGACGTAGCAGTTCTGGAATGGGACATTGCTGACCTTCAGATTTTCAACGAGCAAGAGCCGGGGGACGTGACAGTCAACTGGTTCGATTTTGAGGAGTCAGCAGAGGTCACAGGGTGGCTTGACGACCAACCATATATTGTTCAAGAATCTCAGCTGGAAAGGGGCCTGTCAGGGGCAACGACATCAATTGTGGTCGGAAGGGCCGGGGATCAGAATACATCGTCGGAGAGCGCCGGTGCCAAGAATTTTGCTCGGGATTTGGGCATTTTGAATACAGGAAATTTTGAACAGTAGGCTGCATTGACGCAGTTAGAACCGGAAGGAACCGAAGGCTCTGAGAGAGACAGAAAAGCCAAGGCCCCTGTGGAGACTGAAAGTGCTGTGTGCACAAGAACAGAGGGTGCTGCGAGCACATGGATATAAGGTACCGTGAGTACAAGGACAGTGGTAACGGAGCCGGACAGGTGTCTGTCAGCTGCCGATGGAATGTGGTGGGAGGACGATGATCTATGTCTTGCCCACACGGATGAGGACTGGGGAAGCAATCAACCGGATAATACCTGGTACATTGGTGAAGTTGACCATATGACTAGGAGTGGGCGGTATTTTAAGCCCCCACACCTAGATCAGCTAGAGGCATCTGGGAAGGACAAGGAGGTGGAGAAACAGAAAGAGAAGCAACTCGAAAAAGAGGCTGTACTGAAGCAGTTAAAAAAAATACAGGCAGACATCTCCATTTGGGGACTGCTTATGGCTTCACGTGTTCATAGACAAGCTGTTCTATCGGCAATGGACAAAGCCAAGCTCTCAATAGACACCACGCCTGAACAGCTGGTGGGATTGGTCTTTCCGGGAGGAGGTTCCCTGACGTTGACCTTTTTTGACAAAGAACTGTCGCCTGAGGGCGCAAGTCATAACAAACCGCTCTACATCTCTGTGGAGTGTAGAAACAAATGGATACCGGTGGTTCTTGTCGATACCGGATCAGCTATCAACGTGTGCCCGGTAAGGACAACGTATGCAATCGGTTTGAAGCCCGCAGACTTTGTGCCGATAGCTCAGGTGATAAGGGCATATGATAACACAAGCAAAGAAGTAATGAAGACGGTGAAAATTCAGACTCAGGTTGGTCCGGGACAGCACGAAACTGACTTTCATGTCTTGGACGTTCCTGCAACCTTTAACCTACTTTTGGGGTGGCCGTGGCTGCACCAGGTAGAGGTAGTCTTTTCCACCTTGCACCAGATGTTGAAATATCCCTACGGGAAGGGGGTGACTATTGTTTTCGGGAATTCGTCAATCCATCCGCCGCCAGAAGTGTCTACACCAGTTTTGGAAATCGAGCATGGCACGGAGGATGTATTCCTATCAGGGTTTACTTTGGCTGAGGCTCGGGTTGTACAGAACATCTTAGCTATTGATGAGGGGTTATATGTCAGCGTACAATCAGTGTACCTCATGAACAAGCTCCAACACATCCCCGGGATGGGATTAGGGAAGAGTGGCCAGAAGGGCATTGCAGTATCGGCCGAAGTGCCGCACAACCCACATACCTTTGGCTTGGGTTATCTGCCCACCAAAGAGGATTGGGTGAGGAAAGGCAAGGAGATGGCTGGGAGAGCCAGAGAGAAGAGGGCGGGGAAGCCTTTTGAGTTGATGCACCGACCCATCCAGGGTACCCTAAACGGACGCTTCGTCGGGGAGGGGGAGGACTTTCCATTTTGTGGCTTCCCGGAGCCATGGCTGAATGCCGAGAGGAGGCGCCTGCCAGGGTTTGAGATCTTCTTTGACCTGTAGTTATCCGAGGATGATGTTGCCGAAGAGCAGACAGACCCATCAGCTAAGGTTGAGCAGAATGAGAAAGCGGATTCTGAGAGTACCGAAATCGAAATGGGGGTAGTGCTGGCTTGTCTACTCTTAGATCCTTCGATCGTACAGAAGTGCTTGGGGGATAACTTCTCGGTGTCCATGATTGGGAATGAAACGGCTGCGAGCCCACCGTCAAGCATTTTAGATGCATCCATCGCACCCTTTCTCATCTGGCAGTACGAGGAGGGATTTTTGTCAAGTAGCACCGGGTCAGGTAGTGAGCCGGAATCTGATTCCACCGAGTCTGTAGAGTCAGAATCAGGTTCCAGCTCGACTGAGTCTGAGTCCGGTAATCCTGGGGGTGATAGCCCGGATACCACAGTCCTGTCTAGGTCGTCTTTTTCTTTCTCTTTTGAGTCTATTGTAACAGAGGAATCAGATGATTTGGATGTGCTTAATGAGAATGGAATGGCTATGGCTTTTGAGTACTTTTCTGTGCCTTTGATTTATTGTATTAATCAGGACTTTCAAAATTTTGATGAAAACGACGAGGAAGAAATTCCTCCGGTTTTACAACGTCTAATTGATCAAGAGCAGGAGAGATTTGTTAAACCCTTGGTTGATGAAATCACTACAGTTAATGTGGGTACTGAGGAGGACCCGCGGCTGGTCCAGATCGGGGTCCACATTGTCTTTGGAGGAGCGCGAGCGCTTAGTCGCTTTATTAAAAGATTTCAAAGATGTTTTCGCATGGTCCTACAAAGACATGCCTGGAATTGATCCTGAGATTGTATAGCACCCGGATCCCTCTTCGCCCCGAGGCCCGACCCGTTAAACAGAAACTCAGAAGGATCCGCCCGGACTGGGCTCTCAAGATTAAAGAAGAGGTCACCAAGCAAATTGACGCAGGGTTCCTGCTGGTATCTGAGTACCCAACTTGGTTGGCCAACATCGTTCCGGTGGCGAAGAAGGATGGCAAGATCCGGGTATGCGTGGATTTCAGGGATTTGAATAGAGCCAGTCCGAAGGACGACTTTCCTTTGTCGCATATCGATGAGTTAGTAGACTTCACAGCGGGGCATGCTTTGCTTTCGTTCATGGATGGCTTTTCGGGCTACAACCAGATTGTGATGGCACCTGAAGACCGGGAGAAGATTGTTTTCACCACTCTGTGGGGGACTTACTGCTATAGGGTGATGCCATTTGGGTTGAAGAACGCTGGAGCTACATATCAACGGGCCATGACCACGATATTACATGACATGATCCACAAAGAGGTTGAGGTATACGTGGATGACATGATTGTCAAGTCCAAAGAAAGAGAGGGCCACTACACCGCCTTGCAAAAGTTTTTCCAAAGGATCAGAGAATTCCGGTTGCGGCTGAATCCTCAGAAGTGTACGTTCGGTGTGACAGCAGGGAAAATGCTGGGGTTCTTGATTACACAGAGAGGTATCGAGGTCGACCCTTCCAAAATCAAGGCCATCTTAGAAATGCCACCACCAAGGACTGAAAAGGAGGTGAGAGGCTTTCTGGGTAAAGTGCAATTCATAAGACGGTTTATCTCAAAATTAACCTTGACTTGTGAACCACTTTTTGGTCTCCTGAAGAAAGGAAAGAAATTCCAATGGGACGGCCGATGCCAAGCTGCTTTTGAATAGATCAAGAAATACTTACAGAACCCGCCCGTGTTGTCACCGCCTGAGCCGGGAAAACCGTTGATTTTGTACCTTTCAGTGACTGAAACTATGATGGGCTGCATGCTTGCGCAGGAATCAGAGGATAAAGTGGAGAAAGCTATCTACTATTTGAGCAAGAAGATGTTGGATTACGAGACCCGCTACACTCCACTCGAGAAGGCTTGTTTGGCTTTGATATGGGCTACCAGGAAGCTGCGTCACTACCTGTTACCTCACTCTGTAATGTTGGTTTCAAGATTAGATCCCATCAAATATCTCTTCGAGAAACTAGCACTTACGGGTAGGCTAGCCCGTTGGTTGCTTCTGCTTTCTGAATTCGATCTGAAGTATGTGACTTGCAAGTCAGTAAAGGGGAGAGCGGTAGCGGAGTTCCTAGCCGATCACCCAGTTGAGGGGGATGAAGTAGTTGAGTACTTATTCCCAGATGAGGCTATTTTGCATATCGAAGATGAATTTTGGACGATGTATTTTGATGGAGCGTCAAACCAGTACGGGTATGGGATAGGGGTGTTGCTAATAGCGCCCGACAAGTCTCGTATCCCTCTAGCATGTAAACTCCGGTTCAAGGTCTCGAACAACAAAGCAGAATATGAAGCGTGCATTCCTGGTTTAGAAGTCGCCCTAGAACTAGGGGCAAAACGGTTGGACATCATCGGGGACTCGAACTTGGTTGTATCTCAAGCTAAAGGAGACTGGAAAGTCAAAGAAGAAAAGATGAAAATCTATCGTCAGACCTTGGACTTGTTGATTCCTCGGTTTGAGAAGCTGAACTTCGCTCATCTGTTAAGAGAGAGCAACAGGTTCGCAGATGCACTAGCAACTCTATCTTCCATGATAGACATTCCTTTTGGAGTCCGGATGCGTCCGATCATCATTGACCAGAAGTTTGTGCCGGCCTACGAGTCAATTACTTCCATAGAAGAGGTTCAAGATGAGAACCCCTGGTATTACGATGTCTGGAACTTCTAGGAGAAAGAGGTGTACCCACCAGGGGCAAATGTCAAGGATAAAAGGGCAATCAGAAGAATGGCTGCTCAGTTCATCATTTGCGGGGGTAAACTGTACAAGAGAGGTCACCTGGGAATGCATAAGCTGTGTGTCGACGCCGAAGAATCGAAGAGCCTGATGAAGGCTATCCATGGAGGAGAGTGCGGAGCGCACATGAACGGGGTGATGCTAGCCCGTAAGATCCTCAGACAGGGTTACTACTGGTCCACCATAGAGGAGGATTGTATCAGCTTTGTTCGGCGATGCCACAAATGTCAGATCCATGCAAACCGCATGAACATCCCGTCGTCGAAGCTGTACAATATGACTTCGCCATGGCCATTTTCAGTTTGGGGAATCGATGTGATTGGGGCTGTCACTCCGAACGGGTCTAATGGGCATGACTTCATTCTGGTCGCGATAGACTATTTCACAAAGTGGGTTGAGGCCCAATCTTATGCAGTGTGGAAGGCTTCACATGTTACGAAGTTCATCAGAAACAACATCATTCGTCGCTACGGGGTCCCGAACGAGATCATTTCAGATAACGGTTCCCACTTCAAGAAGGAAGTGATTGACTTATTGGAAAAATACAACGTGGCTTTTCATAAGTCATCCACATATCGGCTGCAGACCAACGGAGCAGTTGAGGCCGCCAACAAGAACATCAAACACATTTTGCAGAAGATGGTGGAAACCTACCGGGACTGGCCAGATAAGTTGCCATTTTCTCTGTGGGGCTACCGAACTTCAATTAGAACTTCTACTGGGGCGACTCCGTATTCATTAGTTTATAGGATGGAGGTCGTTCTACCTATTGAAATTGAGGTTCCGTCATTGAGAGTGCTGGCTGAGTGTCAGATAGCTGAGGCAGATTAGCAGCAGAACAGGTTTGAAGAACTCATGCTCTTTGACGAGCGAAGGCTGAAAGCACTGTACCATATTCAAGGTTATCAACGACGAATTGCCAGGGCTTTTAACAAGAAGGTTAAGTCCAAGAATCTCAAAGATGGAGATTTGGTGTTCAAAGACAACCGAGCTCCCATCCATAACCCTAGGGGCAAGTTTAGACCCAATTGGACTGGTCCTTACATCATCAAGTCTATCTGGTCAGGTGGAGCTGTCGTCCTGATGGACCTAGATGACCTAGAGTTCTCACAGCCGATCAACATGAACAAGTTGAAGAAATATTACCCCTGAGAGGCTCGCTAGGCCGAAAACCTGAAAGGGCGACCTAGGCAAAAGTTAGAGCATGAAAAATTTGAAATTACAAAAACTGAGCTCGTAAGGTTGAAAACCCGCAAAGGGCGGCCTTGGCAAAAGTTAGAGCGCAAAAAGTGAGGGTTAATACACGAGTGAACCTGAGCCGAACTACGTAAGGCTTGATTCCCATATTTGGGATACGTAGGCAACTTCATCTTGAAGTCCAGCCATAAACTTTTCCCCGATCAACTTTGTCCATTTGATCATCTCGGTCATCTTTGTCTATTCAGCATTCAAGAGCTTCGGTTGTGATCTCCGATGCAGTACTATTCAGACTAGGGGCAACTTTCCAGTTGCTGGGATCCGGGGTTGTGCATCTCAGTGACAGATCTCAGGCGTGTCCAGTTCTGATCCACATCGAAAATGGTTTTGAAAAGTTTTAATAAAAGTTGATTTTGTTCAAATTAATCTTTTTACAGCTTAGACCATTTTTGGACCAAACAGAAAATTTTCAATACCCACAACCTTCAATTTTATTGATTTCAATACAGAGTTCTCCTACTTTTGAATACAAATTGAAGTTGCTTTTTATTACACTCATAAAGAAAAACTTGAAAGTATTGATTAAAGCAATAAATTCGGGGCGTAGATAAGTTAGGTGTTCCTGTGCCCCCTCCCAAAGCTGGTCGAAGCCTCTGATGCCAAGCTGGGCCCAATCTGTGCCTCTTCATTAAGCCAATCTATGCACTCGTTAGACAAAGTGCAACTGAAAGTGGGAGCGGGGGCCAGGAGCTCTCTAGTCCTCCATGCTGTGGCATACCGAGCAAGCTGCGCACCTCGGACTGGAAATGCAACTGGGTATTCTATCCCCTCTGCCGGGCAAATTTGATCACGGCCAAACTGGCGCTGGAACCGGAAAGGGAAGTAGAACACGCAGTGTGTCAATCCAATCAACTGAATCCAAGGCTGCCGGGACATGCTATAGCTCATTGCCGGTAGACTGAGAAAAGGATAGCGCCAAGCAATGCGGTCTGTGGACAAATTGCAGATCCAGTCAAACCACCATCCCTCATCAAGGGCATCGACTAGGCGACGTCGGAAGAAGTAACCGCGAGCTGAGTATGCCGGGCAAGAGTCCACAACCTGCAACTTATCCATCAACCACACCTGGGGAGGGATAAAAATGAGAGATTAAAGAATAGAGAGATGTATGATGAGAGAAAAGTGAGAAAAGGGTTTTGAGAGAAAAATCGAGCCTGAGAGCCGAGTGATGTGAGCAATATATGTGAGGAAGGGTGGGAATATTACCTGCAGCAGTAGTGGACTCTCCGCGAATCTGGTCGTTTCCCGATGATAGAAAGCATCTAAGCCCATCAATGTCTCGGCCAATGACACAGCAATGCAGCTTTTTCCCTCCCTTAAGCCTTGGGCAACCTCGATCAACCGGACACTAGATCCTCCGCAGCCTGAGGCAAACAAGAAATGAGATAGCATGCATAAACAAAGGGCATGTCGCCGAAAGCCTTGCCAATGATGGTCACCATGGTCACCGGCATCGGAAAACTGACAAATCAAACTCGGAATATCCAGCATTTCGTCACAAATCAAAGATCGAGCGTTGTGCATAGTGACCCCACACATTCGTCCTAAGGCTTGGCCGTGGCCGAAGCGAAATTGGGGCAAGATTTCTTCGTTGTGCTCGGATTCCATCAAAGCTTGGAAATCTTCGAAGGTAGGACACACCTCTTGCCCGCCAAAGCTAAAGACATGTGTTACCAGATTCCAAAACTTTGCCACAGCATAGAGGAACGGAAGATGTAGCGGAGTGCGACTCAGCGTGAATAGTGCATTTATGCCGAAGCCCCGGAAGTTCAACTTTTCTGAGCCGTCTAAGGTAGCAATCCAGGCTGTGAGATTTTGGATGAAAAATGCCTCCATTTTGATGCAAAACTGAAATGAAATGAAAGAACCACGAAGCTGGAACTTTTATAGAGGATAAGGCACTGTTTGGAGGACATGTGTCAAAAATCTGGAGGTCGCCGGGCCAAGTGGTCGGCCGACCACTTTTTCTGGTCGGCCAGCCAATTTTTCTGGTCGGCCGACCACACCATTGGTCTCCAAGGCAGAAAGGTGGTCGGCCAGCCTTCTCTGGTGGTCGGCCATGGAGGAAAGTTGGTCTCTGGTCTTTTCCTAGTCTCTAGAAGGGAGCTCCTAGCATTTCCATGTGTTGGAAGTGTTGAAGGTCCGAGTCTACCTTTGTTTCGGGAGCGTTTCGTCGCCCGGTTTGTCCGAAGTGCATTTGTTTATCGAGTTGTTGTTCTTTATTTATCGAGTTGTTGTTTAAGTTTTGTTTATCGAGTTGTTAAGTTTGCTTATCAAGTCGTCGAGTTTTGTACATCGAGTTGTTACTCTCTGTTTATCAACATTGTCGTGTTTTGCTTATCGAGTTGTAAACTTGCTGAGGTTTTGTTGTTTCTTAGCGAGTTAAGTTGTTTAGTTTGTTGCGTCGGTTCACTACCTGACTTGGTGATATACAATGCTCAATTTTCATTCAATCTCATTTTTGTGCAAAATGATGCGATGCGATGCTAAGAATACAAAATACAACACTTTTTGAACAAAAAGCTGTTTCATTCCATCATAGCTTCTTCTGTTACAACATCTTACAGCAAGGGTACAAGTTTTAAAAACAATAAAACTGCCTAAAGCTAATGTGCTACAACTACTAGTAAAAAAGGGAAACAAAGCAGGAACATCTGCATCAGTGCTCTCAAGCTCAAGAATAGGAGGCCCTCTTCGTCCTTTTTGGCTGAGAAGTCCCTGCACCACCTCCACTAGCACCACCATCTGAATTGGAACTGCTGTCTTCGGAACCCTCCCCAGCATCACCTTCACTCTCAGAACCGGAACTAGAATCCTCCTCTCTGCTTGCGGATGTCTCCGATTAAGGATGCGCAAACTCCTCCTCCTCGCTGGACTCCTCATCATCTCTGATAGGCGCTCTACGCTTACCTCGGCGGCGAGTCGAATCCCCTCTCCCAGCTCCTCGAGAAGGCCCGGGCGACCCAACCTGTATTGGTGGCATCTGAAAAAAAAAAAGAGGGCAATTTGAATACATTAGCCAATATGTATATCAGATGCAGAAACAAGAAAGCTACATAGAGTGGGTGCATGCAGATACGGTATATGAATGTGACGTGTGTCAGATGTTGTCTATGCATGAAGTCAACCAACACAATGAAATAGTCAAATTCAACATGTCATCAGAAGTATGATAAATGCAAGGAAATTGAAAAATACCGAGACGTCGGTGATGAATAGCTGTGTCTCCCTCCGCAGAACCATGCCCTCGAGCGAGGCCACCACTCCGAGTATCCTATCCATGTACTCTCTGGGAGGCTGCAGATGTAAGTGCACATCATCAGTGAATGAATGAATATCTAAATATCTAGGTGGTAAATCAAAAACTGTAAAGCATACTGGTGGTGAGTCAGGGTCACTGACGTATCGATGATCAGGCAATGGGGGCTCCAATGGGATCGGGTAAGATGTCCCGTATCGCCATCCTGTCAACTCGGTCAGAAGATCTGGCCACCCAGCGTGCTGATAAGTCGGGGGAATCGGGGGAATCTGTCTAGCCCCACTCCTCGATATGCCGGCCCTACTAGTCGAAGGAGCATCTGCAGCCCGGGCTCGAGCTGACGATGATGCACTAGCAGCCCTCCTCACAGGAGTACGGATACTTGTCAGTGGGGGCATCAGGTACGTATGGCGGTAAGTCGCGTACTCCCCCTTCTCCGTGTGCAGAATCGCATCAATACCCAACATAGCGACGTCGACCTCCTCGGGAGTGAGTCCCTCAATGGACCGCATGTCCTCTGGAGGCGCTGAGGGGATACTCTGATCAGGGACGCCCATCGTCTAATGCATGAAGCGATCCCCCAGAAACCAGGCCCTGCCAACCGGCCCCTCAAATAAAGTCATGTATAGAGAAGAGGCCCACCCTCCAGGGAATCAGAAATAGATATCTCCTCCCAAAAGCGCCCAGGGCTGCCAAGTGATATGCGGATAACGAGTGCATAAACTGATTAGAGGACATAAATATGCAAGATGAATCAAAGTTGAAAACATGAAGAACTGAGAGTTCTGAATTACCTCGGTAGCCCGCACCGTATCAAAGAACTGCCGCAGGTAGGGCAGAGTCTCTCGAGCCCTCGGCCGGTACCGGCCCTCAAATACGTGAGAGTAAGGAATCACAAGAGGCACCTTCACCTCGAGCTCCGGGGCTAGCGTCGGAAAGTATGCGTAAACCCATAGCTATGGAAAACAGGGCAATAACCATCAGAATACAGAACCTACAGAGAATACAGAATGTAGAATACTGAATGTAAGGTGTGCTGTGTGCAGTGTACAACTAATGAAAAACAGGAATGTAAATCAAGAGGGCAGAAAGTACCTTCCAGGCTCTTCAGTAGCCACCAACTATGTTCCCCCGTCCGCGGGAGGTCGCACTCATGTAACAGTAAAGGGTAGCGAGGCCGGCGCCACCCCAGTCATACTGGCTGACCTGTGATAGGTCCACTAAAGCACTGAGCAGATACAGTCCAACTGTGTTCCTCCTGTCGGAGAACAAAGTGGTCCCAAGAAGGAACATCAAAAACCCTCGAGCGTACTGCTCTATCTCCTTGAGAGTCTCGGGCATAGTCCCCTTGTACTGCACGGGAAACCAGGTGTACCTGACTCTACCCGAAGATCTGTCAATCGGCGGGCGGGCGGGCTCCCAATAGATGAATCCAAGCCGTCTCCCACTCGCCCATGTCTGCGTCGTAGAGGATCGGTCGGCCGGCCACATCAAGGCCAGTCAGCATGACAAAGTCAGATGGGGTCATCGTCATATCCCCGGTAGCCAAAAAGTGAAACGAGTTGGTGGTGTCCCACCATCTCTCCACAAGTGCCCCCATCAAGGTCCTGCTCGCTGGGTAACGTGATAGCCCCGCGCAGAAGGGTCCAAACCCTGC
Source organism: Camellia granthamiana (assembly GCA_036172215.1). Lineage (NCBI taxonomy): Eukaryota > Viridiplantae > Streptophyta > Magnoliopsida > Ericales > Theaceae > Camellia > Camellia granthamiana. The sequence goes on along the minus strand of CM069905.1, from coordinate 112,148,252 downwards.
CTCGTCAACCATATGATGAACGGTCTCTGGAAGCTCCGCATACCACTCCCTAGCGATAATAGAGCCATAGCCTCGTGTAGAACGAGAAGATACCTGCATTTAGAATTAACAGATGTATTCAGTTTGCAAATGAAATGAAGTAAATGAACTGTGTGTTCAGTATGAGCTGTGTGTTCAGAAATGAAGTAAATGAACTGTGTGTTTAGTATGAGTTGCGGGCAAATGAAGTAAACGGACTGTGTGTTCAGTATGAGCTATGTGCTCAGAAGTGAAAAGTTTGCGCTGTGTGTTCAGATTACAAAAAGTTTGGGATGTGTGTTCAACTTTCAAAAACTGTGGGCTGTGTGTTCACCATCAAGAGTTTGGGCTGCGTGTTCAACTTTCAAAAACTGTGAGCTGTGTGTTCAGATTACAAAAAGTTTGGGCTGTGTGTTCAACTTTCAAAAACTGTGGGCTATGTGTTCACTATCAAAAGTTTGGGCTGTGTGTTCAACTTTCAAAAACTGTGGGCTGCGTGTTCACGACAAGAGTTTGGGCTGCTTGTTCACGACAAAAAGTTTGAGCTGTGTGTTCAGATTTCAAAAATGTGGGCTGCGTGTTCAGAAATTCAAGTGCTTGAGCTGTGTGTTCAAAATGCAAACAAAATGCTGTGTTATGAACCGTGTGTTCAGAACAAGCTGTGTGCCAACTTAACAAAATACTGTGTTGTGAGCTGCGTGTCGAATAAGCAGGAGTATGGTGTGTGAATGTGTTCAGAATGAACAGATGAAAATATATAGCGAAAACAAGAAATGCACAAGAAATGCATAATACATTACAGAGAATGTAAAAATGAACTATGTACCTCTCGTGCCTGGTGAGAGAGGTGAGACCCCGGCTCTCGTAGCAGTAGATCCACGGGTGCTCGTCGATCAAAATCAGTAAAATGGTAGAAAGTGGCGGGAGGTAGGACGTGCTCTTGAGGACGATACCTCTCGGGATCGAAAGGCCGAACTCTTGGAGGCAAGGACATGATGTCTGGCTCATCCCCGGCACCTGGAGGACCTCCACCGTGATGAAAATGACCCGCCATTTGAAGAAATCTGCAAAAATGAGCAAAAAGAGCCAAAATTGGAAAAAGTCAACAAAAGTCAACTCTCGGGAAATGAAAAAGTCAACAAAAGTCAAATCCCGAGAAAATGTTCCAAATTTCGAGACAAACTTACCTCAAGCAATGAAAATGGAGAAAGAAGCTCCGAAATCAAATTTTAATCGGTTCAAAGTGAAGAGAACTGAAAATTTTTGCGAAACAACTTTGCGTGGGGCGTTGGAAAACACGTATAAAGCGTAGATCAGAGGGAGAAAATGGTCTAGGAAGAAAGAGGGACTGATTTTGGACTTGGAGTTATGAGCAACAGTGTTTGGGATGTGTGTACTTAAAGATCCAAGCATGAAAAGACAAAACTGCCCCGGATTTAGCAAAGTGGTCGGCCGACCACCCTATGAGCAAAAACTGGTCGGTGGCCCTCCTGGGTGGTCTCCGAGGTCCCTCTGTTCTCCCTGTGAATTTTGGTGATGATTGGAGTCCCCGGCTCTCAAGAAAGTACAAGAAAAGTGCACTTTTCGGCACGAAATGTCTCTGTGGGAACTTCAAATCAAGTCTTCGATGCATGGCTCGTCGTTACTCGCAAAGAGCAAGGTGTATCCTTTTTGAGTACGTTGCGACTCCTGCGAGAGGTAAATCGGAGGTCACGTTTGAGTTGCCCTCTATGAGGCTTGCACTTCTTTACTCAGCGTTTTGTTTCAAGCATGCTATTAAAGTTATACCTCTCCTGCATTGTTATGCACTTTCTTTGCTTACGTTGTCGCGCACGCCATTTCTACTTCATACATTGCATGCGTTGTCGCGTATGCTTTACTTACATGTTTTCAATTTCTACTTCACACATTGCATGCATTGTCGCGTATGCTTTACTTACATGTGTTCAATTTCTACTTCACACATTGCATGCGTTGTCGCGTATGCTTTACTTACACGTGTTCAATTTCTACTTCACACATTGCATGCGTTGTCGCGTATGCTTTACTTACATGTGTTCAATTTCTTACTTCACACATTGCATGCGTTGTCGCGTATGCTTTACTTACATGTGTTCAATTTTTACTTCACACATTGCATGCGTTGTCGCGTATGCTTTACTTACATGTGTTCAATTTCTACTTCACACATTGCATGCGTTGTCGCGTATACTTTACTTACATGTGTTCAATTTCTTACTTCACACATTGCATGCGTTGTCGCGTATGCTTTACTTACATGTGTTCAATTTCTACCTCAAACATTGCATGCGTTGTCGCGTATGCTTTGCTTACATGTGTTCAATTTCTTACTTCACACATTGCATGCGTTGTCGCGTATGCTTTACTTACATGTGTTCAATTTCTACCTCACACATTGCATGCGTTGTCGCGTATGCTTTACTTACATGTGTTCAATTTCTACCTCACACATTGCATGCATTGTCGCGTATGCCTTACTTACATGTGTTCAATTTCTTCACACATTGCATGCATTGTCGCGTATGCTTCACTTACATGTGTTCAATTCTTGTTGCACGCATTGCACGCGTTGTTGAGTATGCTTTACATATGTCTACATCTTGCTTCACACATTGTATGCGTTGTCGCGTGTACTTCACTTACGTGTGTTTATGCCACAATTGCATTCTTATGCACTCCTCACCTGCATTGTCGCATACATTTTACTTGTATTATCATGCTTGTTTCAATCGCATTGTTATGCACACTCTACCTGCGTTGTCACGTACCCTTCCTGCATTGTTATGCACATCTCGCTCGCACTGTTATTCGTCACAATTAGGTCGCATTGTCATGCACCTCTCCATATGCGTAACGCACTTTTCATTTGCATTGTTACGCACATTTCTAACAATATTGTACCTGTTAAGTTTTTTTCTTTTACAGGCACGATATTGTATGTACGGTTCATTTAAAGCTGGTGCGACCAGACGAACCAGATGGTATTGTTCTCCACGTGAGACGTAACGAGAATTGAATAATTCTCTTACATCCTTTCTGCATTGAAATGTAGTTTGATTTGCATTCTTGCTTAAAAACTGTTGCATTTATTGTAAATATTTGCTTCATTACAGCTCGCTTTGCATGATCATAAGTTATGTTCGGCTTCGTGCATACCCCTTTGCATTTTGCCCCTGCCTGCGGGCACATCTCTTTGTTATCTCGTCTGTTTGTCTAAGTCTTTGGCCTTGTCAAAAATGGGTCGTCTCTGGGCTTTGACATTCACTCCCGTTATTGTTATGACTTTCGAGTTCTGTCAAAGAGGGGCAACTGTAGGCACCCCATTTTTGACTGACCTTAAGACTCAGATGTCACCGATTGAGCTCTCGGTGATTGCGCATGTTGTGCTCGTTCTGAGGTTTTGGAGTTTCGGCTGAGAGCTTTACCCCCGGGCCTCGGGACCCTTTTGTGTTTTGCCTCGATTTGCGGACCAGGTCTTGCTTTCTCTTCCCGGAGGGAGGGAGAGGTCTTGTAGACCATCTCTCAGTGGTCGTAGACTACCTTTTGTGGTCATAGGCCACTGTTCCCGTTTGGAGACTAGTTTCCAGTTTTCGGGGCCGTCGGCCATGCGCCTCAGCTCGGGACCACTTAACATTCTCCGTTTGCCCTGGTTTTTGGAGGGCACCTTGCTTCCTCTCTCTAGAGGGACACTGTGGCCCGGGAGACCACCTTTGTGGTCGCATGCCACTTTCAATGCTTAACAGCTTGTTTTCGGGGCACCCGGCTGCGCGTTTTAACCCCCGAACCCTCGTTTTGCATCCGTCTTGGTTCATTTTTGGCATGGACCTTGTTTTCATTGTTTGGAAGGTGGTACAAGGGTGGGAGACCACCTTTTCTCTTGGAGACCACCTTTTCTCCAGCCAGCCGATTTTCTTGTTAGGAAGCTGGTCTCCTTGGTTTTTGAGCCACATTTGCTCGTCTCCTACCACACCACTAGCTTGCATTCAATGTGGAGACCACCAAATGGGGCTGCTGACCACTTGAACCTTTTGAACTGGTCGGCCGACCAGGGGAAGTGGCCGGCCGACCACTTGAACTGGTCAGCCTGCCTCCCCCAATTTTTTCTCTGTGAGTTGTTGCCAGCTGTGCCAGCTAGAGGGCACAGACTCTATCCTCCATACGCGTGTATGGAGGATCTTGAGCCTTGTTTTTTAGCTTCTTGAAGAAGCTTTGGCCTTGTATCTCTATAAGAGAGGCCCTTCTCTTCATTGGCACAGGTTCATAAATTTGTCTAAGGCTTGTGCATACACTTCCCTTTATATCTCTTTGTTTTGGGTTCAAAAGGGTCTTGCTCTTGACCTATTACACCACACTTCATAGCCACACACCTCCACCATTGTTCTAAGGTTCTTGGAAGGTCTTGAGAGGTCTCAAAGAGTTGGTTTTGGGCTGGAGAAGTTGCTGTCTTGCTGAGCTTCAAGGGTAACACACTTTTTCCCTCTTTTAAGCTTTATTTTGATCCATCTCTTATCCTTATTTGCATGCATATTTGAGCCTTGTTGTCAACTGGAAAAAGTCTTGTTTTGAGGTTCTTTTGATGTTTGTTTAAGGTCATTTTGTTGTTGGGGGTCATCTACCCTCTTGCATGCTTCATTTTGCCTTGTTTTAAACCATGCCTTAGGGCCTTTGTGTTGACCTTTGTTTGGCCCTTTAACCACTGAAATCCAGCAGATTTTCAGTGGTTGGTATGTGGTTTTGAGGACCAAAATCAGAGAGGGGTGACCCTCTCTCTCCTTGTCTTGTTTGTTTGCATTTTTGGCCTTGCAAAGGAGCTTTCATTTGCACACCCCCAAGCCGTGTTTCAGGCCCTTTTCAGTGGCTTTTAGGGCCTGCCTAGGCTTTGTCCAGAGTTGGTTTTGTCACCTTGGGTGTGTCTCTTGCATGTGTAGAATAACCCCTCTTATAGCCTATCAAAGGAGCATGTCATTCTTGCATGCATTGATCATGTTTCAGTGGGTTTTTGGGCTTTATTTGGCATGTCATGTCTCTGAATTTTGCTGGTTTAGTGGCCTCTTGAATGCTTCATATGCTTGTAGTGTAATCCATGTTCACTAGCTCACATTGCATGTTGTTTTGGCCCTTGATTCTAGCATATTTTGGCCATGTTCTAAACTGATTTTATTCATCATTTGGGCTGCCTTAGCTCTGTTTTGAGGTCCCATGGTCGAATGATGCTTGCCATGCATGCTTGTAGTGTAATACCCTTGCCTAGCTTCGAGTTTTGAAGCCTCTTGCATGCTTAACTTGAGTTGTTTTCATGTTTTGGTATCATTGAACATGTTATTTCAGAGCTTATACATGTGCCATATTCCCATATTTTCCACTCTTTAAATGCGTTTGAGAGTTGTGCTTGTATGCCTTATTTTTGGGCTATTGTATGAGCTTCATTTTTGTGCAATGCAAGCCATCATTTTAGTCCATTTTGCCACTATTTTGGGTCTGCATAGGGACTGTTTGGGGTTGGTTTGGTCATTTGGGCATAACTTTGTATACTTCTAGTGTAATGCATTTCACTAGTTTCGGTAATTGTGCCATCCAACATGCATCGGGTGAGTTGTTTGCATGATTCGAGACCATTTTGCATGCCATTCCAGAGTTGAAATATATGCCATTGTGTTCCATGTTTCATCCTTGCCATACCCTTGGAGAGTTGTAGCTTGTGCCCTTGACTTGGAGCCTTTGCATTGTGCATGCTTGTGTGTGTCTTGTTGCTTTGATGTCATCATCCATTGGCCACTGATTTTGGGGTGGCCGAGGCCCATCCACTTTGGTTTAAGTCCATCTTGCATTGTGTATGCCATCTAGTCCATGTTGCCGTACGATTGATCATTGCATTGTGTGTATTTTGTTTATCTCATGGTGTATGTTAGTTTCACATGTGCATTGTGCATGCCATATAATCCGTGTGCATTGAGTATGCCATTGATTAGTTCATAGCATTGTGTGTGCCATTTGCATGCCCGCATGTCATTCCGTGCATCTTCGCATCACTTAGTTGCATTGCATTTAGATCGCATGCTCGAGTTGCATTTGCCCATACATTGTTTGTTGTATTGTGTTTGGAGTAGGGTTTAGTCCAAACACGGGAAACGAGGGACGTTTCGTACTCAAAGTGACGAAACGTGCCTCTATTCTTGGTCACCGACACTCTTGACTATCCATGATAGAGTCGTCGGCTTTAGGTGTTTACATGTGCATTCATTTCACATTGAGTCGTGTAATTCGACTCCTCGGCCATCATGCATTGGGATGTGTGATTGATTGCACGAGGATCGAAGACTACACTCCCTAGAGCTTACGCAATGATGGGGAGAGTGGTCGGGCACAGATACGTTGAAAATACTTTGCCTTCTCTCCCTCTTGCCTTTGTTGCAGAAAATGCAGAAATCAGGAGAAGAAACTGGCCGGCCGACCAGGTTTTCTGGCAAGCCAACCACCTTTTTTGGTTTTCACCACCAAGGGTGGTCGGTAGGTGGTCTCCAATGCCTATAGCTGGTCGGTAGCCTTCCCCTAGATTCCCGAGGTGGAGTTTCATCTCCTTGGAGCTTCGCACAAATTTCTGAGTTCAATTGCAAACAAAGGCGAGTTGAGACATCGCGATGGATTTCCCGACAAGGCGACTCGAGCATGCATGCATCCTTTATCATTCGGAACAGAGCTGAGGCAGTACATTTCATGTAGCTTGCATGCTAATTTATTTACTTCCTTAGTTTAATTTGTTAATTAGCTAGTGTTGTGTAATAATTAGTTAATTCGATTCTGTATTATTTATTCGGACCCTCCGCGAGAGGGCGAACTTTGTAATAAGTGTGCGTGTGTGTGATGCATGTCTTCCAACCCCACGTCTTTCTCCCTTTTATTTACCGGCTTATGATGGTTAGTTTTAAGGCATGTTTCAATTAGCATCTATATGTTCGCATGTTCGCATTCATTCATCTATATTGCATGCATCGGGCTCGGCGCATCGGGCTCGGCGCATCATGCTAACTGCGTTGTATTTCAATTCCAAGTTGAATACATGATCGATTTTTGCATCTCATATGCCATCTTAGAATAGCCAAGCCTACTGTAGTTGCATTTTTGCATGTGTTTCATTAGGCATTCTTAGCATAGTTAGGATTCATGCATGATTTCTAATTAGTTTCTTTCTTTGGCTCGGAGTACTCGGTAAGTGTTTATGCTTTAGCATCCTTGCATACGTGTGAGTGACTGCCATGATAGCATGCTTACCATGAGGCTATGTGCTTATGTGATATACCTGCCTGAATGCCTGTGGGTGAGGGTTGGATTACTTAAATTGGAACAATGCATTGATTGCGAGTTTTAAGCCCACTTGAGAGTGGCAAATCACTATGTTTTCTAAGCCCACCCGAGAGTGGCAAATCCACGTCTTAGCCTACTTGCGAGTAGCACCATCAAACCATTTTCAAATAAACAAACATGAAATGTTTTGTTCCAACTCAGGCGATCTAGTCTATACGTGTATACTGTGTGCATCACATAGTAATCCTAGGCTAATAAACCGGAATAAGAACGCATGTGTTTTCAAAAACTCGATATCATGTTTAGTAGTGGCCGATCTTTGATCGGGCGAGCGGGGGTGCTCATTGCATGACCTTCCCCAATCGTACCCAAGTTCCTGAGCCGAGACAACTTTGGTGATGACGGACACGTGGTCTTAGGCACGAGTCAGGGTTTCCTAAATTCTCCCAAAATAAAAGATTTAGGTGGCGACTCTATATCTGGCAAAGCAGTCCATGTTTGGCAATTCTTTCTAAAAATCTGTTTTTCAAAACGATTTACCGGATTTGGACTCTTTGGTGATTTATCGGTCTCGCATTACACTTTGCGGGATTAGATTCAGAACCGTGACATTTGAGTCCGAACTGTAGTAAGCCCAATGAACAAAACGGGATTTCTCCCGGGACGTTCGGGGACGTCTACAGTAGCGAACAAAAGTCAAGTGTAGAGGTGAATGAGAACCATGTTGCTTCTATAATGACTCGAATCCAAAACTACTTGAATGAGATCCATAATGCTTCAATCAATTTTCTAATTTAAGTAATTAGTCTGTGTTGGAACAATTCGTCTTGAATTCTTCAGTTGGTGGTCTTCGGGTCTTCAAAACTTAGCGATGATCTTGTCTATGTAGAACAGAAATTTGGTGCACCCCAAAAAGGTGTGCAAGGAGTTACAACAAATTCGCCTCTAGGATACAATGAAGCCTGATCTAAAGATCAAGTTTATCGGCGTCTGCACTGATGACAGTAGATCAGAATACTCTTGATATAATCAAGAAAATCAAGACACTGATTGTGATAACCCTGTTCCGTATTATATTAATTGGTCCTTATTATGAATGTGATTATGTGTTTGATATGATTCTGTGTGCCATTTATGTGAAAAATATGTGGTTTTGAATTTTTATCTGTTCACCGTAGGAATATCTGTTTGATTATCCGCTTTGGAATTTAAATTGAAGGCCCTATCGGCCGTAGAACCCGGAATTGACTGTGCTATTGTGATGGGCGTAATTTTTAGAGCCTACGGTGAAATTTAATTGAAAATTGATTCAAATCAGATTAATTAGATTAAATTAATGGTGTAGTGCTCAAATTATTTAATATTGATAATTAGGATTAACGAGACTTATATAAAAAGGGGCACTATGCACTCAACTCCTCTCTTTTATTCATTTTGGCTGAAATCACTCTAAGGAGAGAGGGAGAGGCCGACTTAGAGAGAGGGAGAGCTTAAATTGAGGTTTTGACCTTGAAGCTTGAATAAATTGAAGACCAACTCAAGATTTGACCATAATTTGGGAAGATTGAGCTTCTAGGTGAGTGATTGATTATGAATTCATGAGTTTAATATTGTAATTTTGTGAATTCAAAGTTGAATGGTAATCAAGAACAAGGATTGTGTTGTATTTGATGAATTTGAAGTCAATAGATGCATGCATGAAAGATATTGCTATGAATTTCCATGTTTGAGCTTAATGTGTGTGATCCATGTTGGATTTTGATTAAAGTCCATGTATTTGATCATCTCTTCACCAACTAAGTTGAGGGTAATGGGTATATCCCACATGCAAGTACAAATCATGGAGGTGTGAGCCTTGAATGTTTGAATTTAGTATGTTGGTGATGAGTTTGGGGTAATTTGAGAGACATGCATGTAAGTAATTCATGGAATTGAGCTTCATAATGTTGTAATTTGGTGTTTGTACCATGTTAGTACATGTATGTGTGAAGTTTGAGTCATAATATGCAAGATATGTTGATTTGAATACAAGTTTGAAGCTCAAGTACAGTTCTGGAATTTCCAGAATTTGGCATGTCCGCTCGAGTGGGGAAAGCGCCACTCGAGCGGGAAATACGGGCTCCCAGAAGTTTTGCAGACATGGGTGTTCGCTCGAGTAGAGAAGTTTATGCTCGAGCGGGGAGCTATGTAGAGTGACCTTCAGCTCGAGTGTCCGAATCCACGCTCGAGCGTCCGAATCTACGCTCGAGCATAAAAATGAGGCAACCAGTATTTTTGCAGACCTAATGGGTCCGCTCGAGCGGGAAAGTCCACGCTCGAGCGGGGACCCCTGTTTCTGAAATTTTGTAAATGTATTCTGTGTTCCATTTTCCATTCCCTTTCACTTCTAAGTACTCTTAGGCATGCATTAAGCATCGTAAATGAGTTAAAAGGATAAGAATGAAGCCTAAAGAGGAATATGTGAATTAAGAACGGATTGAATTCTTTGTGACCCATTGTGTTCATGGAATGTGTAGGGTCGAGCTCCAGGGCAAATCATCCCGCCGATCACTGTGAGTA